>VZTR01003940.1:17917-56426 GCA_013400775.1 Chaetops frenatus
GTATGAGCTTAACATTGCTTAAAATTCAAACCTGATGGTGGTTTTTGTTTGCTTTTCTGCTGAAGGCAGGCAGAAGAAGAATGTAGACCTTTTCTTTGGAGATACCACTAGTATCTTCAGGCAAATAAAGGAATCAGAGCTGCTCAGTCATGGACCACCAGTCTAAGTGTGCTTGGGAGAATTACTTTGCATTAATAGAAATGTATTTTAAAATCACCCCTTCAAAAAGTGCCCATTTAGATTCTTTTTGCTGCTAATTCAATTGGAAGGTAGCCAAATCTTACAGAAAATGGCCCCAGGATGTGAAATGACAGAGTTGTTACTCTGGAGTGTGCTTTCTCTGATTTGCTGTATTAGTAAAATAGTCCAATACTATGCACAAAAAAGAGAGCATATTATGAAGTGTTGCACTGAGGTGTGGAAAATACAAGGATCAACTCCAAAAGGATAGTATTATTTTTATACTTAGCAATGAGTCACAGCCAGGCTTAGGAATACATTTCTTGACAGAAGTGCAAGAAGTAGATAATCCAGAAAAGACCAATGCTAATGGAAAAATTTTTTCTTTTCTTTATAACTTGGAAGAATAAAGATGAATTGGCATAAGGGCAGAGGGAAGAGATGCAGGGAATAAGCTTATGCTTCATGACTCAACATGATCACTCATCTATCTCCATGGAAGTATGACAAGGCATTGGTTTTATCTGGTCATTGGTTATTTGGGTTAAGTCTTATGATATGAAATCCCTTAACTGTAATTTCCATGACACAGACAGTTATGGGCAGTAATTTTTGTACCAGTGTTCATTTATCTCAGTGCAAGGGACAGACTTTTATTAAATGAGCTCTTGAAGTCTCTCCATTTGCACATTTATGTCCTAAAAGCTCAAGGATGGCTTCATCTGGAGGAATTGCAGTTCTGTTTAGCAACTCTTTCAGTGTGCAATGCAAACAGTGGAGTAGGCAGGGGGAGAACTAAAGACTCACCTCTCACTCACTGACATGTGATGATGCTGCTGAATGAGCCTCAGCCACACATGCTGGCTTCACTGTGCTCAGCTGCCTGCTGCACAACAGGTTGGTCCTCTCCATGTCAGAGTTAGCAGAAAGATGTGCTGATTCCTTGCCTGCTGCAGTTGAAGTCCTCCTATATATTAGGTGAGATGGTAGAGGCAGTGTGAGCCACTATGGGATGTGACAGCTGTGGCAAGTATACTTATAGCTTGCACAAGTATTAAAAGTGCAGCTATTTGAAAATGCCCTCATAATAATATCTGATTTTTTAATTATTCTTTTCTTAATTTTATGGCATGTAATAAAAAGCAATCATTGAATAGTCTTTACCTTATAAACTCTCACATGATTTATATCATACATGAGTATAAATTTAAACAAGCACTTAAGCATTTTCAGATTATTTTTAATAGTAAAATTCTGAATAATTATCACAAGAATTGCTTGATTCCCTTCATCATATAAGTGAAGTGATGATTTCCTCTTGGTTAGACAGTAGCTCCCTAGTTCAGTGGAAATCTAATCTCAGTTGGGTTCTGTTGTTGCAGCTGTAATACCAACAAAGATAGTACAGAATGTTTTTAAACAACTGCAGTTGATGGGTTAAACTTTCAAGATGTGTTTAGGGCTTTTCTTATTCTGTCTGCTGTCTTACCCCCAGGTGTTCAGGGACTTCAATTTTCTTTCTTTCTAGCTGTCTGCCAAGCTACAGCTTTCACTGTAACTCCACAGGAGACCTGCCAAAACCTCACTTTTGTCAAGTTGGTGTTTTCACTCAGTTTCAGCTTCCTGACTGCATCTTGCAGAACACAGAGCACAATATTTTGGGAATTTGAGAATGCTCTGTAATAGATCTTTTCAGTAAAGATGCATCTGAGTGGCACTTACATCTGAAGATGAGAATAGGTCACAGTGTTTATGCAAAGCTTGGTGCAAATCTGCTTATTGAGTTCTTCACTTTGACAGCATGGTTAAATCCAGTTTAAGTGAAACTGTATTAATTTCATAAAATTGAAAACTAATATGAAGGAAGAGAAAAAAGACACAGGAGTTAAAAAAAGAAACAAAACCACTTAAGAATTTAGAGCATGAAAAAAACAAGAGCTAATCAATTGTTTATTAAAACGTTTTTGGTGTTTCCTTTTTCAGAGATCTTCTCCCCCTTTTTTTTAAAGCTACATCTTCTACTGGAAGAGGAGGTTTGCAAAACAGCCTATCACAGACTTTTGTAGTGTAATAAGAACAAATTCAAAAGCTCCTTTAAGTAAGTATGCTGCTTGCTTACTCCCTGATGGGCAGATCATGTGATAATTTCTGGCATATACTGCTGCTTTGATCAGCCAAGTGTGTCTGACACTAGGTCAGAAAACCACAGAAGTAATGTTTAACTCTTAAACACATATTTAAACTTTTCCAAAGATTATAGCATGCGCTTCAGCACTGTGCTGAGTGAGGATGAGCTCAGTATGTGCTTAAAAGCACTGTGAACTGGAGCCCATTGCAAATCAAGGCCTGGAAGCAGAGCTGCTCACATAATGGCTGGGGAGGCATTCGTACCCACTGCATAAAAAATTAGTGACAGTCCTTCCAAAATGATGAGAAACATTCCCAGTGAGCTGCCTTTTCTGACTTCATCCTTCCCACCACCTCCACTGATGCTGCTAATTCTTCTTGGACACGAGGGCCACAATCCCCCTTCCCTTCCCCTGCCCCAAGAGTGTCAGGAGACATTATCTTCACAAAAGCCATACAATTCTGCAATTTGCTGGGCTCTAACACAAGACTGAAACCATAGTTCACTGTTCTGCTGCACTGGTATGGTGGCACATTCCACCATAGGGACAGTGTTGATTGTGTGAAGGAAGTGTTTTTCTCAGAAGTAGCTGATGCATTACTTTGGCTTTCCTTTTCTAACAGAAAAACAGTTTACCTAGAATAGACAGGAACTTCAGGGCTTTTCTGCATCTTTAGTTCTCAATGGAGACCTCAAAAGAGAGGAAACAATGCATACAGCTGGTGTCAGAGATGGTTAGGTGAAAACTGAGTACAAAATGAATGAAAGTAATTTTTTGTAATTATTCAAACTAATTTTAAGAAAAGTAGCCCTGGAAAACATGACAATCACTCTAAAACTCATAATTCTGTTTCCGTTACGTATGTACATTTTTGCTTCTGAAGTTTTAACACTTACCACTCAGTTTGAAAACTGCAAATCAAGCACCTGAATACCAGAATTAAAAAATATCAATGAGCCTTCTCTCTCTCTCTCTCTCTCTCTGTCCTTCTCCTTCCCTCCCCACCCCTCTCTCCCCCTCCAGAAAACTGTTCTTATCTCATCTCACTATCTTTTGTATTTTCCTACATGCTAAGTAATTTTAATTCCTTTGAATAAAATTTGTTGCCTTCTTGAATTGAATATGACCATAAATAGTAAAAAGGTTACTAAAACTAAAATATGTGTAAAACAAAGTAGAAATGTAAATTAGGCAAGTCTCAATGTGTGGTACTGAACAGTTGTATATATCCACAGATGGAAAAATATTTGATGATAAAAGGTAGTGTGATAGGTCAGAGCATAGGGAGGATAAACCAAATTATCATAGCTACTAAAAACTGACAGTTACTTAGGGAAATAACTGGTAAGATAAAATATAAAGGTGATTTCGAATTTCTTTCATGCTGACTTTAATCTGTAACCAATATAAATTGTAATTGTTTTATGTGTCCAGAAGAACCATCATAAAAATGAATAAAGCTAGTAGTGGAGAAAAGGTGTGCAAGACTTTTGCCTTCCAATATAAATATGCACAAATATTTAAACACATTTCATTAAATTATGAAATTAAAGTAACTGACTTTTACAGATTAAAAATCATATTCTTACATAGTTAATGTATTCCAAAGTCTTAGCAAGTTATTTGCCAGTAACATTCAAAGCAGCTGCAACTTCCCATTCCTTACTCACACTTTCTAATCTCTTAATAGAGGAACAGGACAATTATTTTCTTTTATGTGATGTTTTACCAGAAGACAGATTACTTAGAGAACAGCTTCAGCAAAAGAGACTGGTAAGAAATTTCTGTTGTTTCATTTTTAAAGTAAACACTCCAATAGAATAATATATGGTAACTTAGTGTGCATTTTAAAGTGAAAGCATTTTTTGCTAGATGGCAAAATTCTGCTTCTTTTTAAGCTGCTGCACAAACACACACAAATCCCCTGTTTATAGATTTTTTCTTGGAATAAATTTACAGGTTGTATGTCAGTATTTCACATAAATAGGAAAAAGTTTGTGTGCTGAACATTTTTCTTCTTGCAAGAATCTGCAATGCATCAACACACTATCTTTCATGTAATAATATACCTCTGGGAAAATTAGCAAAATAAAACTCAGTGTGTGGTGCTGTGAGCAGGGAAGGTAATACTTATCTACAAAATCTTTGAGCAGGTTGTTATTGTGCATTCGTGCTCCCTTTCCCAGATTTTATTAATCCACAATCTCATACTCACAAGCACCATGGTGTGTGAGTGGAGGAAGTTTGGCCAGCATTGTTTCTGTGAGATGCAAAGGACAAGAAATGCCAGCTTTTGAGTCCACATGAACCACTCTGGTTCTTCTTAGCTGGTGATGGCAACCTAGTACTTTGGACAGGCTTTGCTGAACTTCTGGGCACTGTCAGTTCTGAATGGATGGTTCTTCAAGTTCAACTCATGCCATCAAGCTTCCAGGAGTCTTAGTCCAGGTTGTTAACCAGTGGGGTTTTTTCTCTTTTCTTGTTTGAAATACGCATCTGGAATCTGGTTTTGCTGTTGGGCTAATATAGAAATGAATGTTATATGGTAGATAGCAGCCTTGTTGACAATCTCTTCCTGTTAGGATGAAGGGTGTTCTGCTGGAGATGCAGAAAACCCTGGATCTGTGAGATGTTAGACTGCAGACCTTATAGTCTTTACATAAATACATTCCTCAGTTTAGTGCTGGCAGCTGTGTCTTGAGAATTGTCAACACAGGCCTTTTAACTCTTTGTTATGCTGTTTCTTCTGGTGTGTTTATATTACAGTAGGTTTGTACATACACAGCACGCTAATAAAGACACCTTAATTGGTATGCATTCAGAATGAAGGGGAACCTTACAATACCCAAATTATAGTCCTGGGGAAATTGGGATTGGCAGGCAAAATCCAGTTGGTTTAGCTACTCTGTGAGTGCTGTTTCAGTTTGCTGGCAACAGTAATATTCTTCAGCTTGAAGTAAATGACTAGTGAATCCCCAGAACTGGAAGAATATGTACAAGTCTTACACAGCTTTTCATAGGATCCCAGCTCCTGCAAAGGAGAAATGTGGTAGTTCTTCCACTGGAGATTTCCCATGGAGTTGGAGTTGCCTGAGCTGAAACCTGCATTTCTGTGTAGATCCATTGGATTGGCATGAACTCAAAAAAAACCAGCTGATGCATTCATGCCTAGCATGCTTCCCTTCCAAAGCTGTCTGGGATCAGTAAAAAAAGGCTTGTCTGTATCAGTATTTTACCCTTGACAGCAGCTAAGTGTCTCTGGTATGTGCTGTCTTCTGATCTAGTGGTGATTCTTTCCCAAAATACTCAGTCTCCTGCAATTGGCAGCTCAGAAATTTCTGAATTCAGCAGTATGAGCCTCCAACTCTGAACCGACAAAAACTTCCAGGATCCCCACTACCTGCAGGAGTGAGTTGTGCCGCTTAACCACACGCTGGGAGAGAACCATCTATTTGGTCCTTTGGAACCTGTCATGTCACACCTGGCAGGTTTTTGTATTAGAAGAGGTAGTGAAGAATTTGTCCTTGGTATTGTCCAAACCATTCATGATTTGTCTCCTGATTTATCTGCCTTACATTGTGTCTTTCATTAGTCACATGCTGGAGAGCACACTCACAGCAAAGAAGGACAATTACATCCTGGGCTGTGTTAGGAAGAGTGTTGCAGTCAGGTCAAGGGAGATGATCCTTCTCCTCTACCCAGCACTGCTGAGACCATATCTGGAGTGCTGAGTCCAGCTCAGGGCTCCCCATACAAGAAAGATGTGGACTTTCTTGAGGAGCTCTGGTGCAGGGTCACAAAGATGCTTAAGGGACTGTGACATGCTACATACAAGAAGAGGCAGCTTGGACTGTTAAGTTTGGAAGACAAGGCTCATGGGGGAACTTAGTGATGTATATAAATACTTCAGGGGAATGAAAAAGTAGTCAGATTCTTCTCAGTTGTGCCCACCAACAGGACTAGAGGGCATGAATTAAAAATCAGGAAATCTGCCCTGAAAACAAAAAATATCACTTTTCTTTACTGTGAGGGTGATCAAACACTAGAACAAGTTGCCCAGAGAGGTTGTAAACTCTTCATCTGTGCAGACAGTCAAAAGAGAACTCAAAAACACTCCAGGGTAACCAAGTAGAGCTGACCTTACTTGGGCACAGGGATTGGACTTGTTGCACTCAAGAGATCCTTTGCAACCTCAATGATTAGGTGATTTGAGGTTGAGGGATGCTATTTGGTGGTTCTTCACAGTGCATCATTGCTGCACTTCTCTGTATCTTTTAGTTTCCTACAGCCCTTTGGGTTTGTGAAAGACATCTTGAATTTTGCATGTGGGCATGCAGTGTCATAGTGATGTTTGTTTCCCAAGCATAAATCATGTTTGTGGCTTTGAGGGAGGAAAAAGGGTTGTGATTGAGCATGCAGCTGATGTTTTCACAGAACCATCTTATTACAAATAATACCTCCTGCCTACTATAAATTGGACTGTACTTTTTTGCTTTTTAAAGGGCATTTGTTTCTGGTTTTGTGGTGTTTTGTATTATGCAGTTCTATAGCAACTAAATATTTTCTCCACTGCAGTGCCAAGGGCATGTGAAGTCTGTTGGCAGGTGAGCAATCTCATCTTCTCTGCAAGTAGACATTTCTTCAAACTCTGGAATGAGTGGAAAATTTAGCCCAAAGCAAGTGCTGGTTTTGTTTACAGAGTAATTAAATTAGAAAAGAAAGAAATACGCATTCTTATTATGGTGCGAAATAGTTTGCAATTATCACTGGTTTGAAATCAGAATTGTATCCTCAGTTCTTACATAAGGATTTTGTGAAATCAAGCTGCAGCTGTAGTTAGGGCTAATGGAGTCACTGCTTTAGTTACAGCAATAAAGTCTGTTTATTTTTTCATTTCCTTTTGCTGCAATCTGAGCATTGACTTGCAAGTTAAATAGATATTTTGCTTTGTAAAGCCATTTACCTCCAGACAAGTCCAGCAATTAAGAGTGAGCTGGCAAATGGGCTCATGTGAGTTGCATAGAATAAAGACCAGAACTATACAACTTTTGGTGATTTTTCTGCAGCCTTTGAATCCTAACTGCTGTCTCCAGCAGTAAGCCCAAACAAGGACAAATGCTGTCTTTAAAATGTGCTGCCTGAAGCATTTCATTCTGCAGTTTTGAAACTCCAGTTTAGGAATATTTCAGGCTGTATTGCAGCAGGGAGCTAGCCAAGGTGGATGTCATGCAGAGACATAATGGTGACTGTGATGTATTGAGAGAGGCCAAGGAATGAGCCTGAAGTAGGTTAGAGAGCACAGCTTGTTGAAATAGCTGACAAGGCTGTGAAATACAAAACAGATACGGTCTTTTGGAAAAACAGTCTTGACAAAGAATTTGTAGTTGTGAAGCAGTACGAGGCAAGGAAGTCCTGGCAGCAAAACCAGAGATACATGGAGGGGCAGTGTCAATATAAGCCACTTGGCTGTTTCTTTAAATAAAAATGTAACATCCCCAAACCTATTTTTTTGAAAATACATACTTCCTACAACAGTACTGACCTTGTCTTGCTGTCATGCATTAAACTATTCACGTGTCATCTGACTGGTAGTTTTAGGTGAAGGGGCTTCTCTTTCTCCCAATAAGTAAAGACTTTGAAGAGGAGTCTTCACCAAGACTGCAAGCTGTACCAGCTTCCCAGGAAGAGCTGTTTGCATGATCCCCAGCTTGTCACAATCTTGAGCTGAGACAAGGTTCAGGAGGTTGAAGCTGTACACTGGAAGGGGTTGAGATGTTAGCCCAGTTTAGTGTAATGCAACATCAGAAGTGCTTACAGGGTCGCTAGTAATGTCAGCATGTTAATACCTACTTCTGAATTCTCTGGGCCCTTCTTTGCCTGTGTGGGGTGTTTAATTGCTCTTCTCAAGCACTCTGGAATCTTGCTCACCCTCTATGGGTTTATGGAGACTTGTCATACTAATGGTCAGAATCAGTTTTATCTGGTTCTGTAAGGACTGTTGGGTAAATTATGTCAGATCTAAATACATATAACGTCCAACCTTTAACCCCTTCTTATCCTTTGCTGATCTTGGTTCATTTTTTCTTCTGTTTTAAGTGCATTTCTTTAACAGTTGTGACATAATTAGACTGAAGCCTTGACTGTCCCAAATATTCCTCTTTGCCCGTGTTTGGTCTCTTGCTGCATTGGATCTATGATCTTTTTTGCTGTTTGTTTCTGATGTATTTGAGAGTGGGGGAAAGTCAGTTTTTGTTATTTCATTTTACTATGTTAACCTGTCTCCACCTTCTTTTGCTTGTATTAGTTCAAACTTCACCTTTCTACTGCTTCATCTTGGCAGCCTGTGGTATGTGTCTAATGTAATTTCAGCCCTCTTTTTCTTTTCATACGTCTTTACATAGTTAGTTTTCATCATACCATGAAACTCTTCCTCCTTTTTTTTTTTAATTGACTCTGCTTCCTGAATGAGCTGTAAGAGTGTCTTCTGCATCAGTGTCACAGTACCCTGCAAAGTCTGCCATCTGCCCTGTCCCGGATGACAGCCTTTTCAGGTGTAGGTTTTAGCCTGTGTCCCTTCAGTAGCTGAGTCAACTCAAGAAGAGGAACAGTAGGGAAGAAAGCAAGAACCTAAGAGCAAATGGGACAGACAGCTAGAAGAACAATCCCTTATACCTGTCCCAGTGAGTCATTCCAATTTTCATTTTGAACCCAATCTCTGTGGAATAGGCTAGAATCAAGGGTGAGGTGCAGGAAAAAAAAGAAAGAAAAAAAAGGAAAGAAACACTTTTAAAAAAAAATGTTTTGGGTATTTTTGTCTTGGTATCAGCAATGAATTAATACTGAAATCCCCAAACATTCAAGGAGGTTGGAAGCTGGTGCAAGTATTTAAGCAAATTGTTCATTTCCTGCCTCATAACTTAAGTTTCTGCTTGACTTTCATTACCAGAGTGTCTCTGCTCAGAAAAGTTTCTGTTTCATGTAAGTTATTGTAACAGCTGTTCTCCCTTTGGAGTCCCGGCAGTGAATTAGAGGGTTGGAAATGTCTGTAGGGAAGAAGAACAGCCTTGTTGCTTTTGCTGTATTTGATGTGAACCAATGCTTTTAATTCCTCACCTGTCCAAGTATCAGATATGCTTTCTGGTTTGGAAAGTTCCCTCTAGCAATGAAAGATGCCAATATTTCATAAAAAGGGAGGGTCTACCTTGAGAAATATTTGTTAAACTCTGTTGAGTAAATTGGTAAAGCAACAATGCTGGGTTAGTCACAGCTTCCCAGCTGCCAAGTGTGCTGGTGTAGGGGGAAATGGGAAGGGTGAGAGTGGAGTAGCAGTAGCATCATCTATATGGAGAATATATTATGCTTCTCCTTCCTCCTCAGACATAACTGAGAGTGGCTGCTAGCAAGGGCTTCAGTAAGCAATCTGGAGTTAGGCAGACAAATTCTGCAGAAAAATTTTTGCCCTCCTAGTAAATTAAAATCAGGAAGCTACATTGGAATATCGTTAATGAGGGAGGGGATGTTCAAACCCTTTCTATCCTTATGTTTGAATTGTGCACCATTGATTTTGATTTCCATTTAGATTGTTTCCAGTGTTTTTTACAAAGTATATAATCTATGTTCATGATGGTTTCAAATGCAAGGTTAGCCAAACAGGGTCAAACGTGCTGCTGAGTGGAGAGAGGGGCCGCTCTGTGTATCAGAGAAATCCCTAGTTTCTACTGACCTGGTATGGGACATTCTCTGCCCACGTGGAGCAGTCTTAATTAATTGCATCTCTGCTGAAGGGCTCTGACAAGGAGGGCTCCATTCATCTCTTTCCAGAGTGAGCCCTGAAAAACTGGAATTTACATTTCTGTGAGCTGACGTTTTGCATAATGCAGCAGGTCATGGAGCAGATACAGCCTAAAATGTGAGTAGGTGCTGCCAAGCATGACTCCAAGATAAAATGTTCACCTTGTAGAACAAAAAACAAACAGGAAAGCCCCAGCATCTGTATTTTCAGGGTAGCAGCATCTTATCTGATCTGCAACAGCCACAGTTCCCAAGTGGTGTGGTTGAATATGGGCCCTGGAAGGGGCTGTGGCACAGTGTGCCTGTGTCCCCTGGCATCCACAGACCCCAGGCCAAGTGAACCTCAGGTGCAGCACTCCTCTGTACTCTTGACAGGCATCTTATCACCCCACTGCCCCTCACTGGGTGCAGCATGCTGCTTTTGTGGAAGAGAAGCAGGCAGCACATTTATTTGCCCAGTGTCAGCCTCCTGCCATGAGTGGGCAGCAGGGTGTGGTGTGGTGCATCCACACCAGCCCGTCTGCACTGCAGGACACATTGGGGTCTTTCATCACAATAGCTCAAGCCTTCCTCTCATTTCTTTTGGGGTTCAGGGGGTGTGTCTGTCTTTTCTCTTTTCTGCCTTCTCTGGAGTTTATCCAAGTGGGTGTAATTCAGATGTACCCTATGGACAAATTTGGGCTTTAATCCTCATAAAAGAGTTACTAAAGAGACAGGTGAGAAATACAGAGTTTCACTGCAGGTTCTAAAGAGATAAGGAGATTGAGAAAATCCCCTAAGAAATTCAGTCAGAATCCTGAATGTCAGAAAACAGGCAGTAGCACCTCTATGTTGCACAGAAATTAAATCCTTTCCCAGTTATCAGTACTTAAAACACAAGTACAGTATGTTGCTAGGCTGAAAATATGCTAAGTTTTAATCCAGACATTGATTCTCCCATGTCCCAGGTGATTATGGCCTTTCCATCTGAAGTGCATAGTAACTGCACAGTGTAACTGTGCTGCTGCTGTTACAGCAACAGAGACAAATCACCTGCTGCTTGATTTTGTTGTTAGGAAAGTGCACCAAGTGTTGTAAAGTGTCTGACCCAGCCTGTTGCCCTACCTTGAACAGAGCCAGAGTGAAGGCAATGACCTTCTCCATTTCCCTGGATTTGGTATGTGCCACAGCTTCTTATAGAAACTTCCAAGGCTGTGTCCTGGATTAGGAAAAAGCCCTCTAGGTTGCCTGCAATTAGCCAGGTAGGATTGACTCTGTCATTCTACTGGGCGTTAGGTGGCTACCCATAGACCTCCTCAGTGGTACCAGAGGTAAACCTGAATCACAGGTAGAAACATTAAACTGATACATTTTATACAGAATTATTTAAACAGTGCATAAGATCTCACTGTGGATTGTATTTATTTCCATGCACCGTGTGTATAAAGTTAAGAGAATTTTACTGAAACTTAACTGGGACACATACTGCCAATGGAAAAATTTGAAATTTTTGTGAGAACCCACACTCAAAACACACTAACTGGTTTGTGCCAGCAGCACATTTGAATTTTGTATGTTCATTGTTACCAGTAAGGATAAATATGTATAATAAGCTTATGTGATGGAATGATTTTATGATTATGGTTTTGTCTGAATGACTATATCTGTTTTTTTCATAGAGAGAAATTCTAGAACAGCAACAACAAGAGAGATATGACACAAGTTTTCATAGTATGTGTATGTTCTGTGATCAAGAATTCACAGGAAACAGGTTTGTTTATTGCCCTGTTTGCTGTTGTTTCTATTTTTTTATATCTACTCAGCATCTTTGTTTGTTTTCAATGTCATTGAACCAGTTAATGCATAATGGTAGGACTCAGAAAATAGAATTAACTTTAAAGTAGAGTTGAAGTATTTCTTTCAACTAAAGTGCCATTTTAAACAGATCTTGTCCTACTTCTCAAACCTTTTTATTTATTCCAGTGCAATTATTTCTACTACAGAGGACACTGGCATTGGGAATGAACCATTTTAAAGAGAAACTTTCTTTTGGCAGCTGTTTTAGTGACAAGGAGAGATGTGTAAGCCAGTGCGATCGTTAAAAAATATTTTTATCTGGTTGTACATTTTCCTAGTTAAATCTCACCTAACTAGTGTGGATTTAAATATCAAATGAAAAAGGAGAGGAAAATTAGAGGGAGAACAGAGGGCTTTACAACATCAGTCAAGTGCGAGCAAGAATTGCATTGAAGTGCATGTTCCAAAGAAACTTTGTTTCTGGGGTCATATTCCTGCTAGTCATCCCAATGTTCTGTAAGTGTCCTTCTCTAGTGTCTGGTGACAGTAAAGGAACTTCATCCTCTGCTTCCTCTGACAGGCAGAGTGCATGTTTGAAAATCATGCCTGGACTATGGTAAAAGCAAGTGTCAACATACAGATGTTTCTTCAGTCCCCAAAAGCAAAAGCTGAGGCATAGAGAGGTTGGGCACCTAAGGAATTAACCTGTATATCTCTGTTAGAAGAATATCTTATTTGAACATCCATTATGTTTATTTGTGTACACTTTTGAGCACCATTGATGTTGCTAGTGCTGGTTGAAGCAATATTGATGTAAAAGCACATCCCATCCAAGAATTTCTGCTCTGCTAACCAGCATAGGGAAGTCTGACAAATGGCTTTTTAGAATGTTTATCAAGAGGGCTGTTTGAAATGTGATTTGCTTATACAGGGTAATGAATGAGCTTTGCTAACAGTGAGGGTCAAAATAAACTATACTGTAATTTTCATTTAAAGGATTGTATTTCATGCATGTGGATGGAACAGTTGAAATGTTACTGAACATTTAGCAGAGCTGAAAATGAAAAACTTCCTGTTCCAATAAAATTGCATTCTTTCTTCCTAGCAGTGGCAGCAAGACTATTACTGTTTATTTAACATTGGTTTTTATGCAGTTTTAGAGCCATTGGTGTATTTTAAATCACTAATTGAATGATTCTTATATATATATCCAAAAATATGTGACATTCTATTTGAATGTCTTTTGTAGATCTGTTCTTCTCAATCATATGGCAAGAGAGCATGCCTTTAACATTGGGCTGCCAGATAACATTGTGAACTGCTATGAGTTTTTGGCTGTATTACAGGGGAAGCTTGACAAGTAAGTAGAGTTTTGTTTGTTTTCAATAAACTTGAGTTGTATTTCTTTTAACTTGGAAAATGAATTCCACATTTGTGGCTAGTTAAGAAGAAGCAAAGAGAGCATGTAAGTTTATTGTGAGTCCTCTTAGAAGTCTTTTTGTTGACTTACTGAAAGCTAATTCATAACAGTTCATAGTAAGAAGTCAAGTGCAGTGTTGCAGTTAAATGTTTCCATTGACATCAATAATAACACATGCCTTTTGCTCATAATTGTTAGCATTAATGTTCTTTTTCATCATAACAAACTTTTTGCTAAATATCTCTTTAATCACTGAGTACAGAGTCCTTGTGCAAGTCTTCATTTGCCTCCATATACCATTACTGTGGGATGTTTGGTCTCTCCCTTTTGTACTGCTTACAGAGTAAACCCGGAGCAGGAGGGGATAGACACATGTTAAGTTTTTCCAGAAATGAAGACATATTAAGAATGCCTTTTCTTTATCATTGGTGTTGCCTAGTGCACTGAATTACCAGACTCACTGATCATTTGCAGCTCTACTGTTTATCAGTAGGACCTGAGGTTTTCAGTTAGAGGGAGTTTTCTCAAAGCTGATCCTCTCAGAGGATTCACTAGGGTTTCAGTAGGCTGAAACTGTGTCCAGAGTAGTGAAAGGCTCCTGTGGCTAAGAATAGACTTATTAGCTGTGCTAGTAGTAGAATAGTACCTGAGAATAAATTACTAGAGGAGAAAAATCTTTTTTCAGGCCAATAAGACTACATTATGTATGCTGACAGAAAGCCTTCCATACTCTTTCTGGGAATGCATTTCTCAAGTAGAGCAAACACTTTGCTTTTAGCAGGTGGAGCAAAGCAAATATTAAAATTCATAAATGTATTCTGGCATCAGACCTATGATTCAGCAGCAGGGCAATCTTGACTTGATGTCTGCAAGCACACAGAGAACTGAAAACTTCTTAAATGTCTTGAAAGGCAAAATGATACTGAGAATCCTGAATTCCTGCTCCACACAAAACATCTGAGGGAAATCTGGAACCAAAACAGTTTATGATGCTGATCCAAGGCAGTGCTTTTACTTCTCTTTTGTTTGAATTGGTCTGGAAGACATACTGTGGTAAAACTCTCATTTTTTAATGAATGTTTTCACCTTTTCAAGTAAGGTGTATATGCACCTAAATAATACTTTCCTATCTGTGTGCATATATGCATGTACATATGTGCATGTATGTCTGTCTATGAATTATATATACCTCTGGTGTGTGGGGATATGAATTTACATACTGAATTTTATTTCTTAGGATTTCAAATCCCACTGACCACCCTGGCAAGCTTTCATTTACCCACCTTGTTGAGGTAGAACTATAAAAATTTTCAGTTTAGCTAATTTAAATTGTATCAAAAGATAAGTAGTATGTTCAGAGTTTGGTCTTTTTCACTCTGAATTACAAAGAAACAATTATGGATGGATTGGATGTCAGTGTAAGTCCATGCTGAGTTACAGAGCTCACACACTGAGCAATCAGCAGCCTTTGTGCCTACTTTGAGTAATCAGACTTTTCTCCCACTTTGCATATTAGGTAAACAGTAAACTTTATAAATATCTGTATTTTTCATTTTCTGTCATTGTTATTTCTGTTTGATTGACTCTACTGTGATCTAAGATTATGTAATTTTTTTTCAAATAAGCTTTCTGTTTCTTTTAGTTTGCTCTGACACACTTAGGTTAATCTTACTATATATAACTCCTGCTTATTTAAGCTTATTATTTTGTACTATTTTCATTTTAATATGTTGACCTGTTTACCTTTTTATCTTAGCTTGCAGTGTTTATACTGTGAAAAAGTCTTCAGAGACAAAAACACTCTTAAAGATCACATGAGAAAGAAGCAGCATCGCAGAATCAATGCCAAAAATAAAGAATATGACAAATTTTATATCATTAATTACTTGGTAAGTAGTCCTATGAATAATTAGCAAATTGACTAAAGAGATACAGACATTATCTAGTATAAAGGTCAAAAACCAAGTGAAGGATTCTTAAGAAGTACACTCATTTATGGTATGATATTCTGGATAATTGTCAAACCAGGCACTAGTAAACGTTTTTTGTTGAGATTTGATTCTGAGAGATGCAAGAATGTAGTTTGAAGAGACACTAATCATCATGTCATTAGTGCTCACTCTCTGCTTTAATAACAGAAGGGAAGGTGAGATAGAGCAATGAAGTAAATGGAAGTCTAACTAAGCAGTTGGCTCTGAGCTCGTTTTCTACAAACCTTAAGCTGGAAATGCTTTTCAGAGTACAAATTAAATGCAAAGAGAAGGAAAATGAAAGATAGATGAAAGAAAAACAGTTTTTAGCCTCCAGGTAGGTGTATGTTGCTAAATATTTTTTTTTATCTCAGACCTCTGAGAGTGTGTGCATGTGTATGTAACAGATTTTCACTTGCTGCCTTCAACTTATGAATATAGGAGCTGCTNGACTAAGCAGTTGGCTCTGAGCTCATTTTCTACAAACCTTAAGCTAAAATGCTTTTCAGAATACAAATTAAATGCAGAGAGGGGGAAAATGAAAGATAGATGAAAGAAAAACAGTTAGTTTTTAGCCTCCAGGTAGGTGTATGTTGCTAAATATTTTTTTGATCTCAGACTTCTGAGAGTGTGTGCGTGTGTATGTAACAGATTTTCACTTGCTGCCTTCAACTTATGAATATAGGAGCTGCTTCAGAAGCTGCTATGTTCTGTCCCAGAAATAACTACAGTTCACCTGAAGTAGTCTTTGTGCCTTCACCATGTGCTAATATCCAGGTTATAAATAGGCGTTCTTGACTGTTTTACCTACTCTTTCCTTTTAATTTCTCTCCATGAGTGTTACTTTAATACTCAAAAATTTGTATATTTAATGCTCTGCCAAGTCCCTTCTACCCAAGACAGTGATATTTTATATTTTTCTTCCAAAGATCAATGATCTGAGACCTGGGGGTTTTTTCTAGATATTCAAATAACACAACTTTGAAAACTGACCTGTATTTGCTGCCCAGTGAGGAAGAAGTTGTGAAGTTCAGTAGGGTAGAGTTTTTAGGTCCTCAGCAGAACTGAGCACTTCTCCTTTGGAAGTTAACAGATTTAAATTTAATGTAATTATTTTAAGTGATTTTAATAGTTTCTTCCTTCTCTGCTTGCCCTGTACATAATACTGTGTTTTCAGAACTTGTCATTTTTTTAAAATTATCTTTTGTCTCTAATTTGCATTCATTGTTCACATTTTAATCTGTTCCATCTTAGATCAGGAAACTGAGCTAGATGACTACCCAGAATCTCTGAGAACCACGAAGTACTACTAGAGAAATTTGAGAGACACGCAGGGAGGTCATAACATGAATACAGACACAATAGCTGTGCCATGTTAATAAGCAGAATATGCCAAAGTAAATATAACAGCAAGGCTAATACTCACATCCCTAAACCTCTTATCTCCAGTGGCTCCAAAGCTGGTGGCCTTGCCCCTGCCTGTCACCTGTGAATGATCTGTGGCCTGTGTGCTTCCTGAGCCACATCTGGGCGTGGTCTGAGTGATGCTGCTTGTGTGGCCACAGAACTGCAAACTGTTTAACAGTCAGGGCTTTGCTCCCCTTTGCCTGTAGCTGGGATTCTGGCCAGGATTTTGCAGACTGCCTTCACATGCCAGCCTGAGCCAGCTCAGGTATTGGTCACTGAGTAGCATCACTCAGACATATATTCTTTCAGGTTCTTGAAATTACAGACAGTAGTAAATACAACTCAAATAAGCTATGTCAAACCACCAAAATGTTTAAAATTGGGCAGTGGGCACAGCATATGCAAGATCTGTTCCAGTACATCTTCTGTGACATAACTGAATTGTCACATGCTCTGCTACAGCCATGTTGTCTTTCCACACATTTTCAGTTGTCTACACTACAGTCTACTCGGGAAACTGTTTCTACTCAGCCTTTCTGATCCCTCAGACTGTACTCACATCAGAACTTCTGACATTTCTTCTTTTAAAGAAAGGATTTAAAAAAAAAATTGAAAACAGACTAAAAACTCTGTCTTAAACACAATTCACTATAAAAGGTATATTTGCACACAGAAAATTTTAGGAATGTTCCTACATAGTGGAAAGTGTTTGCTTTCAAAACAGCTTTTGACAACCCCTTTTTTCTGCACAGAGACAAGACTAAAAGGAAGAACCTCAGTTTATTCACTAGGAGTTCAGTAGAGTGGCTTTTACATTGTAAGAAGGAAATACTCTGTACTGCACATACATGCTTTACAGTAGATTATATTAAATGTGATAGGGTGTTTTCAAGCTGAGTCTATATTCAGTAAATTCTAGATCTTGCAGAAGATCTGCTTTTTGTACTGACTTGACGTAGGGATTGTGCTTCCTCTCCCCTAACACCTCACAACTTACCAGAATTGTTTTTTTAATGTGTACTATCAAGATTTACTAATTTTTACCAATGAATGTTAGAGGTCTGTGCTTCTCATTGCTGTAAATGTCCAGGGGATTATACACTTTCAAAGACAGAAACATGGTTTACATATCATATCTGAAATGATAGATGGAGTGTTTCAAACTTTGCTACTCAATTCTCCTTAAGCTAAAGATGTAGGCATACAATTTATCTGGGTTTTGTATGTTTTCACAGAAGTTTGAATTTTGATCTTTCTGTATGCCAGTTTGATCAAGTTGATTTTTTTTTCATCAGAAGGAGATTATAAAACTAAGTAGGTGTCTAGTGATAAATAGAATAGTGGTATTGTCAGAGTGTTATTCACTTNTCTTTCTGTATGCCAGTTTGATCAAGTTGTTTTGTTTTTTTTCATCAGAAGGAGATTATAAAACTAAGTAGGTCTCTAGTGATAAATAGAATAGTTGTATTGTCACAGTGTTATTCACTTTACCTTTAGAATGTGCATTGTAAAACTTTTCCATCAGCAACTGGATCTTATGCTATTTAAATGGATATTTCCTTGTTACAGCCATCTTAGAGACATTATTGTCCTTCTTTTAGAATTTTCCATTACATGTTATCTTCACCAAGTTCTGCATGAAATAGTCTTTTTAAGCTGCAGCTGGCAGTTTCCTTTATTTTGTGGCATTTATACTGAGGAGGTTTAAGGGCTTTTTGTTCACGTGGCCTGAGAATGCTGAATTGCCTCATGATCTTCTGGCCAGTTCTTACCTGTCTTTTTTTAAGCTGATGGCACAGGTCCCATTGATTTCATTTGGAGCAGTAGGCTTGCCTGTCTTCCTTTCCCTCCATTCTGCTTTTGACTTCACTTGTGTTTGTAATGCAGTTGTGAGAATCTGTTTTCATAACATAAGTTGCTTTTCTGTCTCTTTGTTCTACCCTAACTTTCCGATGTGGCATAGCAATGAGTAATGTAAGTGCATGTTCCTATGCAAATATTTTGATATTCTGTGACCCTCTGTGACTTCTGTCATGATCTACCTCCATATCATTTATTTGTCTACTTCCATATCAGTGACATGTTCTGTTTCTCACAGGTAATTTCTTTCATAAGCAAGTATCAAAATCTTGGTATTAAGTATTTATATTGAATTCTAGAGGGAGATTTGCAATTAGTCAAATAACTTGAAGGGCAGTAGGGTCACTTCCCCAGTGGATTTGGAGGTATTTTGTCCCTGTTGTTTAAGTGTGGAAGATTATACCAATCCTACTCAGAATGGCTTGAAGTGTTAAGTCAGAGAGATGAACTGGTAGTGGAGTGCGAAGAACTGGGCAACAATGTATCAATGTATTCATGATATATAGATGTAGAATTCATTATNAAAAAAAAAAAACAAAAAAAAAAAAAAAACCCCACAAAAAAAAAAAAAAAAAAAAAAAAAAAAAAAAAAAAAAAAAAAAAAAAAAAAAAAAAAAAAAAAAAAAAACACACACACACAAAAACACACAAAAAAACCAAACAAACTAACAAAAAAAAAGCCAACTTCCAATGTAATTTCCTTGTTTCTCTGCCTGTATTATCCTGTGGCCCCAACACACCTTGCACAAAGAGCCAAATAAAAATGGAGAGGGAAGAACTTTTTGGTGCCTGCTGGAGGCCATAAAAAAACAGAAGGCAGCATTAAAACTCTCATATGCCCCGAGGAACTGAGGCAAACCTAGACTGACAAGGCCTTCCTTTCTGTATTCATCTGATTGTTACCAGCAGCACTCTAAGGTATAGAGTTTGCCTTGTAGGAAGCATGGGTGTCTGTTTTCAAATTGACTAATGGCATGTGTCTACAGTATGTAACATCAGTGTAATTAACAAACTTATAACTAAGCTAGGCAGCTGAAAAAATGGTAGCTACTATTTACTACAAAGCTTGTTTCATAAAGCCTTTATTTTCCTCAAAGATAAAAGGATGTTTTCTCCTTATTGCCAAGCTCTAGATCATCACTGTTATCTATTGGGGGACAGGGGAAGAATATTTTATAATGGGAGTCACTACTTATATTTAGCCTCTTTTGATTTNATTATCTATCGGGGATATATTTTATACTGCTTATATTTAGCCTCTTTTGATTTACAAAAATCAAATACAGTGTGTATTTTGTAAAACAGTAAAGGGAAACCCTTCATCAGTTGGTGATGGTTCAAGACTTAATAAAATCCCCCAAGTAGGGGGATGCTTCATATTGAAATTCATCCAACGTGGATTAACTAATGTTGGGACAAGACCATCTCTTCTTCTTGATAGACCGTCTCGAGTTCTGCAGCAATATAAAACAGAGAACATAACTCAGATGATCACAGCAAGACAGGTGAGAAGAAGGGGGAGAGAAAATTTGCAGTGGGAATCAACGTATGTTTGGGGTTTCTGAGCTCCACAGGCCTGGAACTCTATTTGCATGTAGTTTGGGAACTGCTCTTTGCGGAGCCCTGCTTGAGATACCAGCTGCTGTCTCTAGTTTCTCCCATCTCAGCACTTTTTTTCAAGCTGGGGTGTGTTGCCTCAGTGAGGCACGTAGACTTTCTGCCTGTAGAGCTGCACTCAGGTTGAGAAAATAAATCACCAGTGAGGCATTTCATCTGTGTGCATTTAGACTACATTTTGGAAGAGGAAATAATCAAACCACACACATTTGCATGTTCTCCTCACTTTTCTATAGGATTATCCTCTCTGTGAGGTACACAGAAAGTATTTAAAAGAAAAAGTTGGTTTTTTCTTGAATAGATAGCAAGGCCTTCTGGGTTTTTTTAATTATGCATTTTCTAGTGTTTGAACTATTAACAGTGTCAAGTCTCATTTTTTTCTCTGGTTTTGTTAAGAATTTCTTAGGAATCTCTAGAGATCATCCCTGGCAGCTCTTGCATCTTGGATGAAAAAGCAAAGAAAGTTGAATACTTAACAAAGGCACCCTGGGTCCCAGATGCCCATCAAGCTGGAGAACTGAAAAAGTGTTAAAAAAAGGAAAATAATAAAAAAAAACCTGAAAGATTTTTAAGAATGTTTCAAAAAGCTCTTTTCCACCCAGTTGCTCAGATTCAGTCTCTTGGCACTTTCATCACAGTGTTCCTAGTTATCCATTCACCATGCAATTTTCCAGTGATACAAGACCTGGTTAGCTTTTCACTTTTTCCTTTTTTTTTTTCTCCTCTGAATGTAAATAGATGAGGGAAACAGAGACCTCTTACAAGCTCCCTCTCTTCCTTTTTCACAGAAACACCGTAAAGAAACATCAGCAATAACAAAGCTCGTGAATGTTTTTTCCCTTTCCCGTTCAATTAAAAGGTGAAGCTTAATATTGGCTGCTGTTCTGAACATGCTTTCTTATGCTGAGATGCTTTGAGCTGGTAAAGGGAAAAATGCTGAGCATTCTTCTTCATTTTGCAGTGGTTGTGAGCCACTGTCTGCTCATTAAGGTGTTAACATTAGCAGGCATAGGAAACTAGTGTGCAGCTGGGAGAACATGTGGTGAGAGGTGTTAATGGCTTTATGTTATCTCACAGTAATGGTGACATTAATGAGTCTCCCCTCTCAGAGAGCTTACACACTACTGTGTAGTATCACTGAATTAATTACAGAATTTTCATTCTGTAATATATGATGACATTATTTTTAGAGCTGCCTAGAGACAATTGTTTATCGTTTTCCTGATAGACACTAACAACTTTAAAAATTCTCATTAAATTGTTAAATGATGGATATCTTTTCCTTCTTTTTCCAAGCACCCATAAAGGCAGTAATCATACTTTATTGGATGTTACTAAATATATTTATTAGTAGGAATATTTTAATAAAATCAATTTAAGTATTATCTTTTTATTAGCTGTCTCTTTTTTTTATGGGGACAAGATCATCAACTGTAATCTTCGTGAATCCTCCACAGCCATCAAAATACAGGTTCAAAAATACTATTCTGATTACTGGTTAGTTTGCTTGGGTTTATTTTTAAAGACAAGAAGAATCTGAGGAAAGAAAAAACACTAGCTGAAGATCACTGCTGGTATTTGAGTAGAGCCCTTTAGCTTTTTATTGCCTGTTATTTATATCTCAGTCATGCTGAGAGTGCTTGCCATTGTGCTGAATGCTGCACAAATGTATTGTGGTATACTTTGTGCTGAAGGTCTTTAAGGTATAAATAAACAACACAAAAAGTAAAAGGGAGAACAGAACACCATGAATAGCTGTGCTTGTGTTCATGGCTGAGAAGAGGAGGGAAGGCAAACTGGAGTCTAGCCCAGAGGTCTGTGCCCTGGCTCACACTGCCTTTCTGGAGCACTCTGTAGCTACGTGTGCACCACGTTTTCAGTGGCACAGCCTTGACCAAGGTGCAGGCACTGACTGATGTAGCTGTGCCAGCTGAGGCCTCAGGTGTGACAGCTGCACTAAGCAGCATGTGCTGCTTGAAAAGCCAGGTAGGCAGATTGGACTGAGCAAGTGTGATGGCAAACTTGAGACAGTGATAACATACCCACCTCAGGAACACCTTGGAAGTGTTGCAGCACTGGCTTTCTTGAGAACTCTGTGCCAAATCATCTTCCTCTTAGCTGTAGTGTGGGAAGTGCCCTGTTAAAAGATGAAAATAATTCTTATTTTAAAAATTCTTACTAAAGCAGTGTTTTATGACTACCTTTTACTCACAGCAATACTGAAGTGGTCCAAAATAAGATATTGATTGTGACTTCTGAGGTGTTCATTCAGTTGGGTGACAATGCATGATGAGAATCAATAAATGCGTTTTTCTTTTCTTTTCTTTTTTCCCCTCAGGAATTTGGAAAGTCTTGGGAGGAAGTGCAGTCAGAGGATGACCGGGAATTACTAGATAACCTGGAAGAGTAAGAGTTGCTTTTGTGCCCATTACACAGACTTGCAAGACCATTCTTTTTTAAAGCAGTTGCAGGGAAAATGCTGTGCACAGTTAGCACACAGTTTAAATTCATTTAAGCCAATCAAATCATCTCCTAATTGTCTTCATTAAAAACACTTCTCAGCAATGAGAGCTGTAAACTTCATATTTCAACCACAAGCCTGTTCTTTGTTTCCCTAGAGCTCAAACAAGAGCCCTCTGGGTTTGTAATGATGTAGACAAAATGTATTATTCTTTACTTTTGTACCAGAAAACAGTCAAATGGCTTATGCTCGAATTTAAAAATTAAAAGTAAGCATCAAAAATGGGAAGTATGAGGAAGAAATTGTATGCAAATAATTGACAGAAAGGTAATAACTAGAGATTAAAAAAGTATTTCAAAGGAAGCTTCTCAGCAGTGCTGGTTGAGGGCAACATCCACCTCCTCTGCATTCGTCTGTGGCCCAGGCCCTCAGATCACTGCAGAGGTGGTTTCCTTGGCCATAGAAAATTGAATAAGCAGGAAGTAATTTATGGGTATCAGGGTCCCTGATCTTCCTGGTTCTCTCTGTGACTTGAGGTTAATTTTACTTGACTCTACCTGGTTGCAGTAATAGTTCTAGCTCTCAGCAGTACTAGGATTTAAATGGATGTTTTGGTAAAGTATTCTCTGTGTACATGTCTAAGTGTAGCATAAGTGAGTAATAATATTTCATAACTAAATAACACTTAGAATTATTTCTGCCTGATGTTTATGACTTTGGCTGGTGTATTGAAAGATTAGAAGGGTATAAAAGAATTTTAAAAGACCTTGGAAAAATAAACACTGAAAGCAATATTTAATTACTTGTGAAACTGGATGGAAATTGAAGTTAGTGTTCAGTTTTTATTGCAGACGGTTTCAAGTAGGATTTAATGCCTGTCTGCATAAGAATTACCCAACATTAACTGCTCAGTTTTTCTCAAATTTTTAATTTTTTTAGACTCTACACCAGATTGTAATCATGTATCCAGCTATAAATCCACACTGTCTTTTCCACCCCTTTAAAATACTCGGTTTCTCTGGATTTATTTCTAGTGTTGTGAAAGCAGAATCTGAATTGCCCTTTCTCAAAATGTCTTTTCTCTTTTCCACAACTAAATGAATATTTTTGACTTTTATTCATAAGAGACTGGTCTGACTGGGAAGAGCATCCTGTATGTGCAGTTTGCCTGTTTTGTGAAGAACAAGCAGACACCACAGAAAAACTGTATTTTCATATGCAGGTAAGGCTTCTTTTAAATAACACCTTTTTCATCATTTTGGAATTAAAAATTGTGTTTGTAACATCTTTATTAAGGTCAAATCAGCTGCTGCATTAGAATGCCCTTTTCAGCACAGAACTGAGATACTGCATGCACCTCCAGCATCTGTTCTTTAAAACATGCAGAGAACTCAAGCTTTACATTAAGAGTATGACTGGCTGTTACTTGTGAGTGTACAGACTGCTACAGACAGTAAAGAAATAGCATCTTTGATATCATAGTGGTTTCATGATTTAATATATTTTATGGTTAGCATCTGTGTTTCAGTTTTAATAAACTAATTAACAGTATTAAATATGAATACCAGAGTTTCTGATGAACCAGAACTATTAGGGTTTGTTTCATGTTTTCATGTTTGTGTGTCTATATGCATATACCTCTGTTAGCCCATGAAAAGCTGAGCTGTTTTTAACTTGGAATAGTAGAAGAAGTGGAAATAAGATTTTTTTTTCCTTCCCTTTTTTTTTTCCTCCAGAAATCACATGGATTTCACTTTCCTAAAATAAAGTCAGAGCATGGTGAGTAAGAAGTGCTGTAATTGTCAGCATTTGCCACTAGTGTGGAGAAAACCACATCATAAGAGTAGTGGAAAACAAGTTTATCGGTTTTATTTTTGTAGAGACATTTAACTTTTCCATTATGGAAACAGTTTTGGTCAGCTTACAAAAGCAAGCCAAGAACACTTTATTTTTATGGAACTGTTGTTACTGCCAAGGATGTGTGCTATTTTCTTTAGACCCATTGGATTCTTTTGCAGAGTAGCTTCGTCCAATACCTGCTCTATGAGTTCCAGGTCTGGCTGCTAGAGACTTGGAAGTATTATTATTTTTATTGTTGTTGTTGTTATTATGCCTCTTAATGCTTGCTTACAAGTTAGAAGCTTTGTTTGGCCAATGTTTGCTTTCTGCTGTAGAATAGAATCATTCAGGTTGTGGAAGACCTTTAAGACCATTGAGGCCAACCATTAAGCCAGCACTGCCAAGCCCACCACTAAACCATGTCCCTGAGCACCACATCTGCACCTACTTTAAATACCTCCAGGCATGGTGACTCAGCTGCTTCTCTGAGCAGCCTGTGCCAAGGCTTGACAAGCCTTTTGGTCAATAAATTTTTCTTAATATCCAACTTAAACCACCCCCACCCCCCCCATCACTTGTTACTTGGAAGAAGAGACCAACCCCCACAGCCTCCTTTCAGGTAGCTGTAGAGATTAAGTCAGTCTGGAGCCTCCTCTTCCTCAGGCTGAACAAGGGGCAATCCCTGCCCTGGCCCTGCTGGCCACACTATTGCTGATCCAGGCCAGCTGCCATTGGCCTTCTTGGCCCCCTGGGCAGGGCTGGCTCATGTTCAGCTGCNCCTACTTTAAATACCTCCAGGCATGGTGACTCAGCTGCTTCTCTGAGCAGCCTGTGCCAAGGCTTGACAAGCCTTTTGGTCAATAAATTTTTCTTAATATCCAACTTAAACCACCCCCACCCCCCCCATCACTTGTTACTTGGAAGAAGAGACCAACCCCCACAGCCTCCTTTCAGGTAGCTGTAGAGATTAAGTCAGTCTGGAGCCTCCTCTTCCCCAGGCTAAACAGGGGGGCAATCCCGGCCCTGCTAGCCACACTATTGCTGATCCAGGCCAGGTGCCATTGGCCTTCTTGGCCCCCTGGGCACAGCTGGCTCATGTTCAGCTGCTGTCACCAGCACCCTCAGGCCCTTTTCCATTGAGCAGCTTCCCCCAGCCTGTAACACTGCATGGGGTTGTGTGACCCAGCTGCAGGACCCAGCACTTCACCTTGTCAAACGTAGTGCACTGACATCCTGACCCAGGCTCATCTCTGACGGGCCTGGTTTTATCCCTTACCCCTTCAAATCTAGTTTAAAGCTGTCTCAGTGAGCCCTGCTAACTCCTGTGCAAGGATCTTTTTCCCCCTCTGGGACAGGTGCACCCCATCTGTCACCAGCAGGCCTGGGGTCATGTTAACACACCCATGATCCAAAAACCCCAAATTCTTCCAGTGACACCAGGCTTGGAAGCAGGTATTGATCTACTGGCTCTTCCTGTTTCTTCCTTCATTATTCCTTGCAACTGGAAGGACAGAGGAAAACACTGCTTGTGCTCCTGATCCCTTAACCAGTTGCCCCGAGGCCCTGCAGTCTCTGTTGGCTGCCCTTGGACTTCTTGTTGCAACTTCATCACTGCCCACCTGAGAAATCACTAACAGATAATTATCCATGAGGGTAGGAAGGTTTCTAATCACTGTTTTAACCCAGGCCCCAAGGAGGCAGCAGACTTCCCCTGGAAGTGAGTCTGGTTGGCATTTTGGCCTTCGTTGGCTCCAGCAGGGAGCCTCCTGTGACAATGACCTGTCTTTTTTTCTTTATGGGAGCAGGTTTTTTGCAGAGCATAGGCTGACTTAACCCTGGTGGCACCTCCATGCTGGATTTACCATTGAACTCATCACTGATGGGTTCCCCTTGCAGGGGCTCACACCTGTCACACCTGGGGAGATGGAGCAGTCACAGAGGAGACAGATCTGCTGCACCAGGCAGAGACTTGTCACCACTGCCCTGTCCCTTAACTCACTGTGCCCAGGCAGGCAGAGGGAGGGCAGGGAATCCTCTGAGCCATGCATCCTGTCTGCCTGCTGGGCCTGTCCCAGGGAAGGCAGGGAACTATGCTAATAGTCTCTCTTCATTTCCCAATATTCCTCAACCTACTTGCATCCTCCTGAAACTCTGTCATTAAGCCTAAAGGCTTAGACTGAGAGGAAGCAAAATGTTTGCAGTTTTTGCACTGAAAGCAGGCTTAGTTTCCCAGCAGCTAGAGATAAGCACTTATTCATGTTAATGAATAAGTTAATTCACAGTTAATTTGCTAAGATACAGCATGCAGGCAGTGCTGGTCTTCAGTAAACTCTTACCAATCCTTATACTTAATCCAAGGAAGTATTTTTAAATTAAGACCTATGTTGCCCAAGCACTTGTTCACTGCCATCCCTCCCAGGTCTGAGCTTTTATCAGCAAGTAAAGCTAGTGAATTTCATCAGAAGAGAAATCCACCATTGTCGTTGTTACAACTGCCAGGAGAAGTTTGAATCCAAAGGAGAATTGATAAGTCATATGGAAGAGACCAGACACATTGCATTCCTGCCAGCCAGGTCTACGTGGGATCAACCACAGTAAGGGCAAATACATTTCTTTCAGCATTTATACTTTTCCTTGATAATTTCTATGAAACAGAAAATTGGAAGTTCTAGGGTTTGCCAATAAAACAATGCCCTGAGCTCCCTAACTCTACTGCCCCAGATAAAATAAGAAGTGGTCTCAAAAGTACTCAGAAATCTCTATACAGTCTGAAGATTAAATGAACATGAGATACTGCTCTTCTGATTGCATCCAGGACACAGTGTCCCTATATATGGGATTTGCACTTTCAAGTCAGTATGCTAGAGAAGTTTGTTGTTGCAAAATTGTTCTAGAACCAAGTCAAACCCCTTCTTTTGCATGTCTGGTGTAGACATATGAATGATGTCTACCTTACTTGAGGCATCAAAACAAGTTGGCTGTGTACCCATAGTTTTTTCAGTGAGAGAGTGAAAAATAGAGAGACAGTGTAACAAAACACTGGTTCAGACTCTAAGTAGGCTGTATGGGTCCAGGGAATGATGCTCTTCTACCAGGTGATAGAGCACAGGGAGTGTTCTAACGCCAACACCTCAGTTCAACATTTGTTGTAGGACAAATATGGATCTGTAGAATATGGGTGAAGAAATAGGAGGAAGGGCTTGTTTGTTGTCAGCTCTTCTCTATGACTCTTCCACACTCTGCATAGCAGTTGATTTTTGGGTGTGCTGTTTGCTGTCATTCTGAACAACCAGACTTGCTCATTTTTCCTTTTTTAAAATTCTAATTTCAGCCTCTCAACAAAATGTGTGACTGTCTAGTAATTCTGTCTTGTTGCTTTCAGGTATTATTTTCCTACCTATGAAAATGATACAGTCCTGTGTACACTGTCAGACAGTGAAGATGCAAAAACTGAGCATCAAAGTGAAGAAGTGCCTGTTGTAAGCAAAGATATATCCAGTCTAAAAGCTCTCAAACAGAGCAGTGTTTTAAACCATCTTCTGTGTAAAGAGAACAAGAATCAGGAGAAATTTTGACCTCGAAGTACAGTGGCTGACCTTGAGTGCTTTTTCTGCAAGACCAAAAAAAAATTCATTCTTTCAATACTATTGGAATACAGTTAAACTCACAAACATTATTATCGCTGGACAAATATTAGAAAGTGAATGCTAAATAAAAATTTAAGTGTTAACTTTGGTTTATCTTCCTTTAAATTTCAGCTTCATTTTAAAATGGAATGCTTGATTTTCTGCTACAATCTTCAAATACCATTAGTGTTACTTACAAATTTTTCATATTTTTTAAATTTTCCTCAATAAATCAGAATATTAGTTCTATTTTAAGGCCACCTTGTGAAAGGTGGGAACAACTGAGACAATGTGTAAAGCCAGTGAGTAAATCTTCTATGTGTTGTTGCTGGTAGAGAGAAGACAGAAGATGTAATTCTTGGTCTGGTGTGTGAAAGAAATCTTGCTGTTTTTTACCTTAGACCTTTTGGAAAATGAAAATAAATCTGTATATCTCTATTATTAGTCATCAGTATTTAAGACATATGGTGCCTATTCTGAAAACTAGCTCCAGAACATCAGTAAAGTTCTGCCTGCCCCATGAATATCTGACTGCATGAAAAGCTGCCAATCTGAAGTCTAAAAAAACATGGGAATAATTGCAATATTGATTTCATCAAAAATCCAAAGAATTTAAAGTAGATTTCTTGCATGGTTATGAACTGAGATGTTAAAGCATGACTTAGGGAATTGCAGAGACATAAATCCAAATTAAATCCTAAAAATCTCAAGTCCAGAAAACTTGCTGTATTTCCTTTTAAGGTTCCCAAAGTGGCAGAAGGTCTTCAGCATGTCCAGAAAGAATATCAGTCTTGATAGGGTAAAGCTGCTCAGAGCATAGGTCCTGCTAGGATGATCCAAAGTAAGTATTCCTGAAATGTTAAGTAGTTCTAGAATCCAGGTGTAACTTTACATAATATGTATAACCTCTTTCAAATTTGTTAGTACTTTTTTTTTTTTCTTCTCCAGGTCAGGGTCAGAGCACTTGCTGAAAGTATGGAAGTCTCAGCTCAATGCCCTTCCCCTGTCTGAGAAGATTCAAAGGTGTAGCTTTGCCTTTGCACAGCCCTCTTTACCTGACATTCCTTGCTATCAATAAGAGTTGTTGTTTGTCTTTATTCGGTGATTGTGAATTATAAAGCAGTCCCTGGAAACAAGAGCTAAAGTGCAAATCTTTAGCAATGTTCTGCTAAGCTTCTATGTCCCATCTAATTCACCCTGCAATCTTATTTGCATCGGTTTCTTTTCATTTGCATTGAGCTGATCTTCTCCTGCCATTACATGTCACCCTCTAGCACCTCTCTTTGCTTTCTGTTTCATATTTTTTCTTAGGCCCGGGTGCTCTGGAGATAAGTTAGAACAACAGGATGGTGAAAATGCTCTGAGAAAGACAGATCAGCAACACAACTGCAGAGTGAAACAGAGACAGAAGCAGCATCTGACTCTGTCAAGAGGAAATGGAATAGAAGAAGTGCAGCAGGTGCTGAGAATGCAGACAGAAAAAGGGGACAGTTGTAGTCATATGTTTGCATTGGTACAAAAATTCAGGAGGAACAAGCACAAGCACAATGTTTTTGAACTAAAATGTCCTGACCATCTCAAATATGCTAAAATCTGTACTTCTTGCATTTGTAAAATTTTTATTTCATACAGTAATTGCAACGGCTGTTGCTGCTTTTTTTCCCCCTCTAATGTTTTCCAAGCAGTTATTTTCTTCCTAACTTAGAAATTTATTTCAGTCTTTGCTTTTTAGTCAGATGCTTAGCTGAGGGAATAAGAGTTAATGGGGCTTATATTAGTGATGTGTGTTGAACAATGGAAAAAAATCAGCAAAAGAACTATGGCAGCAGCACAAGAATGAGTTTTATGGCAAGCCCATCTCAGGAGGACACATTAAGGGAAGCATAAAATTTTACTGATACATAATAAAGTGAAGTTGCAAAACATTTCCTAATCATAAAGAATCTGATGCTGAGTCATTCAAATCCCTACAAAATGAAAACAATGTCAGCAATGTGAAATGACTGCTGTTCTGGTTCTAGGAGAAATTTGAAAAAGCAATTTTTCAGTGTAGAATTAAGAAACTATCTAAAGAGATATTGTATAAACAATACAGACTGGTTGTCTGCTTTGAATAAAGAGAAAAAGGGACTTAGGAAGAATTCATAAGCAGTGTATAACTGTTCACTGGAAATATCTGGAACATGAGGAATCAGATTAGGGTTGAGCTTGTTACTTCAGTTATGAACTGGCAACAAAGTAGGTTTAGGCCTTGTAGGTTCACAGAGAGTTTGTTATGGTTTCTAGAGGAAAAATCAAGCATTTTCATTTAGCACAATATGCTTGTCATTTTGCTGGAGCATACTTGTTCATATAATGTCCACAATTTTCCCTAGGCATTCTTGTCCTCTTATCTGTTTTTAAACTGAAGTTATTTCTTGTCACAAATAGAGGACACAGTAATGACAGCTTACAGTTATTAGGAGCAAATATGGTCTTATATAAAAAGAGCATTTTTGGAAGCATTACAGCAAAAATAATATAATAATGCTTTAATTCTTGGAGTGGACAGAGTTTGGGTTGGCAAATGCTCTTGAGAGAGTCAGATCAGGAGAATGAGTGCTTCTAATTGGTATGAAAAAATCTATACTAGTTTAACTCCTGTGAACATTTCTTACAGTAATTCTTCCTAGCCTAGACCTGGACTCCTTACACACACTCACTTTTGTGCGTCTAAAGCCATGTAGAAGGACCAGGGTTAAAGGAAAAATATGCTTGTGTCCAGGTGACTGGTAATTCTTCCTGCCCTTCTTGCAAATATCTTAATTGTGTCTTTGATGCTTCTCCATGTTCAGTTTAGTCTGACAAGTCTGCAGACTTAATCTAACTTAAGGAGATAATGGTTGTTGGCTTCCATTTAAGACACTGTTTTCTGTTTTGTCTATATTTGCCTGGCATGCTGAGAGCTGTCAGTGTCTCCTCTTAGCTGGCTAAATGTACCTGATGTGAGAGACACCAGGCTAAGTCTCTGAGAAGTCTTTCTGCTGTTGTCCTTTCTTAGTGTCACCGCTGCCTCAGAATGCCAGTCAGATCTCCACTAGCCAGTGAGGTGCTTGTTACAGTCTTTCTCTCTCTTTCTTCCATTTAACAGTGTTTGACCTAAATCTGACATGAGACACTGAACTTTGAGTAGAAGTAAACAAGGTTACCAGTGTCCGTGCTCAAATTCAAGTCCAGAACAGACAGTGGATGTAGGCCTTGCTGTCATCTACTGTCTGCTGCCAATGAATAGCAGCAAATTTCATGGCTTTGCTCATGATTTGATGCTATATTAAATGTTCTTGCATTATTTACATTTTACTTATATGTATACAGAGGCCAAAGAGAATCAAAAATCCCTGGAGAAAAGCTGTATTTCACATTGGCATAATGAAAAATACTTTGTTTCCCCAAGAGATTTTGTTAAGTCACAATGCTTTCTGAGGCTTAGTTACAATGCAACAACTGAAGCCTCTCTTGGTCAAATTATGCCCTTGTCTACCTCTACCAGGTATGTCAAACTTGGTTAGATAATAATTGTCACATGCAAGAGGTAATTTGTAACCCTAGAATGAATTACTGCTTCCATGTAGTAGTCATTAAAATCAGCTGCTGTAGAAATATATGCAGCAGTGGTTGGATGTAAAATTATTCCCTTTTCTTCATGAGCATTCAGTGTGCTGTTCTTCCTAGTGTAGTTTTAATCCTTTCTATAGGAAGTTTTCTCCTGCTAAGCTGTGCTCAATTTGACTTCTTCCACCAGGAAGAAATTTTCAGTTGCTTCTTGAATTGGATTTTACATCTTTTGCCAAACACTTGCTCATGAAGATGCAGATGAAGTAACTATTTTAGAGATTAACATGTAACCCTTCCATTGAATTCACCTTTGATATTTTACATCCCTGATAAACTCACTCTCTCCGTAAGAAGAGCAGGGGAATTAAGGCTATTTACAACTAAATATACATAAATTGTGTTTGCATAAATTTAGATAGAAATAAAAGTACTTTTTCCCGCAAATATACCTTGGAACACAATTTTCTCCATCTGGTTTACTATCCTGAGACTGAAAAGCTGACTATGTGTAGATTACATACGGGTCTAATGTGTAACCTTGCATTATAATCAATAAATGTAGTCTGTGGATCCTAGAGTGGTTCATCTCACCCTAAAGAAGTGCCAGTGGCAGATTTCTAGTATTACTTCTAGAACACTGATATGCTGCAAATGTAATTCTCAGTATAAACAAATGGTTCAAAATTCCACATTCTGAGGGGATCATACAGTGCATTTGTCTGTCACATCACATCACATGAGTGTGTAGTGAAATCCCTCAGAATAAATAACTACAGGCAGACTTTTGGTATCCCCTCCAGCCACAGCTTCATTGAGTGTCAGGAGACTTACTTTTTATTTCTATGCTTTCTGGAAATAGCAGAACAATCTAGGAATAAATAATGCAGGAATTGCTAATTGCTCATTAGAGAGTGTGTCTTTGTAAACTGCCTGCACAGCTTTGCAGAGCCAAGCATTGCTTTAACCTTTAGGTGGCTTTAATTTAGGCTTCCAGTTGTAATGAGGTCATTTTGTGACTTTCTGATGCATATCTGTGTCTTCACAACACTTATGGAAATACTGCTGTGGATCTTCACAAATATTTGACCTGCTGTAATAAACTGTTTTTTGTTAGAATCTAGGTGAGATGGAGAGCAAATAAGTGAGGATGGAGCTTAGCATTTGTGAACATATGATAATGCTGGCCTCCTGTATTTTCATTAACAGGGATTTGCCATGCGTTCTTTGACAAATACTGTTACTTCTGTCTGCCTCAGTTTCCTAAACAGCAAGGTTGTGATTACAAGGTAACAACTACCAGGAAGAAAACTGCACATAGAAGGTAGGATTCCGATGTATGTGTGCAGCTTATCTGCATTAGTTGGGCTTTCAAATTTGAAATATTTAGTTCAGAAGGGCTTTTATTAAATCAGTAATGATAAAATATGTACTAATCTCTTGGACATAATATTTGAGCATAATATAAACAGATGACTAGTGTCATCTGTTGTGCAGGCTGTAAATAAATGCTCTGGTGGCTACAAATAGTGAAGGAAATCTGGATTTTAGAGGCGTTGTCTAATTTCAAAGAATAAGTATTTTATGTCTTCCTTTGAGAAGGCTATATCCATTCAAGGGATTTGAACTTTTTGTCCAGGTATTTAGGGTAGAAACTGCTTTCCCCTCTGAATTTAGATAGCAATGAAGTGGTCCTAGCTGAGACACATGGTGGTAAGGCAGCCATCTGTTTAAAAAGGGGTCCAATAAATCTCATTTTCAGTGACTGAATTAAAATACCCTTTATCTTTAGCTCCTATCATTCTATTAATTTGTTTTGTTAATTATTTTTAATTTACTGTATTTTTGTATCACATTACATGGAAGACAGGAGGCTTAGAACCAGGAAATGGAAATTTAAGAAAAGGCAGAAGCAATGTAATGGTGAGACTGCTTGAGATACGGGATTTCCAAAAATGTCAAAGGTGGGCCAATAAATGCATTTTTTCCAGAATAATCAGAAATCTTGCAAAAAACTGAAATTAATTTTTTATTTGTTTTCTGAAATTAAACTTTAATTCTCAGGAATGGGAGACATTGAGAATACTTAGCACAAAGGAATTATTAGAAGACCCATTTAGGAAGTAGATGTAGCTTGTTTACACTTGAATATGAAGGAATAGGCAAACCACCAGAAGTAAAACTTCCTAGACCTTATAAATCCTTCCTAGAGATTTTCCTTCCCTTCCCACTCTCCTATTAGTCCTGATGTCTCAAATCTCCTGGAAGATTTTGAGGGCCCTTGCTTTCCCATGATTTCAATGGGAGTTGCCAGGAGTAGCTTTCAGATTCGGTCACCCATTGTATTCACTCCCATTGCTAACTGCTGCAGCCAGGAACTGCAATATGTCACACTACAAGAAATTTTTCTAGTGAGTAGTACCTGTTTTTATGACAAAGAGCCACACAAGTGCTTGTAAAGACACCAAGGAAGGGAAAGACACTCATTTTCTCCCCTCTCATCTCCAGCAGGTGAGTGACATCACTTCTGTCCTCCTGCTCTGCAGCCAACTGGCAACTTGCCTTGTCCAAAGTCTGCCTTTTCCTGTGGTGGTGGAAAGTAATGACCTCCCCATTATCCAAGGACAGCCAGAAGAATGAGAAACCCTCCTGATTTCTTCTTCCAAGAGCACACACTTGATATTCACCCTCCTCTGTTTTGAGGCAGAACACATTTTTAGCCTGCCTCATCAGGTCGTGTAGGGGGTTGCAGGCAGAGGGTTCACTGTCAGGCTCCAGATTTCTTTAATCCCTCCTTTCTCTTGAGGGCAATAGCTAATATGCCAGCTAAAAACATAACTAGAGCAATATTTACTGATTTCTTTTTGTCCAATGACGGCTGATACAGAAGTTCACACATAGGTATATATTATTTTCAGTGAAATCTCTGAATTTAATGGTTAAATCCAAGTAAGGTTTTGTGTGCTTTCCAGCAGAGTTAAGTAGGATTCAAATTATTGGGTTTTACTCCAGTGACTGTTTGTCTGCAGATTTTATGCTATTCTCTGAAGCAGGAATGTCCCTCCAGGCTGACTGCCCTCAGGATGGGGATTTAGACCTGTGCCTGCTTTGGTGCCACATTCTTCTTGCAACTCTTCTGTGGCAAAACATCCATGAGACTTAAAAATGTTTAAGATGAGGATGCCTGTGCAAAAAATGCTTTAAACCTAGGCAGAGGAAGGTGCCAGACCAAGTCTCCACTCCCTGCACATCTGTACTAACTAGGTCCTTACACAGCAATTCCTCCCACAGCAGGAAAGCAAGCAATGAACACATCTCAGTAATTTAAAGCCAGATGAAAACAACTTCCAGAGAAGACTGTGAGCTCTATATCTCACCTAGATGTAATTTCTGCAGCCCTCATACAGGTAACTATACGCTAGAGAGCATGGATGCAAACATCTTTTCTGCTGGCTCCCTGATTCCTATGCTGACTGGTTTGGGCTTTGTTTTAGTGTGCTTGCCCCTAAATGGACCAGGCAGGGAATGCAGGCAGCAGCTGGAGGTTCTGCATTTCCTGGCGGGGGGAGGTACCTAGGAGTTACTACACAGCGTCTGAGCTGCTGGTGAGGGCCCCCGCAGCTCCTAGAGATGAGCAGGGTGGAAGAGAAGGGCGGGGAAGCTGCGGCACAGCCCCGTGGCCAGTGCTCGCTTGCTTTGGCTCGCCGCGGCACTACACGGGGAGTTAATAAGCCTCTGCCTGGGGCTCGGGGCAGCTTTTTGTTTCAGTGCTGTTTAACTTCTCCAGGTCCTGCAGGTAATTGCTGCAAGAGTGAAAAGCACACAACTGCCACAAGTTTGCCATTATTAGATTAACAACTGCAGAGGTCCCTCCTGTCCTTTCCTGTGTAGTGTTGCTGTTCTTACCTGATATTGGTTTTGTCACCAGTGACAGATTGCAAACTACCTCGCCTTTAGAAAGTTGACCGCCTAGGGCTCTGCATCCATTACTGTCACTTAACACATTGAAGAATAAGTAGAAACAGCTGTTTCCATGCAACATGCTACAAACTTCCTATGAAAAAATCAGATGTGATGTTTTGACAGCAAATATTGCTTAGGATGCAAGGCAAGTTCTACCTGAGACAGGCAAAACCACTGTCACTGACATAGAAAAATTGAAATGTGCCAGCTTCCTGGGCTGACAGGAATAGTACAGAACAGGACGATTCAACCCTGTTTTTTCAGCAGGCACAGACACCTTAGAAACTTGTGGCAAGCACAGAGTCACACATGTATTTGCCTTTCTCAGCCATTTTGGAAGCAGCCACTGGAGCACCTGGTTGGAAATCACAGACAGGACTCTCAGAAGAAATGAAAGGACTAAGTGTGTCCCAGTTTCTGGTTAATGACAATTAGCAGGTTTTGTGTGCAGATACATTCAGCCATATAAAAGTTGCGTATAGACTGCCATAGGCAAATGGCTGAGCTGAAAAGACAGGAGGAGCTGTGGGGCTGAAACCCCTGTACCCAGCTGCGCAGTGCTTCATCTCACCAGTTCTGCTGCATTACTTTGTTTTATGAAGTAAGTGTTCACAGAGATACCAATCTGGGTCACTGAACTTAAATCATTCTGCAAGCACTTCAGCCCAGTAATACTAAAGAAGAGCTCAAATTATTTTGAACCACTGATACATCTGATGATCTTTTATTCATTATTTTCTATGCATTATTGATTGTTTCTTTTTCTTGCTTGCTCAAAGGCAGTTCAATTGCATTCAGGAGCTGAAAGTTTGTAGCATCTGACAGTTGGTCTGGAGGTATCTCCTGGCCTCCAGGAGATTAATTTCAGAATATTAAACATGTGCATATTCACTGTTTTTCAGTGATCTGGTAACATCTAAAATGTAAGATAAGGAATCTGAATTACCCCCATCCCAGTGGTTTCTGCAGGCAACACGTGCAGAGAAAGCATGTAGGGGTTCACCACAAGAGTAGACTTACTGGGGGAGGCATTTGGAGCTTGTGCCCTCAGCCAAGCTCCCTTCAGTGTCTAGCATTTTTATATTTTGTAATTAATTTCCTGGGAATAAATTCTAGTCTCTCTCATTATCCAAAAGGTTTTCGTACAGGAAATCAGTTTGAGGGTTTGAGAATGCTTTTAGCAAGTATTTGTATTTGTACTCAGACTAGTAAATCAAGCACATACATTATTATCTGCTGGTAGTTCTTTTTCCTTCAACAGCCTCATGGAGCACTCAGCTCATTTTTGTGAGGACACATCAGACAGTCTCTCTTCAACTTGCTTGAGTGCAATGCAATTTAACGTGGGTCAGGCAATCTAAGAAGAGCATACAAGGCCAAGCAGCTGCATTTGCTCTTCTGGGAAATTGAAGGGAATTGAAAATTTCTCATTATATTCGTGCCTTTGTATTAGAAAGGCAGTTTATTCCAGCCTCAGAAGTTTGCTATCCAAAACTTCTGTGTTAGCACTTAGCTTTTTTTAGTGAAAGACTGGGGGGAAAGAGGGAAGACAGAAAAGCAGTTGTATTAGATAAAACTGCAAATAGAAGGGCAAAAGCAGCCTAACACAAAATTACAAAGTAACATTGTGGTCTCTTCTGGACAGTTTACAGAAGGATGCTGGAATTCAGTTCCTCATCCACTGTAGTGTCTTCATTTACCAGTATGACTATCCTTCCTGCATTGGAACAATTTGCCAAGCAAGTTTTCTTGCACAGCAAATTTTGAGAGTTTCAAAAATACAAAATCTATTTATCAGTCTAATCTACTGATATATTTCTAAAAAGCCTTTTTGTATAAACAGTGTTCAGCCATCTCTTTTATGATCCTAATCAGGTTTTCCATATGTACAACTTGGCCAGTATTTTATATCAAGGGATGAATTAGGAAACAAACATAAAGAGAAAATAATAATTTCTGTTCTCTAGAGAACTCACTGGATGTATTTCACATGTTGGAAACGAAGATTAATGATAGCCTTTCTTTCTACAGTTGAAGGAGGAAAAGATGAATTTATTTATAGGACTTTGTTTATGTGAAAAGAAGTATTGAGGGAACTACTACATTAAAGAAAAAAAGGATTTTCTTCTATTTGTTTCTGCATATTAACTTCTGGCTAATTTTTTTTCCTTTTTTTTTTTTTTTTTTGGCAAGTGTCCTGTGACTCCCTGTCAATGCTCTTTGCACACATAAGCATCCCTATATGCTAAAAGTTCTGTCATGGTGCCATGTTCTTAAGGAAAAGACAGGATCTCTAGAAACCACAGCCCAGAAGTGCCCTGCAGATATGAGCAGTGATTTCCTGGACTTGGTCTGGGTGAGATGATTGTTCAATGATTCATTAGGATCTCATTAAAAAATATTTGAAAGTCTTGCTGTTCCATTAATCAATATAAACAACATTAGTACATTCTTGCTCTTGCTTTTCTCTCCTTCTTTCCTGTTACATCTTAATCCTATTTAAGTCCTGGGCTCTGAGCATCAGGGATAAATCCATGAGCATTTGCAGAGTTCCAAAATATCACAAGCACCTTTTCTGCTTTGACTTAGGTCTGGAGTAATATAAAAAATGTATTATAACCTTAGCTCCAAGCTCCTTCTTTCAAGCATCAGGTAGGTGTGTTCTCTCATCCTCCATGGGCAGTTATCATCAATTTATAATTAGGCTCAGCTACTTCACTGAAGGATTCTATATAGTTTTCCTGCTGGCATGTAAATGATACTGCCTTAATACTCTCAGAGACCACACCCATCTCTCCCTGAAGTATTTCTATCACCCTCACGTTTTCTAAGATAGCCCAAATCTACACTCTTATGCTTACAGAAGCTCTTGGATTCTC
>VZTR01003942.1:3069-18854 GCA_013400775.1 Chaetops frenatus
GTGCGATTTTACTAGGAAAGAAGGAAGTGTACTGAAAGGATCGCTGGGGTCCATTAGAATTCTCAAGTGTGGGATGTGCAGTCACAGGTTGGTGTCTCTGGAGTGCCCGTGTTGCTGTACAGAGCCCTTTTTTGGGTTGTGCTTGTGCCTAAACCCAAACTGAGCCCAGGCGTAAGCACACTAAGGTTGACCTAGAGGTTTTGTTTTGACATCTGAAAGAACAGAAGTGGGATTCCTTCGTGAAAAAGGAGAAGCAAGCTGCCATCTATTGGGGGATATAATGAGAAATGCATGTTAAGGACTCCCATTCTTAAGTTTTATAAAGAGTCTTCCTTGTATCTTATTTTGTATTTTATTCATTTTTTCTTTCCACAGTGTTGGAATTATTAGTAGGAGGATAAAAGGTGCCGTGTGATAAGAAATCACCTGAAAAAAAAGCTTAGGCTTCAGTTTATTTAATTTCCTTTGTGCGATTCCTGCTTTTTAGAGAGCAGCATAGCAGCTCTGCACAGAAAAGTTTTGTGCTGTGGAAAAAAACAGCTGCTTATACGAATTTAGATAGCATTTAGACCTCCTTAGGGCTACAGGACTTGATAGTGAAGTAATGACTGATTCCATGTGTGTGTAAGTATGCTCAGACTGCCAGGAGATAGACAAACTGATGCTAAGACTAGAGTAGTATTATAATTAAAGGCTTCAACTAATTGAGTTATTTTCAGATTCTAAAATCAAAAATTATCACCCATTTGTATCAGACCCTTCTGCTACTGTTTTCCAGCCCTTTCCTCACAGATGTGAGCATAATGCCATTCTTGCACAGTTCTGCCAGGAGGCAGTTTCTGCATGGCCTTTATTCACCCCATCATCTACTTTTAGCAAGATCATGATCAGTAGCTAAAATTCATCTCTACACAGATACATGCTGTCTTAAATTGAGCAGTCAGGAAGCTTGCAAATGATAATAAAGTTAGGAACTGCCTACAAAACAGGAGAAAGAGGCATAGATTTATTTTAATTAGATGCAGAAAATAGACTAAAATCACCTTGGGAGGAAAGAATTAAAGATAGTAAGAAGCACAATTCTGAAACAAAAACAGTACTGAAAATAGAGCTGTAGCAAGGTAGGGATGACAATTAGATTAGATAAAATGTTGTAATTCTATATCCACCAGAAATAAGTGTATTTTGATGCCATCTATGGAGAATCATTGCATCACAGAAGATGTAAACTGTTGTACCCATCTATGGTCCTTTTGAGACTGCACCTGGAATACTGGATTCACGTCTGGGTGACTAGAAAACAGAAGCACTCACATTTGGATGGAGTTCAGAGGATAAAAGCAAAGTGAATAACATTGGGAGTTTAAAGAGCATGATATATGCATAGTATTTTACAAAGCTTATTATGAAGAGCAAGCAGCTAAAGAAGGATAATCCTTTTCATGAAAATGCAGATGGTATATGTAGCAAGAAGTAATGGAATTACATTTTGAAAATGTAGTAATCTGAATGTGTAATAACTTTTCAGAAAAACTTCCTCATGTGGGATTTTATTAACACATACAACAACCTGCCAGTACCCTGTCTTTTTGGTCACTAGAATGGAACTGGTCAAAGGAACAAATGCAAAGGGATTGGAAAGTTTGACATTCCCTACCTAATGTCTCATTCCATTATTTGAAATGGCCAGCAGATGTATTATTCAGTTAGGTCATCCCCAGGCCAGGCTTTGGCTGTTGTACAAGAATCTATCTTGAGGAAACAAAATAGCCTGGGTGTAATGCTGACGTGTAAAACACAGCAAGCTTGTGCAAGCCTGGATTTTCTACAGCAACTTGGCAAAGCAAGTAGAGAGTATGTTTAAAGGAAAATAAGGAATATTTCAAGTAAGGGTTATCCTGATCCCTTATCTAATAAAATCAGCAGTAGTAATTTTGTTTCAGTGGGAAGAATTCTATGTGGTACTGCATAACATACAGTGAGATCTTTTTTCTCTAGCTGACACTGTTTTATTCTGTTCATATTTTTTGTGCTTTCTGCAGGCATATATTATGTGTAATTTTATGTGGGAGTAAATGCAAATCCTTATATACTACTTGCACATGTATGAATGTAAGCATTTTCTTTAAATAACAGCAATAATTCCATCATTTCATCCTGATACTTACGAAAGAAAACACAGAACAGCCTAGGACACATCATAGAGGCGCAGTGTCATAAATCAACACAATTTAACCAACTGGTTAACAAGCTTTACTAAAATCCTGTGCAAATGAATAAATAGCGAGCAAGGGTTTTGTATTGTATCATTTGATTGTTCAACTGGTTGTTTTACACTTCAAACTAAACACAGAAGTGGAAGTGGAAATTATTTGCCATTAAAAGCTATTCCTTTAAGCTTGTGAAAATTAGAATCACTATAAAGACTGGAAAAGACAGTCAAGTTACTTTAAGACCTACTCTTAACTGCATCCGGGATTGTTGTAGCAGTTTTATTTGTCCATACAAAGCTAGACTGATTACTGTGGAGTTACTCATGAAACATTAATAAAGCACTATGTTCAATGCTAACATGATTATGGTCTGACCTCAGCAACGGTACAAAGGACAGAAGCAGAAAGTGTCCCTGATAACATTACCCTAATGCTGGGCTCATCAATCATAATCTCCCAGTTTACCAGGGAAAAAAAATCCACGCATAAAATCTTCCACAGATGTGCATCTGTAGTCCTACTCAGGCTCTCAGTCCCCACAGACTCAGAGCAGCCCATGAGACAGAAATAGAACAGACCCAGTCAGTAAATCAAGCATGTTAAATCAAGGCAGAGAACACCACTGTGAAACACTGAAGCACAGCTTTTATAATAAACAATCTTTAGTTTTGAAAAAGATGCAAGATTGTGTAATTCAAAGTTAATTATAATGATATTTTCATTATGGCTTATGCACATATTAAATTACAAATTGCAGTGCTGAGTAAAATGTATTCATCATAAATTATATTTTTGAGAGATTAAATGGTGTCTTGTTTTTGTTATACATATTTTGTTCCTATTACATAACTGTTACTAAGACTGAATTTTCTTTCTGTCTCTGAAATGATTTATTTGCAGTCCTCTGCTGCCAATTGCATTTTTGTATCATTCCCTGGCTATTGAGAAGCATGCATAGCATTTCATAATTAAAAAGCTTCTTGAGTAGTCATTAGAAATATTTAGTATGAAATCTCTGTGTTATGAGAATCTGGAAGATGTTTTCCTCCTCACCATTTAGCAGCAGTTGATATTTCTTTTCTAGCAGATAAGCAATAGATGATATTGCTTGATATTAAGACTTGATATTACTTCCTCAAAAGTAGCTGTGATTTTATTTTGTATATTGCCAAGGTTATGCAATTAAAAGTTATTGAGGCAAAAGAGGTTTCATCTACTTCAGATTTTTCAATCATCTTTAGGGATTTTTTTAAACTTTCTATACTGCTGAAGAATCTTATTTATATCTTGAAGATGCTTACATAAAGGATCAGTTTCTCTGCAGACATCCCTGAATAACCCAAATCTGTATAATGTACTTCTGTGTCACTGCTATTAAAATTTTACTTTGCTTAAACGAACATAACTAATCTCAGATAGCAGTATTGTCTGAAATATTTTATGAAGAATGTAAAAGATTTCACTTTGATAGTCAGTGCAAGGAATGGTAACTGTGGAAGAGAAATATTTGGTGGAGAGAATCTGCAGTGGCTGCAGAGGAGCATGAATATGAGGGGAGAGGAGAGAAACACAGCTCACAGGCTGAAATAGCTGATGATCTGTTTTTGAGCAGATCTGTAAAACCAAACTGTCTCAGAATAATTATAAGAAAATATCTTCAAATATACAAAATAGAATTAATTATCAAGATAGAAAGCTTTTTGGAGAGACAGACAGCATACAATTATGGAGGGCAAGGAGGAGGAGGTGCGACCACGGTCCAGACAAGTGGCAGCATCAGAGATTTCCACTTCTCTGGTGAGAAAAAATACTTAGATAGCAAAAAAGGTTGTGTTGTAAAGAGGAGGAATAGCATATTTTATAAGTCCAGAACTTCTGATACTTTACATGGCACATAGTCCATATCACAATAAAAAACACTGCCTCCTACTGACATGCCTGTGAAAAATACTTGTAACATCAAATTAGATAAGCATAGGGGAAAGTGTGCAGAGTTCATAAAGGTCAGAAAAGAGCTATAGTAAGAAGTAATTTGGTTTATAATAACTTTATTTAGTTTCAACATGAACTTACTAATACTTCTTTCTGTTTTAGAACTGCTACAGGTCAGATTTTCAGCCTGTGGAACATGTGTGCATACACTTGCCTGCAAACACTCAAAACCCACAAATTTGTGTACTCTAGATGTCTAATAATGCTTGCAATTTACCTATTAGCAAGGCAAGTAACACTACTGGAAACAATAACAGGGTAAACACATTCCTTAAAACAAAACCCATAAAAAAACTTGACTGGAATGTTGCTATTTGAAAATGAAGTTCTAATAATTCAAAGTTATGAATTATTAGAAGTTCAAACATGTTAATTTTGGGAGTGCTTGGATAAAACTCGGTTTTGTGTGCATTTTTATTATGATAGATAACAAGGTGAATGTTGGCTCATTTCNAGTTTTTATTTTAAAATGCTCAGAAAATTAAAGCACCCAAAATAATTTAAACCCGAAGTGCTGATCTTTATGGCTATCACCAGCCTATTTTAAGGATATTATTATCTTTTTCTGTATGTTTTTCCTACTGTACTTACCAATTATGTTTTTTACAGAAAAATTCCCTCACCCTGTTCCCTACTGAGCATTGCATATTCATGGAAACCAAACGATTTACTGTTGACAGTGAACAGCTCATAAATTTTCAGGAGGCATTTACATGGAGGGGGAGTAGCCTGTGCATTAGAGCAAATTAGGGAGAGGATTCTGCAAGTATCACATGAGTAGCATTGCAGAAGTACTTGGAAGAAATACCAGCAAACCAGGTCAGACCTAATACAAAAAGTGTTCCCCTGACTAAAATAAATCCAGATTATAAAGCTTTCACCCACTGAGGGTGAGGTGGGTCTTTGTAGCGTTTTGGTGGCCCATTCTTGAGGGCATGTTTCCTGTTGCTCATGCCCAGTGCCATACCCCACACTGGACACCCCAACTGGGAGGCTGTGAACATCACACAGCACTCATTTCATCCTGCAGCTGGAGGCTGTGCAGTGCTAAGGCCCATGAAGAGCCATTCTTCTTCACAGATCTGGCTCCTCTCTCCGCCTTTTACTCTGGTCCTTTCCCTAAATTCTGCACCACACCAGTGTTACACCCCACAGCTTCCACTCTTCTGAAATATATAGTTCAAAATAATCAAACTCCCTTGCACAAATTTCCTCAAAGTTTCTTCAAAAAACTAAAATTCTTCCCCAGTCAATTAAGGACCATTATACCTGTAAACATAGTACAATAAATCTGTTTAAAGAATTGGAGACAAAGACATGTTATGCAGCTGTTAAAAAGTAGCTCATTTAATAAGTTATTAAATAAATATTAATCCATGCGAAATAGAAGTCATCCATACCTGCCAGGGTCAGTAAGACCTTCTTTAGAATGAAACGCTACTAAATAAGGGCTGGTCATGCAAGTCAAAACTACCTCAGGGAAATATAACTTATGTGTTCAACTCTCTTAACTCTTCTAACTTGATAGGTCAAAAAAAGTGCAATCCCCCTCATCAGCAAGACTGACAAACTGCTAACAGTGGACAAGGTAGTCCAGGTACATTTTACCTTAGTCTTCAATGGCAACCCTCTTCTCACACCTCTCGAGTGACTGGAGTGCAAAATGGGGACGCAGGGAGCAGAGTCCCTCCCACTTTAAGAGAAGATCAAGTTTGTGGCCACCTGAGGAACCTGAACATGCATCTGTGGCACCTGATGAGTTGCATCCCAGAGTCCTGAGGGAATCAGCTGATGTAGCTATCAAGCCACTCTCCACAAAATGTTACGGCAGTCAGGAGAAGTCCCTGGTGTTTGGGAAAAGGATGACATTGCTCCCATTTTTAAAAAGAGTAGAAAGGAGAACATTGGAAACTACTGACCGCTTCACCTCTATGCCTGGGAAGGCCATAGAGTAGATCCTCCTAGAAGCTGTGCTAAGGCACACAGAGGGCAGGGAGGTGATTTGGGACAGCCAACCTGGCTTCCCCAAGGGAAAATCCTTCCTGACCAACCTAGTGGCCTTTTGTGATGGAGTGACTACATCAGTGGACAAGGGTTGCAGGTGTCATCTGTCTGGACTTTTGTAAGGCTTTTGACATGGTCCCTTGCAACATTCTTCTCTCCAAATTGGTGAGAGATAGGTTTGATGGGTGGACTGTTGAGTGGATAAGGGATTGATTGGACAGTTGCATCCAGAGGGTAGTGGTCAGCAGCTCAGTGTCCACGTAGACATCAGTGACAAGTGGTGGTATGCAGTGGGAGCAGTAACATTTAGTGTCTTCAACAATAGCATAGACAGAAGGATTGAGTGCACCCTCAGCAGATTTGCAGATGGTACCAAGTTGAGTGGTGTGGCTGACACACCTGAGGGCTGCGATATCATCGAGAGGGACCAGAACAAGTGTGAGAAGCAGCCCAAGGGAATCTCATGAGGTTCAACAAGACCAAGTACAAGGTGCTGCACCTGGGTCAGAGCAGCCCCCAGTATCCACTTTGGCTGGGGGATGAACAGATGGAGAGCAGCCCTGCCAAGAAGGACGTGGGGATGCTGGTGGATGAATGACTGGACATGAGGCAATAAAGTCTGCCTGCAGATTGGAAAGCCAGCCTCATTCTGGGCTGCGTTAAAAGCAGCATGAGCAGCAGGGCGAGGGAGGTGCTTCTGCCCTTCTGTGCTCTGGAGTGCTCTGAAGCAGCTGGAGTGCTACATCCAGTTCTGGGGTCTTCAGGAAGGACATGGACCTGTTAGAGTGGCTCCACAGGAGGGTAACAAAGATGACTGAGGTCTGGATCACCTCTCTTATGAAGACAGGCTGAAAGAGCTGGGATTGTCCAGCCTTGAAAAGAGAAGACTCTGGGTAGACCTTATTGTGAGCTTTCAGTACTTAATGGGGCCTACTAGAAAGATGGGGACAAACTTTTTAGCAGAACTTGTTGAGATATGACAGCAAGTAATGGTTTCAATGAGAAAATAGATTCAGACAAGATATAAGGAAGAAATTTTTTATAGTCAGGGTGGTGAAAAGCTGGAACAAGTGGCCCAGAGATGTGGTGAATGTCCCATCTCTGGGAGCATTCAAGGTCAGGCAGGACAAGGCTCTGAGCAACTTGAAGTAGTTGAAGATGTCCCTGTTCATCGCAGTGGGGTTGGACTAAATGACCTTTTAAGATCCCTTCCAACTCAGACTGTCCAATGGTTCCATGTTTCTGTGATTCTAACACCACTGAGAGGATGTTAGATGTGAAAAGTATGAAAGATGCTCATTTAACCCAAGCATTGATTTTTTGCAGATGTACTTTCTGACCTTTGAGTAATCAAAAGTTCTGCTGTTTTCCTGAAACACTCTTAATATTCTAGAAATAAAAATGCTACTTTTGACCAAAGGAAGTTCCTAATAATTTCTTTGTTAATTACATGTTAATAAATAACTAATACATACAGATCAAAAGAAACTTTAAATATGCAGAGTTCAAATGCTCAAGAGAACTCTTAGGCTGATCACTGTAAATATGATCACTGTAAATATTGATTTGAGGTGGATGCTAGAAAGATAACTGGATTTAAATTTTATGTTCTTTAAAAGCTCTGTTACATACAAAAGGAATATGAAAAATTGAGCATTTAAAAGTAAGGAAATGCTTTATTGGTTGTTGCTGTGGCATACTTAATTTTATCCTTGCATTGTGCAATCTAACTGAGGTAAAAGTCCTATGGAAAAGATTACATGGAATGATAAGTTGCTGAGTGCATCATGTTGTACATGCACAGTACAATATAATTAAGGATGTGGCATTTTTAAATTATTTATTGGGAGGCATGCTTTATAAACTAAATAGTATTAGTTTAATAGTATTTAGTATTAAGCAATGTTAATGCTATTTTAATAATATTGTTTTAGGCATATGATAGCCTCTGGTTTTGAAAAGGAAACGACAAAATTTTGCATGGTTGTCTGCAACATTTCTTTATAGCTTTCTATGGTATGCTGAACTTAAGCCCTTGAAAACTGAGCTGAGTGTCAACTCTTAAGCCTGAGCCTTCCCATCCATTTTCATCAGAGATAGTAGTCACTGGTTTTGAAAGAAAAGGGTCCAGTTTTCCACTAAAGCACAGAGAGTTCCTCTTCCATGAGGAGCATTACAGGGAAAACCTCTGAGGAATGGTAGCATGATGACGTAGGCATAGTTTGATTTGTCTGAGACTATTCCTGATTGTGGGGTGGTGAGGGGGCTGCTGCCAGTAAACAGGGCATGGCATGGTACTAGAGTGCCTGATGATTAGCTCTGAAGCAGCCTCCTTTTGATGTAAAATGAACAAAATTAATAATCTTTTCCCAAGGTTTATCAGCTTGTAAAATCTGAAATTTCCTCAGGAAGCTCTGTCCTATCTGGGAAGTGTTTATGCTGAGTAGTGGCACTGTGATAAAAACTATGGAGGAATTTCCATTTTAGATTTAAGACTAGTTATAACTAGCTTGAAAATGAGTTGGAAGACTGCTTTTTTGAATTTTTTTCCCATTTCCATCTTTTTTTTTCTTTCAAAAATTACCTAACTTACTTGAATAGCCCAGGAATTATTAAAACCCTTGCAGCTAGGAGAAATCCAGTAGCTGAGAAGAAAAGTAGCATGATATAAAGGTGAAGGAAAAAGAGAATTATCTTTTTAGTGCTTCTCTCAATACAATAAGTTACATTTAATGTTTGAAGGATTTCAAATATATCAAATAAGCCTGAAGAGAAAATGTAATGATGCCTGCTATGTTTTCTCAGTTACTTCCTAATCCTGAATTTCACTTGCAGGCCCTGGAAAGCGAGTTTGTATCATGTCAACTTCATCAATGGATTGACCTTATATTTGGCTACAAGCAACGAGGACCAGAAGCTGTGCGTGCACTCAACGTTTTCCACTACCTAACCTATGAAGGCTCTGTGAACCTGGACAGTATCACTGATCCTGTCCTCAGGGAGGTAGGTGTTTACTGTCATTTCATGCTACCAACGGCTGTCATCTTACAAGAAAAGGTACTTTTTCCATCTTTCACTGTTGGAGAAAATGGATGAGTTTGACTTGATTCAGAATCAAGGCCCCAGGCCCCACATGACTTCAGAAAAAATTATTAATAAACTACCAACAGATAGTTATGACTTTTATGACAATTATGGCAATTATGAATAACTACCAACAGACTCTAACAGATGTAATATTCAGTTATGGTGTGGGAAATTACAAAGCAGTGTATATTCTGTAATATAGTGCCTGCCGTGTTTTATAGTTTATTTGTCTTAAGTTCACTTCATAGAAGTGAAAAACTGGAAAAAAACCCTGCATCATGTCATAGGGGAAAATAATCTAACCTGTACAGTCAGATGATATTGGTGAGAATGTGTCTGAGAAAGAATTTATTTGCTAGAGTGACAGTAGCAAATATTCAGATGATTTTAATCACATAAAGTATAATCAAAGTGTTACCAAAATAGAAAATGTTTGCTATTGTTGTGCATTCAAGTATTTTTTGTATATACATATGAATTAAATATATATATATATGTATATTTGCAAATATATACAAAGGGAGTGTTTTAAATTAATCATTAAATTAAAAAAAAAAATTTCTGGTTATCCTGATACGTTTCCTTCCAGTGACTGCATTTGTTTTCACTGAGACTAATAATTTTAATAATGGTTTTCAAGTATCTATTAATTTGCATTATAATTTTCTAGTACCATTTATTTGTTGGCTAAAACAATTGAAATTTGGTGAAAAGTGTGAAGAAGCAACTGCTGCTAGATGAGTACCGCAGTGATGAAGCTCTACACACAATCTTCCATTCCCCCAGATAGTTGCCATCTGCTGTATGCAAAACAGTAATAATGTACATTACCAGGCAATGGGGTTTTGTTTGTTTGTTTGTTTCCAATCTTGGAGACAGAAATCCACAGATTTCAGAAAGAGGCAGATTCTAGAAAGCATTCATTCATCTAACTATTGAGGTTTGTGTGGTGGTTTTTTTTGTTTGGTTTTTGTTGTTGTTGTTGTTGTTGTTGTTGTTGTTGTTGTTGTTGTTGTTGTTGTTGTTGTTGTTGTTGTTGTTGTTTTGTTTTGTTTTTATGTTTTTGTTTGGTTTGGGTTGGGTTGGGTTTTTTGGAGTAGTGCATTGCTGCATTCTCTTACATTTGGTGATTTTTTTGGAGCAGAAGAAAAAACCTATTCAGACCCCAGGCTTCTGAGAACTGGATTTTTGCTACATGTACTGCAAAGCTTAGATTTTCTAAACAATATTTGCTTAGCTTTAAGACTGGCCAGAATTGCTTTGATTCCCCCTGCCTCAAATATTTAATGTTCACATACAGAATAGTTTTCTGGATTTAAAACTGTGAGCATAAGAAGAGTGATGGTCTTCTAGACACTAGAAGAAGCAATGCTTTTAAAAGTATAAAACAGGTGTCAAGCACCATGAATACAAGGGATTTGCATAGTTTAGGGTCCTAATCTGCATGGGCACACTCCTGTGTCTTGACTTTTAGGGTCTGCTCCCACAGGGCAGCTTGTAGGATTGAGGTCTCTCTGTCTCTGCACCTTATTTAACACCTTATAATGTGATGAGGCTCTTCAGCTCTCCTAGCATGTATATTTGTACACTATACCTGCTCTACTTGCACATACAACTTGTCATCAGGAATTTAAGAAAATTCATGGAGATGTTTTTATTCACTCATTTGAACATCTAACCCACGCCCTTTAAGTCGATAATATGTAAACCTCTTCTAAGGCAATTTTCACCACATAAATTTCTAAAAGCATAACTTAATCTTTATTGCAGCAAGTTAGATTTGTAGATACAATTTATTGTTAGCAATGAGAAGGCAAAATTATTAGAAAAAAATTAATCCTCCTTTTTGTTGTACATAGATAAAAATGTTTTATGCATCTATTTAAAAATATGCTTTCTCCTCCAAGAGATCTCAGGATTGCTGATTTTTGGTTTGTTATAAGAAAGTTAAACAATACTTTTAATTAATTTTTAATCAGAATTTACAGTATGTGTTTAACTATAGATAGGTTTGGACCTGCTTTCTGTTTTCCTGGGCTCTGTTTGTGAAATTAGTAGACATTCTCTGGCCAATAATAAAGCGTTTGACATCTTGATGATATAGAGGACCATGTATTTGATTGTCGTTTTTCTGTTACAAGTATTATTATGGGATTTTTGCTTTTTTGTTGTTGGTTGATTTGTGTTTGTTTGGGTTTGTTTGACTTTATTCTGACTTTTGATAAATATTCCAGAAAATAAATTAAAAGCAAAAAGATATTTTTAAAGCCTCTGAAGACTCCTTGTAAATCCAGAAATGTAAGGATAAGAACACTAGCACCTTTAAAAATAATGGTAGCAATTTTTTATCGTATTTTACAGTGGCAAGCGGTGGTATCTAGCATTTTAATTTAGAAACACAGCAATTTAGAATTAATTGCACTCTGCAGTTATCTGGGAAAATGCATCTCTCAGTATCCAAATGCTCTTGATGTTTATTTTGTAAATAAACTAAAGTGTTGTGGTCCTGTTTCACAGAAGGTGGTGAATGTTCTCAATAAATGGCTGTAAAATAAGCCAATCAATACAAGCTTATTGGCTGCAGCCATTATTAGACCAGTGGGCTCAAGTATGGCAGTAACTGTGGCCAAAACTAATTTCCTATTGAACTGAGTCCCAGCAGAATCTATCCAGTGAAATAAGTCTCCAAATAAAAAATTACCCTCCCATTTAGGTCTGAGCTGATTGAAAGACATAATTTTAGAAGGTGGAGCCCTGTGACCTGTTTATACTATATCTTGGCCCTTTCACTTTTAGCCTCTGCCTAAGCACCTCACTTAAACACTAAAAAATATGTTTTTAGCTTTCTGTGAAGAATATTAAAGTTACTTCCGTAGTCATCTGTCTACAAAAAAAAAAAATTATTCAGCAGTGGAATCAGCTGATCCCTGCCATTCCTTGTATCTTTCTCATATGCTTTGGGAGCCCTCCAAGAAATCTCTACTGTTTAACATTGGAAAAATGGCCATCTTGTGTTATTGTTCTTTGCAGATCTACTTAATAGAAGATGTTCCATATGACTTTCTTTCTTCATTTTCCATATAGAAAATTCTTACTGATAGAAACCATAATACTGGGATAGCATTAAGTTTTAGATTACTACAGTCCATGAAATCACATACATCTGCCCCTGTAGTACCTCTTTGGCAACTTAAGATCTGCACTGGATGGGTAAAATAAACTGATTTCATTTCAACATACTTTTTTTATTTTTTCAAACAACTTCATTATTTCTGATACCACAAAAATAATTGGTCACTATAATTTATCTCAAATTGTTACAAGGGCGACAGAAAAGTCTTGATTTACATGCCCTATGGAATAAAAGTATAAAATTGAATTTCATGGTTTCAATATTTTATGATTAGAAATTGGTACATTCTCCAGTTCTATCAGTTGTAATGCTCTCTTAGTCACATATTGCAAAATGATTTTCATATTGTAATAAGAAGGAAAAAAATGTGTAACAAAGTAAAAATGTTCCAGGCCAAAATGCTATGTTTTTTACTTCAACCTTTTTTAATGCAAAAGCAGTGAGGTGGAAGCTAAAACTTGATCAGCTTAAGGATATTGATTCATTCTTACTTGACAGGTGGAATAATGGTTGCAGCACTAACCACAGCAATTACAGCATTAAAATGTCAAGAAATTAGAGGTCAGAATAACAGATAATTTTCTTCCTTTTGTCAGATTAAAAATTGACATTCTTTGACAGCACAGGATTTCTGGCTGAGAAAATTATGACAGCTTAACTCATCTTGTACTTGTAAGGCAGTAATTTATAATGAACTTTACCATAACAGTCTTCTCCTGTGGAGAAACATGACAGAACATCCCTGGTACAAAGCCTGTATCTCTTTTTAATATGTAAACAGTAGTTATATTGGACATTAGATGTTATTTGGAATTGTCTTTACTGTTAGTTTACATCATAATCCAAATCCTTTTCCACTAGACAGACTTGGCTGACTTTGGGGGATTGATGCTGAGAATGTTAATATGTAAAGAATGTAGGAAATATGGTTTATTTATATTGCTTTGGTGTTACGGGTCCACTACTGTTACTGGTCCACTTCTTTGGTAAAATACAGTTCCTCCCCTGGTTTCTCCCAGAATGTCTCTAGATTTTAGGGGCCCCTTTCGTCCCCAGACACCTGGAAATATGGACACTCAAAGATCCATCGAGATGTGTGTTTTTCCAAGTTAGGAACTTGTATGACACAAAGTGTCATGTACAGTCATACTGGTCGTTAGGAAATGCAACAGATGAGATAAAATTATTTTTATTTATTACTACCTTAATGCCTTGTAGATGAAACATAAAATAATTAAAGAGACAGTTTAGTGCATAAAAGGCTCATTGCATGTAGTATTGAAAGCACATGATTGTTGTTGCTCTTTTTTTTAATCATAGTCAGATATCTGTTTATTTCTTTTTTACACTTTCACCTTGTTTGTGATTAGAAATATTTTGAAAAATAATTTCAGCTTTTGGTTTGCTCTGGACTTTAGGCTGCTTTTGTATCATCCTTGTGTTGAGTTGCAAATCCAGCTTAGCAGTGCAGTACCATGACTTCCCTGTGACTGTTGCATCTTCACCATATGCTTGCATCTCCCAGTCCAGCAGGAATTATTTCAAGGGTGTAGTAAATCAAGGAAGTGTGAACCTAGTGGGCTCAGATATTTTTCCTGAGCACCTGTCAAGATACCTGAGCATACTCGCAACTCACAGAGCAAATTGAAAAATGATTAAAATTGCTAGTGTTTGACAGGCAGTTGCTGAGCCCATAAACTAATCCTAGTAGGACAGTTCTTCTGGCAGCTAACAGAGCATATGGCCTATGCAATATTTATTTCTTTGGTGATGACTTGATATTTAGCATACTTAAATAATTTCAAAAGTCATAATGATGCAGTAGGCTTGCAGTGCTTTTCAGCTGCCCTCATTTCTGGGTTATATTTTTCCTCTTATATTTTCTTCTGTTATCTCTTTCTTTGATCTGACAGGAATAACAAAGCATCCCCCTGGATCTGCTATAGTGAAATATGCCCACAGGAAGCAGAGTAGATCACATCAGTTTTCACTTCTTTTTTTTCTCGTTTCTTTTTTTCTCCCCTCCTTGCTGAAACACTTTTTGCTACTACAGAGGGCTGACATGATAGGGCTGTCAGGACTCAGCAAGATAGATATATCTTTAACAAAGGGATCTGGAGTGCTAGCCCTTCCCTGGTGACTGAACCTGGCAAATTTATGAAGAAAATATTAACACACTATTCTAATAACACTAAATAACACTTTCAAGGTAGCACCAGCCCTTGCCACCAAGTGCTTGTTCTTCCTTTCTCTCAGCGTTATTCTTATTTATTCTGATTTAATTTTTAACTTGTTAAGATCTTTTTCTTCTGGAAGCTGTTTTTTTGATGTGACAATATCAAAACCACACCTATGGATCTGCTTGATTGAAATGTATCCACAGCACTGGCCACTTATATGTTCACTTGTATTTAATTGCCTCCATACGAGGGATGGTCTTTGCTTCCTTTCTAGGAGCAGTNTAGTGGTGAAATTATGGATAGTTGCATGTAGTATCAATATCTGCCTTTTTCAAAGTTAACTTAAGAAATTCAAGTAAAAGCTGTCACCAAAGTAGAAATTTTTTTCCTGTATGCTAAGGGCTCTATTCTTTAAGAAATGTGTACTTGCATTCTATTGATTTTTGTCAAGAAATCTACTTCTTCATTCCCAAATAATGTTTTTCCCAGACATTCAGAGCAAGGATTTTTTTTCCCCCAAATTTATACTGGTTTGGGTTTTTTTGGCGTGTGTGTTTTGTTGTATTGAGAGATTATCAACAGGATATTAATGAATTTTTTTTATGTTTCACTCTGGGAACATCTATGGATATAATAATTTGTATGTCTTTCCATTGAATTTCAGAGCTCAGTATTATTCTCTGAATGGAAAAGGAAGAGTTTTTATTTGCTGTCATTTTATTATGATAATTAGATCAGGAAGCAAAACACAGGGACTTTTTGAGGGTAAGATATTTATTTCTGTAGGTAAAGATTCCTGCAGAAGACCCAGAATATAGGAAAGGACATATTAAACCAGGATATTCAATAAGAAATTAATATAAATTGCATGAGGTCAGTTACCACAGTAATTGCCCAATGTATAGACTTCTACATTGATATTAATGTGTGCACTTTCTTCTGTTGTTCAGAGGAAAGGGCTTTCAGGAGGTATTTGCTTCAGAATAATCAAAACATTTTAATTATGCATCCAATTTAACTAGGAAATAACTTTTTGAGAGGACCTGCCCTAAGTAACACAAGCCATTTATATGAAGGAGTCAGAAGTCATATTCTGATCCATAGGACTCCAATTTAGAAACATCCTTCTACCATTGCTTAAAAAATTATCCACTGTTAGATTACTGATTAATCATG
>VZTR01003942.1:26131-98995 GCA_013400775.1 Chaetops frenatus
ATACTTCTTAAGCGTGAGTGAGTGCAACCACAAAGAAGCGGGGGGGCGGGGGTAAGGAAAAAATCTTGAATGTATTTGTAAAAAAAATTATAAAGAAATATATTACTTTCTTCTGTTCCAAGCTACATTTAGGGTTTTGCATAGCATGGACTCTGCAAGCAAAGCGATGCTCCCTATTTGCCTTTGTATACAGGCAAACAGCATGGAAGAAAAGGCAGTGGAATTGTTATGGACTGGGAGCAAGACTCACATTTTTAAAAATTATCAGAGCCATAAAAATAATGTGATATGAGCAGTGTGGCCTAACAAGCCCCTATTACAACATAGACCTTATCAGAGGAATTTGGACTCAAAGCTTTTTGCTTAGGAGCAGAACAGAATTTTGTAGGTTTTAGTGTAATTTCGTGGGAGAATTTCATTATATCAGTGCTAAACTCCTTTGTTCCAGGCAGAGTTGGAAGGGGAAAAATGAGAAAAATTATAGGATTTTTCTTTTCCTTCCTGTATAGTGAAGGGAAGGGAGCACTTAATTCCTTGATATCACCCCTTTTCAGCCTAAGGAAGTTTTTCATGATTTTCAGGGGAATGGAAGCATTTCTGCTCAGGCACATGGCAACTTTACTAGTGAGACAATGCATGAAAGAGTATTGAACGCTTTCAGCTAAGCTTGTCCTGCCTGCAGGATATTTGTCTTTATGCTATTTTTGCTTAATCAGCCCTTGTTTTGTGTGTGAGATGTATTGAATTTATTTCCCACTTGCAGTCCATTAACTAAATCCTTGCTTAAGCTGGCAGAGTGTTTAAAATACTTTTTTGTCATGAGACTCATATTGGAGTTCCAGGGGCAAGGATGAGAGAGATCTAAAGTTGAGAGAGGGAGAACTAGGTACAATTAGTAGCTTTATGAGGTAAATGTGAGAGGTAATAGGCAGCACTCCCTGAGACAAACAAGATGACCGATGACTCATGCCTGAGAAGAGAATGGGAGATCTTACCTTTCACATTCTCATTCCTTTGGTAGTACTCGCTCCTTTCACAAGAGCATGAGGAAGAAGTTCAGGGGTGGAGAGCTCTGGGGGGAAGCTCAAGGTCAGCTTTGAGCTGTTGGTGTTCTGCTAGGGAGCCATTTAATTGCACACAGGATCCAGTGGGATACCTCCTGTGAGGGGAATGAACTTAAAGATGCCCCTTCTCCATTATTAAATTAATAAAGTAGTGACCTGTGGAGAAAATCCATTTCAGTGCCCATCTTTCAGTCCCTTGAGTATCCTGATTAAATAACTGACTGTATTGAAGCCTCCAGACTAGTTGAGTCTTTGCTTGTGTTTAAACTACAGCACTTCTTTCCTCCAAACATACAGTAATAAAATGGAATTAAATACTCTTAATCAACTTATCAAAAATCCTGAAGATATTGGTGCTACTTAACATCTGTAGATGCAAAGAAAAAAGCAATATCTTGCACCACTCATACAAAACAAAAACACTTCAAGCTATTTATGCTACCCACCAAAGGGCTGTCAATCTTATTTTCTCTGAAGAAGACAGTGCTTGGGGGCTGTTGAGTGTGCTGGCTGCACAGGAGGGAAAGCACATAAAGGATTCCTATGTTTATTTGGATGCAAAAATGAAATAAACTTTCAGGAACAGCAGTGTTGGAAGACTATTGTTGTGGTGCATATTTCTCAAATGCCTGCAGATTTTCACACTTCATTGGACTCAGTCCCCATGCACAGGGGAAAATGGATTATAGAAAAAATTCAATGTGGTAACAAAGAATAAAACACAGCAGGATTATGGGAATTAGTAGTAGTAAGAATCCTGAGTATGTTAAAAAAAAAATAGAGAAAGATAAAAATTTTAGAAAGTTTACTGATTATTGTGTTAATCAGTGAAGATTAATAAAACAAGAGCACTTCACATAAAAATAAAAATAAAAATAAAAATATTTTTTGCAATGCAATGCAGTCTGACTTTTAGAATTTCTTTCTTCCCTTCATGAATTACAGTAAAAGAGCTCATGCTTTTATGTTTCTTGTGTTAGGTGATCACCAGGCATCTCTCTCAGGAAAGGGGATTTTGCAAATGAAACGAACTGTTAATATCTTCCTTTGTGATTTTATCTGCATTTCTAAAGGATGTTTTTAGAGAAAAAGTATGTTAAAAATAAACTGCTTCATGGTTTACCCTTTTTGCAAAGGTATGTCAGCGAGCAAGCAAAACCTTAATTTCTGTGATGTGTGATGAGTCGGTTCTAGTATTTGCATTTAGATTAGGACTGTGCCTCTGAAATGAATATGCCAACCACCCCTATTTGCCATGCTTTCATTCAAGCTGCAGAGCAGCTTTGGAGTGTGTGAATTGGGTCCCAAGCCACAGAAGCTGAGTGTTCCAGAAGTGCAGCTGGCAGACCTCAGTCACTGTAGGGATCTGCAGCCCTCGGTTGAGCCAGCCTGGTGGGAAAACCCTGCTGTGCACATGTAGTCAGCAGGGCTTCCTCAAGAGAAACATGGCTTCTTCTCCGTGGTATACAGTGATAGAACACAGTGAGTGAGTGAATAGCTCAAAGCTGAATGTGGGAAAGGATGGACTGGGCTACAGGAAGCATTTCTTTACTCAGAGATTGATCAACCACTGGAACAGGCTTCCTAGAGATACGATTGATGCCCTGAGCTTGTTTAAGAGGCTTTTGGACACTGACTTTAACAACATGCTGTACCTTTTGGTCAGCAGTCAGGTATTGATCAAGGTGATCGTTGTAGCACCATTTTAACTGAAAAGAATATTTTCTCTTCTCTTCTCTTCTCTTCTCTTCTCTTCTCTTCTCTTCTCTTCTCTTCTCTTCTCTTCTCTTCTCTTCTCTTCTCTTCTCTTCTCTTCTCTTCTCTTCTCTTCTCTTCTCTTCTCTTCTCTTCTCTTCTCTTCTCTTCTCTTCTCTTCTCTTCTCTTCTCTTCTCTTCTCTTCTCTTCTCTTCTCTTCTCTTCTCTTCTCTTCTCNTCAGAGATTGATCAACCACTGGAACAGGCTTCCTAGAGATACGATTGATGCCCTGAGCTTGTTTAAGAGGCTTTTGGACACTGCCTTTAACAACATGCTGTACCTTTTGGTCAGCAGTCAGGTATTGATCAAGGTGATCGTTGTAGCACCATTTTAACTGAAAAGAATATTTTCTCTTCTCTTCTCTTCCCTTCTCTTCTCTTCTCTTCTCTTCTCTTCTCTTCTCTTCTCTTCTCTTCTCTCCTCTTCTCTTCTCTTCTCTTCTCTTCTCTTCTCTTCTCTTCTCTTCTCTTCTCTTCTCGATTATTTACTACCATACTTGTATTTATTTCAATAAGAATTAAGAAATAAAACCCATATACTTCAGTAGACTGCATAATGACTGAAGCAGATGTCTTGAACTCCTCATTCCCTGGGAAACTGGCACTAAGGCCTCGTCCTCCAGGGTGCAGGGCAGCATCCCAATGTCCTTGTGAATTCACAGTCTACCCTTAAGCATAAAAATTGGAAACCAATAAATTATTTTCTTTGAGCAAAATACATTGAGAATCATTCATTCTTATTCATACAATTCAATTATCTAATATATTGATTTCTTGACCAAAATGTATGCAAGTATGTAATAGATATTTCTTTCTGTTACTTTTAAATTACCATTATTAAGTCCTATGAAGACGTGTTTTGAGTGTATAAATTAGCTTGTGTGAGATCAACTAATTATAAACTTGGAATTGCCAGCAAGTTTGCAGATTTTTTTTCCTCATTCTGACCTATTATTATCAAATAATATGCTAAGAGCCATTTTACTTTTCTGAATAGATGATCATATCCTAAAAGATACTCCTTGAAGCGTCTGGAGTACAAATCTCATTTTATGTGTATTAAAAACAGTAGGGAATCTCAAATCAGCTCACTAAATAGCTTTTCTGCAACACCTTCTTGAGGAAGAGAAAACTAATATAATTGCCATTTTGCTTTTCTGAAAGCTTTAAATCTGGCAGCCACTAAATTCCAAACTTATATTGTTTCTGCATGAAGGCCATTTGAAGGTGAAATGAGAATAAACTTGATTTTATTAAAATTTATATTAAATTGACTAGAATGTATGTCTCAGGGAGTGGTGTTGCACTTTGCACACAATACTCAAGATCTGATGGGAGAAAAAGAATTTATTAATTAGAATGAAATGTTTAAGACCATTAAATAAATTCAAAGTTTGATGATTTACAGCTCAAGAAAAACTGTGGTGTACACTTAACAGTTTTCAGATTAGTTTTGGATAGAGCCAGAATTCTCTCGTAAACAAATCAAGGTATTACATTATTATTCACAGATCTGTTTTGTACCTGTTTTTCATTTTGTGTCAAGTTATCTGATAGAAGGGAGCTTTAGGAATACCCTTGGGCCAGTCACTTTATCTCTGTGTGCTTATGTTTATCTTCTGTGTTAAATTTTGACAAGGTTTTTCTGTCCTTTGTGAGTATTGTGAGCTGCAGAGAGCAATACCAGAGGTAGCTGTGCATGGCAGTGGTGTTGTGCAGACTCTAGTCTCAGTGCAGTAGCTGAATGTTATGGGTATTTTTTTATAAACAAATTTTACAAATTGTATTTTGAAGAAAAGCATAACATTACCATACATGGGTTGGGGGACAGGGAGTTCTCTTTTTGCAAGCCAGAAAAATATTCAATGTTTCTTGAATATCAAGGTTCTGATTACAAAAGGACTTGACATTAACTTAAATGTCTTAAAATTATGGGAGTGTAAAGTATGTAAGCATTTGCCAGCACATCTTCAGCTGTAAAATAACAGCTGTAAAATAACAGCTGTTTTGACCGTTACATTTTGAGCATCCATCCCTCATAATCTGAAAAATTCATGTGAGTTTGGTATTGTATTATGCTTCTCTTCCTCCTCTATTGCCTCCATAAATCTATTTGAACTGAGAGGGAAAGCTTGCAAAATTTATTTCTGCAGAATTTCCAGACAAACAATCAGAATTTGCCAAGACGGGACAACATGAAAGTAAATGTGTAAATTAGAACTGGACTGCATTGAAATAAAAATTAATAATTCATTTCAATGCTCCTGCGAGAGAACATAAGTATCATTTAAGGGATCACTATAAAGGATAGGAGAGGAAGACCTGGGGGTTTTTTCATTATTGCTGCCAAATACAATTCACACTCTTATTTCAACACAGAATTCTTTCAAAAATTAGAATTAAATTAACCTTGATAATTATTTGGAAAAAAAAAAAAAAGAAAAATGGAAATTACTTTTCTGAACATATCATTGACAGATATGTGTGGAAGTATATATCACACTGATATATACTGATTTTGTTAATATTAGTATTTGTAATTTTGAAAATGAAATTTACAAACAAATATAATTCCTTTCCCTTCTTGTCTGGCAAATCAGTTCTGTAGTACTGAATGTAATCGACAATACTATCTTTGTGTGACTTGAAGTGAATTTTGTACTCCTGTATAAAAAATGTCTTCATGAGTGAAGGTATTTACACAAATACAGAGATAAAGAGATACTGCATGTATGGTACATATAGATATAGCTGCTGTATGGACATATATACACATATGCCCACACAAATGTGTTGATTTTGTATAAAATTCTTCTGTGATTTTAAACTGATTAATCATTAAATGATGTTAATAAAACCTGAGATGCTCACAAGTTCCCAAGAAACAGTCTGTGCCTTGGAGGCTGAAGTTCACTCTGAATTAGTCAAAAAAGAAATCACCTGTACCGGTATAATTACAGCATCAAGTGTGCTGGGGCTACAATCCATCGAAAGTCCTTCAGCTGCTTGACTGGACTTTGCATTAAGTTTCTTTTTCAGCAAATGTTTTTTTCGTGGTATTCCATTATATACCTGTCAGTCTAGGACATTAAGAGCAGTGGATATCAGTGACCTGTTAGGAAATCTCTCTCTGACATCTGTTCTTACATCTATGCTGTGAAGTGGAGGAAAGCACAGATTGGCTTGTAGGAATGACAAAATATATACATTAAAAGGAATCTTCTGTATCCAGAAGTATTTATTGTGCTTCTTACTATTTTATGTCTGAAAGAAATAACAAAATTTACCAACATAGTAATGTTTTTAGTGGTTTTTCATGTTAATTCTGTGTAGCCAATGAAAAATTCATAAAGCTCACAAGAAAAATATTAAGGGTCAGTAGTTCAGGCTACAGTGTATATAGGTACATAATGCACTGTGCATTTCAAAATTTGACAGTTTAGTTTTCTATGAATGCTTTGTTCTCGATTTTACAAGGTCAAATAAAATAATACCTGTCTGAAAAATAAGGAGTATTGTCTAACAGTATTGTTCCTACAAGTAACAATCTTTTGCCAAAGTTTTTAAGAATATACCTCAGATATATTTTTGTTTGAATGAACTGTTTGAGTAGCAGAAGCATTTCAGTATATATGCTGTATTCTATTACCTATAGAATTAGTCAAGATTTATTCTGAAATTAGACTTGTCTTGCAGAATACATTTAAATTGCTAAGTTTTTGTTTCTAACTCATGAAGCCTGAAAGCCCATGAAAAAAATGCAATAAAATTACAGATGAAATAAATATTCAGTGAATATATGGAAATTGGAAAGATTTCTACATTAGTCTTAATGTGCCTGACATGTTTCTGGCATTTTTTTTGTTTTCACCTACTGATGTTGTTGGAATAGTAGTTATTTTGGTTTTATTATATTTCATAAATAAATTTTATTTCTTAGTTTTCTTTTCTTTTCCTCCATTTAAGATTCCAGAGGCTTATTTTATTAGAGACCCTCATAGTTTCCTCCTTACAAAGGACTTTATTAAGGTATATATGTTCTTTTTAGTGCAAAAAACCCCAAAAGATCTCTCAAGACCTGAACTGCATGTCCTCACAGGTTAACATTTTCACACATAATGCCAGTTACTGGAGATGAGAATGGTTAGTTTGTTAACTGAAGCATGCTTGAAAGGAGAAGCAAAGCTTGTCTACAAAATACTAACACTTGGATGAGTCTGCAGCCTGGGAGGAGAGCACCGGGTGAATTTTCTGGACTTTTTTCATGGCTGACTTGGGATATGCCTGCATTGTTACACAGTGTGTTGACCTCTCTCCTTGATGCGTATTGCTCCTGACAGGCCCTCTGCTTTGCCCACAGGCCATGGAGGCGCACATACAGAACTTTGGACAGACGCCATCACAGTTGCTCATTGAGCCCCATCCACCTCGGAGCTCTGCCATGCACCTGGTGAGACATGACTGCTGTCTGGGAATGCATTCCCTTTGAACCTTAGGATCTCTTGTAGGTCATAAAGTACTCACTAAAGCAACACTTCTAATGCCCCCCCTTGCCCATGAAGCCATGCTTGCTTTGGCTAGCAACAAATCACAGGGCTCTGGCAGAGCAGGGTAGAAGTGTGACTAGCTTTAGCTTGACATAGTCCTGGATTTTCCTTACTAATATTGTATAGGAAAGCCCCACGTTAATAAATATAAACTTGATAAACACATATTTGCATTCTTGTTTCTGCAAGCGGTGGGAATGACTGCAGGCTTTCCTCTGAGTATGTTGTTTTGTTTTAAAGGATGCATTGTTAGGGGCTGATTTATGAACAATGCCTGCTTGACAAAATGAGGTATTTGAGTTCAAATCATGCTGGAATCCTCCTGCCCATTCCCCCAGGAGAATGCAATGTATATTTTGAGTTTCAATTCAAACTCCAAAATTCATTTCCATCACATTCTTCTCTGGGCTTCTTGCAAAGAATTGTATGAAATAGCAAGACTGAAAAAGACAGAATCTCTGTGCCCCTGAGTGCCTTTGATAAAATGCTCAGAGCTAGATATTTCTTTTAAGCTTTGTAAATCAACAGTAATACATGCAGTAGTTTCAATCATTTTATCTATCTACAAGGAAATCTCTCTGTCTAGTTGTACACTGTGAGAGTGGAAATTGATCTGGAAGTGGTTGTTGTATTATTTTAAGTGTGTACAAGTCAGACTTAGGTAATATTTATTTTATACTCTTAAAATATGGATAATATATATTTTAATAATTCAAAGTGATAAGCAGAAAAGAATGTTTGACCTTTTAAAAGTAGTTCATTTTGTTATAACAGTGACTGAAAAAAAAATCCTTAAAACCAATAGTCAATAACTGTCCTTGTCCATGTACAAACCATTGTGTCATTTGTAGAATCATGAAACAGCCTTAGGTTATTATAAACATATTAGGTTATAGATTTCCTAATAAGCATATGCTTTACATAGAATTAAATGTCTGTGTTTAATTGGCTATGTTTGGAAGTGCTGTATTTCATATGAGGAATTCATTAAGAGAAATATCTGTGACTTTTTGAGTCACTCTTAAAATTTCTTTTTTCAACTGTTGTAGTTTAGAGAATTAATATTTATCATGCATTAATTGATTAACTCATTAAGACATATCTCTATTTTATTAATATTAACTACTGAATAATTTCACATTTTAATATTTTAATTTTTAATTATTGTATGCTAATTAATGCTAATGGTCATTTTGCACCCTATAATGATAACCCTTCTCTACTTATCCTTGTGTAATTTTCCAACAATAGCTTGTGATTTTGCTCTCCTCCATAACTAGATCAGATGCACAGGTAGTGTTGTTTTCCCTGTATGTGCACATGCTTGTCTGCTTTTTTAACCTCATTTTCCCTCAGACCTCCTCACTAATTGTGTTATCCCTTCTGTTCTCTTCTGCTCTCTTCTCCTTTCTACTCAACAGTGTTTCCTTCCACAGAGCCCCCTCATGTTTAAAGATCAGATGCAGCAGGATGTCATCATGGTGCTGAAGTTCCCATCAAATTCCCCTGTCACACATGTGGCAGCCAACACGCTGCCGCACCTGACCATCCCTGCCGTGGTGACCGTCACTTGCAGCAGGCTTTTTGCAGTCAATCGGTGGCACAACACAGTAGGTAGGTCCTTGCAAGCACATTTCATTCAAATTTGAAGACCTTCACAATGCAGCTTTAATTTTGAGTGCAATTTAGCTCACTAGCCTGTCTGTGCACCAATATTTACTGTTTCTTCTGGTTTGTGTCAAATAATCACAGCTTCTGTTTTCTCTGGTGTTATTCCTAGAAACACTCTCCTTAACAGCAGCACATCACCATGGCAGCCAATCGATTTGTGGTTACTTCAGGATCAGTCTTTGATATAATGCTTTTCAGGACACTGCGCTGCTCTCGACACAGCAAATATTAATATGTCCCAGGTTTCAGGAATACATACTGGCATGCTATAGAGTGTACATCCCTATGTGCTGCTTGAGAGAGATTTCAGGATCTTGTCATAAGCCTTCCCCTGGGTCACTTGGATTATCTGGGACCCTAAGCAAGCCTAAGCAGCTGGACACTGAGCTATTCTGAAAATAAGTTTCCTCATTCCCTCACAGAAGCCCATCCAGGGAGCCATCTCAAAATTCCCTTCCAGCCCCTCTGTTCACCTCTCCATATTGCCATTAGGACTGTCCATGTCACCTGGACATGCGGGTTCCAGGCATCACTAAATAGGTGGTGGGGCCATGAGGTACATGAGGGAACAGGATTAATTTTTTCATTTTCCTGCAGTGATACTCCTTATGCTGCAATATCTGGAAACATTTATAATACTCTATCAGATGCAACTACATTACATGTAAAAAAATTTTTTTGCCATTTCTTTAAAACAAAAGGTAAAAATCTAGAGGCAAAAAAAAAAAAAACAAAAACATTTTTTAAAGTATTTTCTGACAATGTCCACAATGGAAGATTCCAACATCAAGAATGATTCAGAGATGCAGAAGCTGTCCTGTGTTGTTTTAATGCAACATTTGACTAACATTGATTGGCTAATTCATAATTATTTTACCTTGATTTTTCAGGGATTCTTTCCAAGCACTATATATCCATTATCATTCATGTCTGTTCTACTTGAGGAACCTTGTTTAGTTTTGGAGTAACCCTTTCTCATCTAGATTGTCAAGTCAAGAGAAGCCAAAATTCCTACCCATACTTTACTCTGAAGGAATTAATCTCATTAATATTGCAGTATGCTGGAATTCAACTGTCATTTGAAGTTCTTTAATTTAGCTGAAGCTTTGTTGGTCTTTATGATGCAGGTGACAGTAAGGTTTTAAGTTTCTCTCTATACTCTTGTAAAACATACATCATGTGGCAAACATTCAGAATACAAGGCATGAACCAAACATAAATTAAATTTCACACCATTCTAAAGCCATTTTTAAACCATTTTTAAATTTCATTAAAAAAAGAATACTTTTAAAATATATTATAATAGAAAGAGAGGAATGAAACTGTTTAGAGGATCAAAACTAATTGTAATGATTTTCTTAATTTTCACATCCTGCTTGGCAATGTTGCTTATTTTGCAGGAGGCTAATCCAGGACAGGGTATAAATTTCCTACTATTGCCATAATAATATTTTAAGAAAACATAACTCTAGTATAAAGGGTAGGTTTATCTACAGAAATGTATGTACAGACCACTTGTTGTAGAATGTATGTAGAGCTTTGGTATTAATAAACAGCAAGAGCCATTTACATAGACATCTCCAGTAAAGATCTGTCCCAAACTGCTTGGGTTTTGAAAGAAGAGACAGAAAGAAGGGAAGAAGTTTTCAGAGTGATGTCTTTCTGAAAATGGCAGAGCTAGCTTTTCTTTTACCTCCTCCAGGTGTCTATTGCAGTAATAGAAAAGGGACTTTATTCTCCAGAAATCTGTATATCCTCTTATAGAAGGTATTCATGTGCAGCGTGGCAGTTTGTGACAAAAATTGTGCTTTCAGTAGTGACTATTTGATTTATATAGCAAGGAAGGTGCTCAGAAGAGCCAAAGCAATGTTATCTGTGCCTGAATGCAGATAACAGTAAATTTGCAGTCTCTGATGCACATATGAACACCTTAAGGATGGCTCAGAATAGAATTAACAGGAATAATTGTGGCACATTTACTATAGCCTACACTTTTAGAGCTAAAAATTTTAGATTAATCCTAGAAAAGGTCCAAGTTTCTGTCACATACAAGTTTCCATATGTAAGAAGCTCAACAGTGCATACTCTAATTAACTTTATTTTCTCTGCTAAGATCTCTGCTCAAAAGTAAAAAGAAATCCTATACTATTTTAAAGGAGTTATTTAATGAATGTGTGTAGCTGCAGAAGTTGTGATGAAGTTGGTTTGTACATTTATAGTTTTACATAAAGGAAGAATTAACATGCATAGTTGTGTAGCACAGAGGAAGAAATCTTAAAATATTAATAAAACAAGTAGTAAAAAGTTACTTTCTAAAAACATATAATAATCCAATAATTAACTTTTAAACCTAGAAAAGTCATGTCAAAAGGTTTCTATGTGCTTTATTCTTCTTTTCATCTGTAGGCCTTCGGGGAGCCCCAGGATATTCTTTGGATCAAGCCCATCATCTTCCAATTGAAATGGATCCATTGATTGGTACGTCAAGATAAAAACGTAGCAATATATTTGAAATTGGCAATTTAAGGAATTATTGATTAAGCTATATTTGTATATTATGCTTCATTTAACACAGAAAATAGGAAAATATTTATTCTTGTCAGTCCTGTAGAACTAAAAGCATTAGCTATTGATGCTGAATGAATTACATGAGTGCTATTTGTTATTAACTTCACCAGCAACTGGTATTTAAGAAAAAGCCAATTAAGTCAGTTACATTGTCAGCCCACATCTATAATTCTGTTCTCTTATCAGATCACATTAGTAAAATAAAACGTGAGAGTCCTGTGGGGTTAGCATATTTTCTTTCTTTACAGCCAGCACTGTGTCTATCACTGCAGATGCAAATCCATTTATTTTCATTAACTTTAAGATCTGGATTTAGTTGACAATACTAATTCAATAATGAAAAGACTGGATTTTAAATTGGTAGTATTTTTTGAAATCCAGAATTTTTGAGAAAGGGAATTATTTGTGAGAAATAGCATCTGCTAAAATTTTTAGATTGCAGGACTTCCTAATAATCATAAATTTTCATTAACTGTACCTATTTGATTTGTGGGGGGGGGGGGTTCAGTAATTTGAAACAGAAATTGGGGATACGGAAGGTTCTTAGGGACAAATTTCTAGAATTGCTGAGAAAAAAATACATTTTTAAACATAGCCAGATATAAAGTTCCTTTTTTTATCTGTGTCAATATTCATGTTCAAAAGATTTACATAGAAGTACCTCAGGAGAGTTAGCTTTCTTATTCTGTGTGCTTCATCTGATATCATATAATGACAGTGGTTTTCTCTTTAGTTTTTTCTCTCACAAGCTAAGGCAAACTATTGCACCCATCTGTTCTGGAAATTGAAGTAATTTGATGCTCATTATATTTCAGCTGGTGGACATAGAGAGTATGGTAATTTAAATACGTGTTCTTAGAATGTATGTAAACATGATATTAACTTCCAAAAGCAATAGGATGGAGTGGGGGGTGTTTGGCTGAGTCTCTTATTTTATGCAGTTGTGAGAAGTTTAAGTAAAATAGCAAAAAATAGGGAAAAAATCATATTATTATCTGCATTAAGTTGTGTTTTTATGTTAGGAGAAGCATATTTCTCAGAGTGATTTTCACCTCCCTAACTTCAGTTAACTGAAATTAGTTGTCAGGATTTCCTCTGTAACTACTGTAGAGAGACAAACTCTCCTCTGGAGTTGTCTAAGACTTAGACAGATATTACAGCATGAAATGACTTGTCATGTGAAAAAATGTTTTCCTCTCACTGTCATCCACTGAGACTGGATGGAGTGGATAAAATTAACTTAGATTATATACTGAACTTTTAGAAAGTTAATATTGAGATGGAACACACTTCTATGGTGTTGCCATGTATTGTCTGTTGTGTCACAGGGAGTACAGAGGACATTAGATGGGGACTCCTAGTCCTGAGTATCCTTCTTAACATCTCCATTTGGCAGTTGGGTTGCTGGGATTCTGCATAAGTCATTCCTTTTCCCTCTGTCCGGGGGAGTTTCCAGGTGCCATTGCCTCTTATAAAAGTACCGTCCATGGCCTAGGTCCCTGCTTGAGGACTGACTTTAGGACTTACTAAAGACTTACTTTTCCCGTCCTGGAAAATCACATGAGGATTGAATAGATTCATGGAATCACACAATAAGCTGAGTTGGAAGGGACTCATGAGGCTCATTGAGCCAAACTCCTGGTCCAGTGCAGGATACCCCTGTCACACCATGTGCCTGAGAGCAGTGTCCAAACTCTTCTTGAACCATGTCAGGCTTGGTGCTGTGACCACTTCCCTGAGGAGCCTGTTCCAGTGCCTAGCCACCCTCTGGGTAAAGAACCTTTTCCTAATATCCAACCCAAACATCCCCTGACTCAGCTTCATGTCTTTTCCTTGATTCCTGTCACTGGCCACAAGAGTAAAGAGATCAGTACCTGCTCCTTTGCTTCCCCTTGTGAGGATGCTGAAGACCACAATGAGGTCTCCCCTCATTCATTGGTTGAATCCTTATGTCTTTAATCTGGTTAAGCATCTGGAGTTACGGGTTTGTCAAGGCCACACAATAAAAGCTACTTTCTGTAGAAGAGATACCAACCAGCCATTGGTTGTCTGCAGTATCATTAATATTTAAATGGACTTCCACCACTTTCCCCTGGTTCAGATTGGTTTGGGGGATTGCTTCTGCAGAGCACTAAAATTGTTACCACATATTATGCAGTGCATCAGGCAGCTTATAAGAAATTGTCATCTCCTGTAAAATCTTATCTCTTATTCAAAGGGGAGCTAGAAATCTCACAATAATTTTGTATTTCTGACACCCATATAGACAGCTCTAAATGTTCATATTCAAAATGCTTACTCAACAACAAATTCACAGGTCATTGAAAGTTAAATGTATTCATTTTCTCCTGTAAATGGATGACAGCAAGGTGTTGGAATGGCTTACATGTAAAATGTGTTTTGCATTTCGTTACAGCCAATAACTCTGGTGTGAACAAACGGCAGATCACAGACCTTGTGGATCAGAGCATCCAGATCAATGCGCACTGCTTCGTGGTCACAGCAGATAATCGCTACATTCTTATCTGCGGTTTCTGGGACAAGAGCTTTAGAGTTTATTCTACAGAAACAGGTGACCTCAAATACAGCTCTTTGGTTCTTCCTGGGTCCCAAAGTGGGCAAAGACTATTGTCTTAATAATGCCATATCTAGTGTTTGTGCTTACCCATCAATGAATGATAAAGGGCAGTTTATAAAATCCTTCATTATTGTTTCAGCATGATAACTTTAAGATGCTAGTTTAATGGAAGATCAAGGATGTAAAAGGAAATGGAATACAGTTTTATTAATGTAACTTTTAAAAAACATAATTGTTTTCAGGAAATTTATCATATTAAAAGGATAGACCAACATTTTTGTTACAATGTTTTCATGGATGTATTATTTCTAGCTCTATTTATTTCATGTAGTAAGGAATTAGGTTGAATATCCTGCTACAGGAACCAATATTTTGTTGCTTTGTCTGATTACTTAGCCTAGTATCACTCAGTATATTGCTAAAAAATAATTGTAATGATAGAAAGGAAGAGGTGATAACCATAGTAAATCTTAATTTGACATTAGCATAGAACAAATGCACTTTTTTAATATAATAATGTAGCACAATTATGGAAAAGTTCATGTGCTGTCTTATGCATATCACTCATGAAATTCATAAGTAGTGTTCTAATGCCATTGCTTAAATACTGATGGAGCTGTAACTCCACTTAATATTCAGTGACTGCAGCACTGCCTTGAGTTTCAGAGATAAGGGTTAGATTATGGATTGACACAGAGCACAGCCTTCAATAGGAATGAAAGAAAAAGTGGAAGAAAAGTTTAATCTTTGCGATTTTTTAATCTTGTTCTAGAATTTAGTTAACTTTAATTATGGGACATGAGACAAAAGTTAAATTTAAACTGAATATTAATTATATAGTTAATGATTTCTAAATGCTGACAGTACCTTAGAAAACTGAATTTTTATGATTTTGCATTCCCACCAGGAAAATTAACTCAGATTGTGTTTGGCCACTGGGATGTCGTGACTTGCCTTGCCAGGTCGGAGTCCTACATCGGGGGTGATTGCTACATCGTGTCTGGGTCTCGCGACGCTACATTACTGCTTTGGTACTGGAGTGGCAGACATCATATTATAGGTGACAATCCAAACAGCAGTGAGTATCCTTTAAATAACACCTCTCTCAGAGGTCTTCTGTCACACTTACTTATTTTAACGTTCTTTTTTTCACCTTCAGAAGTTATTACCAAATATATCAGTAACTTTGCTTGCAGGTTGAAAGTTAGCATAAGAAGAGCACCACTTACTAAGCAATGCATTGATTGCTAGCCAAAAAAAATCTTTAAACACTCTGTGCATACTAAGACATAATAGGATGGGAGTATAGTTCCTAAGTTTGTAATTGCCTTTATCACTTATAGCATCATGTCATTATAAACTAGGACAAGATGATTGTGGCCTTTAAGTGACAGGACATATATCACTGTATTTTGACTTCCCTTTCCCTGGAAATATTTTTTGGCATTTTAACTTACTCCTTTGGTGCTACGGCATGCTATATCAGCTGCTTGCCTTTTCAGAAAAGGAATGTCTGACATGCCATGGAATTAAATGAAACTCTTTTGAGAAAGGTCTTCCTATAGTTTGGGGGGAGCAATCTGACTGAATAAAAATAAAAAAAAGAGAAAATGTCAGGAAGAGTTTGCATTTAATTTGCATGGGACTAACTATCAGTGCTTTGCAGAGTGAGGAGGACACAATAATAATATTAATTTATATAAAAGGGCACTTAAAATGCACCACTAATTTAAAGATCCCATCACCCAAGCCAGAGATATGTCCGCTGCTAAACAGCAGTTTTTATTCATATACTAGAACTGTTTTATACAACACTAAATCCATTTCACTTAAAGAAGTTTCTGAACTCTAAAAATAATTTTCAACAGAAGGATTTTGTCTTTGGATAAAAATGGAAGAACCTGTCACTATCCCTTTTGATCTCTGATTCAAATATTGACTGGAGGCAGTACTATCAGTTACAGACATCCAAGTGAAAGAATTTCTTCAACTGAATGGCTGATAAAAAAGTGCTTTATTTATTTTAAAGTAAATATTTTGTTAATTTGTCAGCAGGAAGCTTTTTATTGAATTTTGATTTTTTTTCTATTTGTCTGTAAGCAGAGTAAAGGAGAGACAGAAAAAAGCCTCAGTTTCTCACTTTGCTTTTATAACACAGCAAATAGAGGGAAAAAATAAATTGTGTTCCAATAACAAATGTCTCAAATTTTTGCTTAAATTCCATTATTTTTTTAGTATGTAATTCCCCAATATGGATAAATTTAGTCTGACCAGGATTTTCATGTCTGAGCAGTCTGTTTAGGTTAATGCCATTTTTCTTTTTTGAATGCCTGTGTGATTAATATAAAGTATTAATAGTTTCTATGTTAAGAGAAAAATAAAAAGAGCTTTCTACTCTCATTAAAGAAAAAAATGTAAGACTTGTCCTTTACCTTCTTTGATTACAAAGGGCTTGGACAGCCTTGCAATTATCATCTCCTTTCTGGCTGATACAAACTGCTTCAATTCTTTTCCAGACAGAATTATTTTAGTTCTGGTATTGGTCTATCATCACTTATATATCTGAATGCACAGAAGTGGTACTTTTTGGGATCTCAGATTTAATATCTTAGCTGTATTACTTTGGAAGTGTCTGCCTTGGAGATCTTTAATTTTATGGAAGGAAGGATATGACCTGGCTGACAGAAATAAATAAAAACAAAAATTACTTGTATGATTTCCTCTCCTCTTTCTTCCTCTCTGTCTCTACCTCTATATGGATAAGGCACTGTTTTGCTGAAGAAAAGGCCTTGTGGTCAGATTAATAGGAGACTGTGCTGCAGATAGTCATGTCCAGTCAAATGAAATCTTACAGGCACAGGTAACAGAACTCAGGAAGACTAATACCCAAGACCACTGTGGTAGCTTTGAAATATATTGATAAGATTTTTTAATATTCATGATGAAGACATGTTGAAGACTCGTGTTGAAGAAGAGTGATGGCATTTCTGTTATTTCTACCTCTCTTCATTGGATTAAAGCCACCATGGATATGCTAATTATATACTAGTACTGTACTATAACAAGAACTACGTGTGTTGGAAACATATCGTCATTAACAGCTACTTTGACTTTTCTTGAACTTATATTAATGAAGATAGATCACAAAAACAAAAGACCTTTAAAAAACAAAGGGCCTTTAAAAACTTCTACAGTTACTAAGTGTTTCTTCTGAAGCAATGACTGGTAGTTTCTGCTTGCTACCATGAGCAGACATGAGAGTTGTCATATGACTAAGATTCTCTTTAAACTAATTTCCAAGAGTGAAGCATTCTCAACAGTCCTTATGAAAATATGTCTGAAGTTTTACATAGTTAAAGCCACTGAAGTAATAAAGAAATACTTCCTAATCTACTCTTCTATAGTTGCTGTTAGAAGGTTAGGATGTACCTTGTAGGAAAAATGAAGTGATATGATCAATGTAGATCAAATCCAATTACTTAACATCTTTAGAATTAATTTCCATAAATATGTAGATGATATTTTCAGAGGGAAAAAAGGGATATTAGTTTTTTAAAATGCTTTCATCTGGAGACACAGATAAGTTGTTTTATAAGAAGGTGAAGAACTCAAGGAAAAATGTCAGGTATAGTAATTATCTGGGTTATATGCTTGACTTTATCTCTTAAGCTGAAAGACAGTTAATTATCAATTTCAGCTTCAATACATCCAATAACCAAAAGGAACTTCAGTTGTTTCAGAAAATCTCAAAGGGGAGAAAAAGCAAACCCCCAGTCCTAAACAGTTTGTGTGGTTTAGCATTTGTATAGAAAAATGTAGATACCATTTCATTCGAAAACATAGGAATAGCAATCACTTATTGTGAAATACTCGCAAGCAAAAGATTTTCAGATCAAACTTCTTACAGATTCTGCTAAAATTCCATATTCCAGAATCCATGAGGTAGATGTAATCTTTACTAAACAACATGTATGCCAACCACCTAATCTGTCACTTCAAGTCAAGACTTCTGTAGAACCTTCTGCTGAAATACCTGTACAGGGGTATGCTCAGTGGGTCACCTGAGCTGTGTCTGTGGGAAATACAGAACCAGATCTTGTTCAAAGAGCAGCATTGAGAAAAGATGTGATTACTCTAGCTCAGTAGTTGAAAACTTCCTTATGAGAGCATGGTAAGCTTCATTTTATAATTTTAAAACAGTTTTTTCAATCAGTACATTTATTAAGCTACGATTTTCATTCTACAGTGTCAAAAATTATTTTCTGGTATAGTTTGCACTTGTCACAATTTCTTGACACTTTTCACAATCACTATGAGAAGAGTGAAGTTTTACCAGATTTTAAATTGAATGTTTTCCATACAGTAGCTTTCTGAAATAGCTTTTAGGAAATCTTTTGGTTAGAATGTTTGTCCAGGAAATAAGAGACTATGTTCTTGACCTCTAGAGACTGGGGTAATTAAAGCCCTCATTCCCATGGTCACAGGCATGTGCTGACTATCAGCTATAAGTTAACATAGGACAGACCCCTGTGAACCTCCAGATTTGGTAGAAAGCAAAATCTTTTCTATGCTCTTATTTATGAATCTTACATGTCATGATGACTGGATACAGAGATAAATCAAGAAATCAGGAGCAATATGCTGTATATCTTCAACAGCAGCGTGTAGGGCAAATCTTGTCCCTGTTTGTACTTTCTCTAGTTCAACACTGGTTTCATGGCCATGCCATTGCTAAGCTCCAACAATGGTGATGTTGGAGGTCCTGTTTAGACCAGACTAGAGGCTGGTGTTTGGGAATGCTTCTGGAAAGTAAGAGATGTGGCATGACTTCCTTTAGGCCAAAGGGCAGTTGAACACGGGTTTATGTATGTTTGAACTTCCCTTTGTTTCTTTATCCTTGCTTAAGTACCACCTTTTGGAAAAACACTGAACTGAATGAAATGTAGTCCTCTTGCCAGGGTCAGAGATCTACTTTCTAAGCCAAAATTGCCCATCTGAAATACCTAATCTGAATCTGCACCTTATTAAGTTGATGACTACATTGTATAAATCTGCTGCAGTTGCAGGAACAGAGAAAGGTATCTGTTTTCTCTTAGTAAGACGTGGCACATGCAAAGGACATAGTTTGCTTATTTTATTTGTTTGAAGTGATACGGGAAATGTAAATCTTTGCAATTCTCAGAGACTGAATAGAAAAATTATTGTGATTGAGTTTGACAATTTGTGTTTTGATTATTCTTCTCTTATGATATATAGAAATTTGTTTTAGCTGAGTGCTAATTTGTATACAAATTTCTTCTCACATGGCAACTGTATTAATCACAAGAAGGAGCAAAGAGAATACATGGTATGCCCTGGAGTTCAACATGTATCATCATGGCTGTTTTATTTCTGTATTTTATGATTACTTAATTGAATGTATCTTTCAAACAAGTGACTTTGAAAATGAGAATTATCTCAGAGTCTTTGAACAGATATACCAAAGTGGATGATAGAATTGCGGAAAAGTGAGGGACAGATGCTTTCATCTGAAACAGACACAAATTCAGAAACTAATTTGGAAGTGATAAAAATTAATTTGCACACTTTAATTGGAATCGGACTCCTGCATGAAAGAAAGGAAGGGTAGGCAGCCTGTGCTAAAGGCTGATTGAATTTTTTGTCAGGTAAGTATGCTGGACTTGGCCGCTTATCTTCTTGAGCCTCTCCATGCGATATATTACATTCACCCTCTGACTGGTGTTCTTTAAAAGGATCAATGCTATTCCTGTTTCTTCCCTAGAGCCTGAAATTTCACTGATCTTGGGACTTGACATTTCTCATTACCTATTGTAGCTTCCAAGAGGATGATCACAAGAGGTGTGGGAGTTAACGCCACTTTTTCTAACAGCAACTGTTCTGACCATTGGAAAATACTGTGACTATCAGCTGTAAGCTGGGTTTATTTACCATTATAACATCTTCACCAGGTGCTAAAAATTCATCTCGTCCCAGTAAGTGTATTTAGTACATATCTGAAAGGGAAGGTAAACATTACCATAAAAGATCTTTGTCAAGTCGATATACATTTTTTTGTGGCTCTCGTGAAGTATATCTTTATACATTCCTTTTACATAACACAATTTTGAAACAATTTGAAATTGGGAACATCAAGGGTTCTGCAGGATTGTATCTTGAAAGAGTAGTTATTCTGAATTCAGAACATCCATTTTTTTATATCCCTCTACATTTTAATATGCCCTAGCTTAGCCTTGAAATGGCAGCAGTTTAAAATTAGTCACGGGTGTGCTCTGCACCAAGAGGACTGGGTGGCTGTCTGAAGGTCCTGCACAAGCACACAGGCACATGTGCTGTCTGCTTTGTCTGTTTAAGGAATTATTAGGTACTTTTAAATTTGTACAATTTAGGTATTAATTTTTGAAATACAGTATCTTAACACTGTTCTGCCAGAGCAGTAGCTCTTAGAAAACTAGTTAGTAATTTTTGCTGGCACCATGTCTACTCTGGTTGCCAAAGACATCTTTCTTCTAAGACTTCTATGTAAAGGTAAAAGAGCCAATAATCCACCTGAGATAATGTAGTTATCTCTAGTATTTTATCAACAAATGCTTATGCCCATGCTATGCTGCATGCTCCATGGGAATTGTACAGTGCAGGTTAGTTCAGCAACTTGCCCAAGATCCCAAAGCAATTTAGTAAAAGAGATAGGAAGAGATGCTACAAATCCATAATCTCCTGTCCTCCGTTGTATTTTACCTTCTGGATTAGTGCAAGGTACTTAAAAGCCCACTCACCCTGGTGAATTGTTTGTAGCTATATACAATATTCCTCAGCAATTAAGCCAGCTCTGCTTCCCAGAGGTGAGAATATTTTGAATATATTAATATTTTCCTGTCAGCCATCTTCTTTTACACCCATTGCTCCCTTGTGTTGTGGACCCTGTTATTGACTATTTTCTGTTTTGAGATACTCATATTTATTGGTTGTAGCCTTATCTTTTCATCAAGCTCCAAGATGGTTTTTCTGACAGTAAAAATTTGAAAAGGCTCTTACCTTTTTACTTCCATGAAAGCCATTCTATTTTCTAAGATTTTGTTTTCTGACAAGTATCCCCTGAAAAGTCCTAACAATAAATCAAATAGAAAAGTAAATTCTTTACAGCAAGTAATTCAGGTATAGCCTTGTAATTGCTTTTGTCAAAGTGGGAGATGAAATGGAAGCTAAAATTTGCCATGTGCTCTCATGTTTCTTTATACAGAAGACTCCTAGGTATGTCCCCATAGAAATCTGTACATAATTCCTGGAAAAGGGCAATATGAGAGAAATAGTAACACTGTCTGTTGTCTTTCTTTCCCTCTTCTTTTTTTCCTTGTCATGCAAGAGCACCAACTGTTCCCAAAGAACCTTACACTAATATTAAGCATTATATTCTTCAGCAAGAAAGAAAGAAAGAAAGATGTGTTTTATTTTAGACTTTCTAGAAAAACTTACTTGTTTGGAAATACAGCACATTTTTTTTCCTTCTGCCCTCTAGTAATTCAGTTCAAAGGTGCTCCTTTGGGGAAATTACAGGGAGTTTACAGTGATGGTATCTCAGTTCTTAGGTAGGATATTTTCACCTGCAATTCCCTTAGAGCTGCAGCCTTTGACCTCTGGCTGCATCTATCAGTGACAGAATATTTTGCTAGATTTTGAATGATTCCTGGAGTCCACAGCTTCTTTCCTTAGCAATAAAATGTAATATGACTGAGGTTCATGCCACAGCTTTTTCTGTAGAAAGCATCAGTGAATAATTTTTCTTTGAGCCCTAAGGGGGAAAAAAATCCCATTTTCAATTACTGCTGGACTGTTACTCTTAAAATTGATATTCCATTATTAATTTTTATTTACTGAAAAAAGGACAAAATACAACTCATGGATCTGTGTTCCAGGGCAGTTGTTTCTTATAAGCATTTTCCTCTATAAGTCAAGAAGGCAATAAAATATGTTTATTTGGTATATTCTGGAATTTCACAATTCCTTGATATTATAGAACTTTCCTAGGAAACACTGAGGAAAATGTCCTTTTGAAAATAGCATTATTTCTTTTCCTTTCAAAAATTTTAGCCATTCAAAAATTCAGATCATCCAGTCTGATGCAGTCTGATGACACCTCAGACTAATCAGAGCTTGACCCAAGATGGCCATTGAGCATAATCCTCTTTTTTCCAGGAGGACATACAGAAGAAATCAAAATGTGGAAAATTTTTAACATCATTAATTGCCTTTTTTTTTTTTTGCTTTTATGTTATGCACTTGGAGAAAACCTTGAAAGGAGATGGAGTTCTCAAAGCAATTTTGATGGGGAAATTATAAAAATCAAAATATAACCATCTTTGATAAGCTACACAAAGCATCTTTCTGTTTCTTCGGACATCCATCCTTCCCTACCAGTAAAGCTCAGTTTTCCGTTCACATCTTCAGCTTCCAGACTAATAAGATTCTTTTCTTGCAGTCTAGATTAAGTTTTGGGAGATTAGGTTTTATTGAAGTAGCTGATTGTATTAGAGGTAAGAAATTTTTTAAATGTCTGTACATTGGCACAACAAGGCCTATTAGACTGACACACTGTGTACTATTGTGTTCAAAACTGAAGTCTGTAAATCCATAGTTGATAGTTCTCATCTTGTTCAGAAAGATACTAAAATTCATGGAATTGTTATTAAATTTAGATGACAGAAGATGTTAGAGTTTGATAAGAAAAACTGTAGATTCATGCTAAGTTTTTGAGAACTATGGTTCTATACATTTCTGGATACTCGTTTTAAGAATGAGATTAAAGCTAGACAGGCAAAGAAATTGATTGCTACAATGGCTAAAAAATGGCAAGCCCAGCCCTTCTAAGGAGTTTATAAGAGTTTGGTTTGGTTAATAGACTCAAAAGGAAAGACCAAAAAAGGTGATTTATTCTTTAAGTATGTAAGTGGGGAAAATGCTAGAGAAGAAGACCTGAAGCCAAAGGACAATGCTAACACAAGAAAAAACAGGTGCTAGGTTGACAAGAACAAATTCAAACTGGAATTCAGAATATTTCTCTCCTTTCGAGTAGGAGGAGTCTGCAGCATCCTTCCAAGTCACATACCCAGATAGCCATTTCATTCATTAACTGTTTATATATAAAACATGTGAGTGTTTGCAATAAAAGAAGATTAAATTCATTGAACCACAAGTGTCTATCCAAGCCTCCATTCCTAATGCATACCTTTATTTAGCTAACCATATAGTTCCCTTTTGTTTTAGTGTTTAACTGCATTCCCAGTTAGGAAACTGCATTTTTTCCAGAGTTGAAATGTGTGCAGACATTCACCTGTTGGACCTCTGTGCCATCAGCTGCAAGATAAATTTCTGGGCTCTTGGACATCTTTTATGCCTGTGACTCCCAGTCAATAGAGTCAAGTTATCACTTTGCTGCTTATGCAGTGAAGAGAGAAAACACTTCAAACACTGTGCAGCCTCCTGTCTTACTCTCCTGTGTCAGCTGTGTGACTGTCCTTTGAGCTCATTTATGTAAATGTGGCTACAAGACACAATCTTTTTGGTCTTCAGTGGTAAAGCAATTCTTGCCTCCTATTTGCTGATCTAAGGTATAGCACTGAAAGTTCACATTGAGGGAGTTTTCCATAAATCCTACTCTATATCACTTCCTTCCAGAATAGAATCTTCTCTCCAGTGAGCAGAGCTTGTGCTTGTCCAGGAATACCAACTTCCACCTGGCTGCACTGAAAAGAAATAAAACACATTTTGCTACTTTTTTGTTTAATTAGGCAATGATATAATGGTATAATCATGTCTTTTTTCATTATACAGTTGTCCATGAAATTTTGCATCAATAATTTTATTACAAGCCTATCTTACCAGCAAAGATTTATATTATCCCATAGATAATATTATTGGTTAGTATTTGATAAAGAATCAATTTCCAGCTCCTAACTGAAAGCTGATTTCCAAAATCCCTATATGTAGGTCATAGTATATACCTCTCTATGGAAAAAAAACCGTAAGATTTGTCATTGACCCAGCTTCTGTGTCATCCATGTTGTCCACAGTCAGTTGCATATAAAACTGGTTTAAATCAAAACATTGTATTACTAAGATGAATATCTTGAAAAAAATAAATGGAGCCTGTTTTAATATAGCTATCTTTACCAACTGTAAGCCTCATCCTAGCAAAACCAGATAGGACAAGATTTCCAGTCCAACACTGGTATTAAGGGTGGCTTGTATTAATGGTGACTGGTATTACTGAGATTTTTCTTCCAATTCTTGTTGACAAAAGTGTGAATTAACCATTTTGTTATTTTATGCAGAATTAATGTTACAGTAATTTATCTGTAGTTCCCTGTGTAATTTATTTTAGTATGTGAACTACACTGGCAGAACTCCAGTCTTTTGAAAATCCAAATTTTCTGTATTTCATTTATACAATGCAAATCTAATGATGTGAACTCTGTGTTATCTAGCAAGTTGCTAATTTTTTGTTGCCAATTGACTTTCTTAACCTGGCAGAGCAATATCAAATACTAACCAATTAGTTTGTCAGTATGTGTTATTATTAAAAACAATAGAAATATTGCTCTTTGTCATGTAAACATTCCATAAATTCCCACTTGTTTGAAACCAAACGAAAATAAATTTCAGTCCTGAATATATATATAATTATGTATACCAATAACCATTTTTAGGCATATTTTAATTTGTGACCATTCCATGTGTCTCTGAATCAATATTACCTATGCAGCTGTAGTATGTTTCTAGTATGGTGTTGTTCATCTCTTCTTTTCCTACCCCCCAGTTTCATGAAACAAATTATGATCATTATTAAAGAAACATCCTAAATTCTTTAGGTTCATAGCATAAGTCTAGAGACATATATGTTCTATAGCAGACCTTTACATTACAGCTGCTTTCAATAGCACCACACTTTGTGTTCTTTTAATTAATTTATTAATGCACTGGGAAGTCATGGTTTTGAAACTTTATGATATGTGAATATATTTTCTTCGGTATCCTAAGTATGAGATATTTAATCATATTGCACCTCTCTCATGCTTAATGATTTCAAGAAATTACAGCAAAGTTCTTTTGCTGATAAATCACATCTGATTTGGCATTCCTTGTTTTCTTTTTCTTTTTTTCTCACTTTTTTTTTTTTTTTTTAACAGGTGATTATCCAGCTCCTCGCGCTGTTCTAACTGGTCACGACCATGAAGTTGTCTGCGTGTCAGTCTGTGCAGAGCTGGGACTTGTTATCAGTGGTGCTAAAGGTCAGAAAGGTTTTTATGATTTAAGTCTTAACATTATTAGAGTCTTTTTTAGTGGTATTTCTCAGACTTCCATCAAGCCACATATACTTTAATTATCCCTAAGACATGTTGTAATTCTGGGGGAATCTGAAGCAATTTTCATTGAAAATTATTACTTACTATCTACACTTACAAGTTTAGACAAACATTAAGTTGATCTTTCCTTCCAACCATCACTTTATGCAGCTCTTCCACCCAGATCTGGAAGAGTATTTTATTAAAATGTATACAATAACTCTAATGATATCTAGTGATTTTGAAGAAACCTGTTGATAGAGACATATATTTCAGGGAGGGCCAGCTCCAGATTCTCCACCTTGATCTTAATTGAATGGTAGTTTGTAGGACGGACCTCACTCTCCAGGGAAGCAGGAACAGTTTTCTTTGGAATGGTGTGCAGCATCTTATCCAGTAGGGGTTTTTTGCGATGCTTTCTAAATAGTGACCAGTTGCTCTGCTCATAGAGCAGAGGCTCTCCCTCTTATTTGTCTGTGGAATCCAGAGCACCCAACATTTGCTAACGCAAGTGTTCAAAATACTTTTCCAAGCCTGCAGCAATATCCTGCATAACTGGTAGTCAATGTAAATAAAGCACTGGCCTCAATGAAAGTTTGCTTCATCCTTCCTCATTCTGTTTCTCCTTGATTTATTCCATTTCACTGCTTCTGCCCATCTTCTCCTACTTCTCCTTAATTCCATGTCCACTTTTCTTGCCTCGCTGCCCTCTCTCATTCAGCTTCTTAACTTGTCAAACTGCATGTTTTTTTTCTCTTTTCCTTTCCTATTTGCCTCTTCCTCTCCACCTTTTTCTCTTAGTTTCTTTTGTGCTACATCATCTCTTCTCTTTTCTTATTTCTTTGCATCACCCTCATATTTACTTTTTCATTATGTCTTCCTATCTCATTTTCACTCTGCTCCTACATCCAAATCCACTGACCTGCTTTCTCTATCTATAGTGATGTCTGTTTTAGTCATCCTCATGGGTATCTTTGTACTTATTTTTAAGTTTGCTGCTTCTGAGGGTAAGGAGGATGTGATGCTTGCTCTGCTGGCTTTTGCTCACAGCTGAGCTCCTGGGTTATTGCTTTTTATACTGCCTTGGAGCTCAACATTTATTTTTAAAGCTGAGTGGGAAACTTTTGAGTAAAGCCATTTTTAACAGGATATCCTAATGGGTCATTAACTCTTGTAATGGCATACTACATAACAGTCATAGGCAAAGTCAAGACATTCGTGAAAAAAATGTACAGTGATGCTGGAGCTAAATCTTTTTTCTTGAAGCACTGATATTTCTTACCCTTTAAGGCAGCTTTGGCTGCTATAGTAGTACACCCTTTCCAACTATCTTTTTGCAAATTTCTTCTTCCTAATATAGATGGAATCTGTACTCTTTTGATTCATTAAGTATTTGCTGCTTTGCTAAGTTACACATTTTTAGAGGTAGAAGCTGATGGAGAACCAAAGACTTTTAAATCAAATTCAGAATATGTTTATAATTGATCAAGAGAAATGGAGGCCCAGTCTGTCTCTTGAGGTAGTCCTCACACGTTCTTCCTTTTGAAAGCCTAATCTGTGTAAAAAATGCAGAGAGGAAATAATTTTTTTTAATTGCTATTTTCCAAGAGATACCTTTTTAAAAGCTTTTCTTTCAGATCTGTTCTTTTCAGTCCCTTTCCAGCTTCCTAGATTGCATTTCATGGCAGTGTTGCATTGCCCTGCCATGCAGTCTGAGCTCAGCCTGTGCTTCCTGGTGGGCAGCTGTTTCTCTGGAGCTGGCTGTGGCACCGTAATGACACATGCAGCACTTGAGAACCTACTGAAGCAGGAAGACAATACATTTAGGACTCCTCTGAGGAAAATCTTGTGCATCAGGTTGATGTTTCCACATTCTTACACAGTAAACACAAAAAAGAGTGGTCAATCTGTGTGTCCTTACAGTCGCATCCTAAATCAGATGTGCCTTTTTGTGCCCATGACTATTCAGCTATGAAGGTATTTTCTTTGGAAAAATTTAACAAGGTAATTATTCTAAAGGTGAAGGCATCATTTTTTTTGTAATATCCTAGCACTTCAGTATTTCCAAAGCTGAAGCTCAACTATTTGAGAAAAGAAATTATTTCCATTGCAGTGGTATCCCATGGAGGCAGACGAACTTGGGGTCCCTGTGCATAAGACTATGCAAACACAGATAAAAGCCTGTATCAGAGGGCTCACAGATAAATGCACAGATGCTGACTCATTCTACCTGGGCAAACCCAGCTGCTGTGTGAATTTCAGAAAAGTTAGAAGGACTTACCATGAAATGGCTGAGTCTGCCAATATGAATTAACTTTCAGGGTCATGAACTAGTTGTATAAGGAAGAGATTATTGTACTGTCCAGGATCATCCTGTGATTCATAAAAGAAAACATTCAGAATTTCCTGTGACTCATTACATTTATCAGAGAAGAGACCCTTTTTCTTAGTAGGAATACACATCTCACTTTCAAAAAAACTTTTCTCATTGCTCTTGAAATGTAAATAAGATTAGTTTTGTATCTTAAAATGTATATTGTAGATTTCATAGCTGTTTCTTTCATGAGTGTAGTAAAAAGATATTAAAATTTCATATTAAAATACCTCTGGAGAAAATGGAGTCATTGCGTGATCTCCTAAAATCTCTTATAGTCGAAGTGCCTTTGTAACTCTGTTAGCTTTCACATGACTCCCATTGCTGAAACAAGTCAGGACTGAAATGTGTGCATATCACATGTTAATAGTGGGAGAGGATCTACAGGAACTGCCATTGTCTATAGGAGAAATATGCAGTAATATGATTACATGCCCTATGGGAGTTGCTCCCACTAGTCACTGATAGGGCCGCATCTGTTTAATGTGAATGGGCAGGCTAAAGAGAGTTCATGTTGTTGGAGAAAATCACTAAGAGTGAAGCTTCTGAATATTTGGGGAGAGGAAAGAGTGTTTTAGAAGATAGATCAAGGAAAACTCCTACCAGTCTAAGTAAATAATACACTTTTGGGCGTATTGTTTTTATTTTCTTAACATGCTAGCCCTTGCATTTAATTTTCTGCTGTGTTCTCAATTCTTTAAGTAAACATTGGAGTTTCTTATATCTATGCAGCACTAATGTGATATAAATATGTATTATGCATCGCCTTTGAGCACAGATGATATCATTTGTATAAACACCAAATGTATGATATATTGTTTTCATATACAGAAGGTCCTTGCCTAGTACACACAATTACTGGAGACTTGCTGAGAGCCCTGGAAGGAACAGAAAACTGCCTGTACCCTCGCTTAATTTCAGTATCTAGTGAAGGTCACTGCATCATCTACTATGAACGAGGACGGTTCAGCAATTTCAGCATTAATGGCAAACTCTTGGCTCAAATGGAGATCAACGATTCAACCAGGGTAAATCTAAATGCAAACAAGTATTTGTTGTGTGTTACCTTTATTTATTAAAATAAACTGAATTTGCCATATGGTTTAGAGAAATCATTTATGTAAAATTTCTGCCTCCTGGTTAAGCCATTCAAATACATATCCTTTCATCATCCACCATCTCCAAATATGAAAATGCACTTAAACTTTTCCAGAATAAATAAGAAAAAATAGTTTATGAGCCCAAAATATTCCCAGAATTTTGGTTTGGTATTAAATTTCAGTGGGAAATATGTCTTTGGAACAAAATGCTCTGAAATGTCCTCATTCTTCATTTATTAGCCAAGACACGAATTCATGTTTTCAGGGCTCTGCACAGTCACTAGCACCTGAAGCAGCATTACAAATGCAGATATCTGCTCTGCTTTAGGTGGTAGTGATAGCACTACCATAGTAGTAGTAGTAGAGTATTGTAGAACAAATTATGGTATGTAGAAATGTGCTGAACTCAAGTATTGGCATATTTAGTCAAACAGCTTTTTTGTTATCTATCATGTTTAATACCACACAATCGTTTTTAAAATTTGATGTTACAAAATTGGTTGGTTTGTTTTTGGACTAGGGAGAAAGAGGAAAGGGAGGACTTTGCTTAAAATTTTTTAAAGTGGGCAGAACGTAAGAAATGCTTTTAAGTCAATTCAATTTTTTAATATTGATCAATTTCCATATTAGCTAACTGTGTGCTTGGGATTTTTCTTTTTCTCCTGAAGGCCATCCTCCTGAGTAGTGATGGGCAGAACTTGGTGACAGGAGGAGACAATGGTGTAGTGGAAGTATGGCAGGCCTGTGACTTCAAGCAGCTCTATATTTACCCTGGCTGTGATGCTGGCATAAGAGCTATGGATCTGTCTCATGATCAGAGGTGAATTTGTCATTCATATTTGTATATAAATACTAAAACTCCAGAAAGAATGCATCTCCATGAACTTGAAGGTTATGGTATGGAGTTGTTAACAGGATGTGTAAGGAAAAAATTACTCCAGTTGTTTTCCTGTTAATTTGTCTGATTCAACACTTATTCTGACACTTGAGTCTCATAATGCAAGCATTTGCCATTAAGGTGAGATCTTATTTCATTGAAGTTAGTAAGCCAGACACTCAGCTAGCAAATATGACTAAAATTGCATTAACTTAAGAACAAAGGATTAATCAGATTGGATGAGAGTGAAGTAGCGCCTATTAAATGCCTTAAAACCAATTGCAAAAGTTTGAGGTACATTTCTGATTTTCAGCCAAGCTTAGGAACTTCAGACAGTGTTGCAAAAAGTGCCTTGTTCTTTTAGCATTTTTCTGTCTATGACAAACCATAGTTTGCGAAGGCAAACAAGAATTAACATCAGCGTATTTGGTATCTTTTTCAGAACTCTGATTACTGGCATGGCTTCTGGCAGTATCGTAGCTTTTAATATAGATTTTAACCGGTGGCACTATGAACATCAGAACAGATACTGAAGCGCAGTGAAGAACTGAAAGCCCAGGTAAAGCTGAGAGCACAAGTGCTGCAAAGAAAGGTGTAGTCTCTGGTGGAAAACCACGTCTGCATTGACCTCTGTTGTACATTCCATTACACCCAGCAATAGCTGTACATTGTAGTCAGCAACCATTTTACTTTGTGTGTTTTTTCACAACTGAACACCAGCTGCTGAAAAGCAAGCTTGTATCATGTAAATTATATGAATTAGGAAATGTTTTGGTAATTATTTCATATATCTTTGTTTATTGAGAAAAAGGTAGTAGGATGCGCCACAAGAGACTTTTGAAAATTCTGGGGAACCTTGTGTCCAGTTATTTCAATGTTTAGGCTTTGAACCTAACATGCATCCCATCTCCAGACTCTTTTCAAGCTGAGATTAAAAAAAATATGTTTGATACTTTGTACATCAGATGCACATCTTAACTTTAAAGGGATACTTTTGTAAAAGTAAAACCTTGTATAAAGAACAAAACTGTTTCTTAATTTTATTGTGGAGTTACAACTTGCATGTACTTTAAACCTGATGTCTTGAAGGAACAGGTGCATTCGCACAAATCAGACTGGAGATCTGCCTAAGGGTACAGCTTGTTTTAAAGGGTTGAATTTGGGAGCAAACAGTAATTCTGACATTTTCACAAACACATTTTTCACTTTTTGAATCTAAAGTTTACCCCTCTTAAGTGGAGTTCTGCTCATGAAGCATTTGAAAAAAAAAAGCCATCATTTGCCATATTTATACTTTATACAATAGAAATTAATTTTCTCCCTTTTAAATTCAAAGACTAGACAGAAAGAGAGCAAAGAGGGAAGTTCAGTTTAATGCTTTGTAACACTTAATGACTCCCAATACAGACAAAGTGCTATATTTCTGGATTATTAAAATTTGGCATATAAATCATGGGCAACAGAGTCCCCACCAATGTTTTTCCCCTTATTTTTAATCTGAGGGTCTTGGTTTATTTGACAGCCTTAGCTTCATTTCGAAGGTGACTGAGGTTGTTCTTTTCAGTTCTTCTGAAAATCTCACCTGAAGCCACTCAAACTAAGACACTTCATCTTTTACAATACTGTAATGATAACTATCAGAATAATTTTCTGCACATTATACTGATCAAATTACACACCCAGGGGTATATACACTTTAATTCATGTTTCTTCTTTGTATATTTGGTGACTGTATTGTCATAGATGTACATATTGTGTCGGTAGGGCTATGAGGCATGTAACAGGAATGTAATTTTCTCAGAATTTACACTCACTTGCAGTCATTTATTTAAAAAAATAATGGATTCTTTGTATTGGCACTTTGCACCAGGAACATATCATTATTTATTGATGTGATTACTTATTTGTTATCCACCTTGTATTAGTAAGTTTAGCCCTGAATTTCCTTCTTCATTGTTGTTTGTATTTATAAGGTTTGGAAATCATGGGGATCAAAGTAATGATTAAGTTGTTCATCACCTGTCTGTAAGCAATATCTTGAGTTTGTAGCTTAGAATTGGGAGACTATTGAACATCTGGAAGACAAGTTCATTTCATCTTGAGATCATGGTGAAATATTTTGGATATATAAATTCCTTAAGCTATTGTAACCATGTTTTATTGCAAAGATGTAAAATATGCCAGATGTGTGTGAGTTGGAAATCAAAAAGAAAAATAAAATATGCAAAGAATTCAGTGATTGTTTTCCATTACAATGAAACTTTTTTCAAAGCACTCCCATTATCATTATGAACAAACAATTATTTTTGAGAAATTCTTACTTATGTGCTAATTATATGCCAAAAAGTATGCACTTCTGGGTGGTTGTTTTTGCTTGGGTCTCAGGAAAAAACCCCACAGGTTACAGAGTGACATCTGCAACTCTTTTGATTGTCATGAGGGAAGTTACTAAAGTTACTTTGTTCAGCAGAAGTAAAAAAGAAGAAAAATCAAAGCCTTTAAGGGATATTTAGGATCCTTGTGAGCAGGAAATAATCTTATGTAATAGACCTCACAGGGAGCAAAGATCTGATGTGAGAAATTTTGGATACGTCTCAGTATTTGATAACATGGAATAAGTTTTATCTTGTTTTGGGCATTGAAAGTTAGATATCTACACTACCTGCATAGCATAACAAAACAGGTTCCAACAGGTTTTTGGAAATGCTGAGGACCCTAAAAATACTACGGAAAGTAAGTGGAGACATATGTATATCTATATGTCAGATGCCTAATTTAAGGTAGCAATGGTAAGCACTTTCCCAATAATCAGAAAACTCCCAGAAGTTTTCTAATTCTTGATAGCAGAATAGCAACCACCATTTCTATTTGTTGCCCTACTCATTTCCTTTAAATTTAGAAGGATTGTTCTTTAAATAATTATCCAAATGAATCAAAGCCAATATTTGAGAAGCTGATTAGAATATAGTATACATTTTAGCAGATACCTATTTATATCCATCAGCTTTTGAAAGTATAACAACCTAACTTGATTGTTTTGAAGTTGTAGGAGATATGGGGAGACTGGTACGTTAATATTGTCATGTGAAATAGTTTATTGATGTGTCACAACCTCTATTCCATCATTATACAAGTGTCACCCCTAATTTTGTATTTTATTCAACAAATTGATTTAAAAATGTACCATTGCAATTAAACAAAAAACATATATTGCTATTATTTTAATTAATACTGTTTTCATTAAGTCTCTCAGCATGGTGTTAAATACAATCTAGTCAAAATTAGAAGCTTTTTTGCCCACACAAACCTTTGTATGAGAAATTTGCCATGGGTTACAAGAATAAGAAACATTCTCACTGTATTGTATTCATAGGTAGGGGTACCCAAATAAGTCAGACTCATAAAAAAGCCAATAATAAAAATAATTTAATGTTACTACTACTACTACCAGTAATAATATTAATAATAATAATAATTAATGCTGAGATATTTAAATTCTTTTGTTTTATTTGTTGATTTGTTTATTTGTTTATTTGTGTTAATTTCATTACACCCATCTACTTCAGGGCCTCTTATAGTAAAAAAGATATACAGACCTCCAGTTTATGTCACAAGTATTTTCCAAAGCTTCAACTGCCCATTTCTGTTACGCAGTGAATCTTGCCTTTTTTTTTCTCTAGAAATAAGAGCTGCTGATCCCACGGAGTCTCTGAGGGCTGCTTGTGGAACATGAAGCAGCTTTGGCCAAACCAGTTAAATGCAACGAATCTCTCAGCTAAGGGAGATGCAGCTTTAAGGATACAACTGTGCAACTAAAATATGCCTACAATGTAAATAAAGCACAGTTATTGGCTACCTTTCTGCCAGTTCATCCTCTGTTTAGCACTGGACTACAAGTCATTGCCTGCCTTCCAGGAGAAATGATGCAACAGCTATGAGGCATATTCCTCATCCAGATCCTACCACTGGTGAGGAGAATACTGCTTTCTCTATGTGAGCAATAATAAAATAAAAGGTTTCTGTGTATTTATCCCAAGGAAAGACTAGTTTGGCTCAAATTACTGGGAAAGTTCTGGGTATATAATGATTATGTTGATAGACAATCTTGCAGGTTATGCTTCTCGAGCTAGAAGTGCTGCCTGTGAGCAGCAGTTGTGGAGAATGCTTTTTATAATGCAGTGCATCAACCCTGCTGACAAACAAGCAGGATGGAGCAAGCTTCGTACTCCCAGGGATAAAAGAATTCAAAACAGGCACAAGGAGCGAAGGGCTGACTTATGACAACAGCAGGAGAACCACCTCCTGATACAAGATGTTTAGTACATATGAATATTTCATTTGGATACTTAAAGCTGCAGTTTATGCTTATAATTTTCAAGGGCTTGACTCTGGACTGGTTTTATTTAGGGTTTGGGGTGTGTATGTGTGCATGTTACTTGCAAACTATAAAAATGCATGTACTAAAGCTGGTATTTAAAGAAGGAAAAAAGTACTGGACATTTATATGTCTATGCAATACCGTACAGTTTTCTAGACTCCCTAGTCTAGTGATTAATTTTGCAACATCTACAGTTAAGTTTCAATATCTGAAACCAACAAGCCAAACAAGTCTGGTGATTGCTTTCTTACAAAGTTTATAAGCTGTAGTCATATAACTAGTTTACATAAGGATTTACATAGATGAAAATCTGCCAAACAGCTGACTTGGTCCCTCTGAGGTGAACAACCACATTTTCGACATTGGAAACAACTATGTGTTGAGATACTGACACGGAAGTGACTCTTCATTCTTCATCTAAAGTATTCAATGTTAGCTGAATGTCTTTCATGGAATCATTGTTTTTCCTTTTACACATTTGAAAACTCATCAAAACTATCAAGTCTATCTGTCTTTCACAAATTATTGTGATAATAAATAATCTCATTTTTTAAATTAATCCATAACTTACTTTTAAACTACTATTTTCCATGGGATACTGCCACAATGAAACCTGTCATAATTTGATTATTTTTTCCTCTTACTATATTGGCAAGGATTTTGTGGTTTTATCAGTTTATTAAAAAAGAAAACCAAAAAGCAAAAATCAGTAACTCAAAAGATACCTCATACATACCCTTTAAACTCTGAGGTAAGTTAAATAATACACTATCTTGAGACATCTTATAGTAGCAGAAAATTTAGTCTCAAGCACACAGAAATTAAGTAGTCCCTATTATTTGTAATTTTCTTGGAGTGAAACATGACAACATAGAGTATTTTCATTATAAACTTCTAGAATAATATAGTTCCACCTCCAAAGTCCCTCAGGTAATTTCTTTGCCTTGCGTAACATCCCAAGCTAGAGAAATTTCTACAAAGAGTCCTCAGCTCATTTCAGAAGACCAAAATGCCACCGACCAGTGGACAGAATGGACTCAGTTTGTCCTGGAGTTGAACCACTTATATCCTTCTCAGGTGTGGATAATTTGCCAATGGATGTCACTTAGCTTGGCAGATTAATGGAACTGGTTTTTATATCAGATGGGCTGGAATTCCTGAAAACAATGACAAATATGTTACAAGGGCTGATTTCACGTTTGCATTCCAAACATGCTCAGTTCCCAGGTCAAAATGAGGAGGACTCCCCTTGCAGTCTCAGCCTTCCCACCCCAAGTTTCAGGTGGAACCACACTGCACACCCCGAGCGGCTGAGGTGCCACCAGGCAAGATGAGGTGCTGTGACTGCAAAAACCAACTCCTCAGTTGTGGTGATAGGAAAGGTCTCTCTCAGGATGCCCTGCACTCTTCTGCAGATATACCCCAGTTTTACCTCCCCAATGGGTTCTCTACCTCCCTGCCCCTTTCCCAGAGCGAGCCGCTGGGCCAGAGCTCATCCTCGCCGGAGCCGTGCCGCGGTGTGGTGGCGGCGGCTGGAGAGAGAGCAGGAGCTGCCCCCTTCGGTCCCCCGTGGGCCCCTGTCCCCTAGCCCCCCGTTGGCCCACGCACCCTGGCCCTTCCTGTGTACCGCTCCTGAGCCCTCAGACCATTGGACCCCGATACTCTCCCCACCACTTGCCTCCCCAGGAAAACATTTTTACCTGTTCTCTGTTCCTGGTCCCCTTCACATGTGGCTACAGTAAAACCTGTGGAACGCCATACAAGAACCTTTCTCGTTTCTCTTTGTTGGAGGATTACAAAGCTATCCAGTTTATGTATGTTTGTGGGGAAGTGTGTCTGTGATGCAGAGTGGCTCCTTGTTGGAGACATTTCCGGAAGGTTGCGGCACCTTACCAATAGCCCGCCACCGTGACAGTGCTGGGTTACACCTGTGCTCCCCCAGCCTGTAGGGGAGGCTGGAGGCCACAGAGGTGTAATCCTGGACAGGCATTCCTGTCTGGAGTCATCACACCATTCTGGTTCCGGTGTTTGAGAGGCACCAACTGCTCCCTGCTGAAGTGTGTCACTGATGGTACCGATGGCCCTTGTACACAGGGGCTGAGGTAAGAGGGTCCTGAGTTAAATCACGTTACTACTGACACCCTCTCTGCTCCTTCAGTTTTATCTGGGTATTAATCCCATACACGTCAAGCCAATAGCATGGGAAAGTAGGGGAAGAGGAGCCTTTAAACTCCTCCTCTTAGGGAGCCATGTTCTCACTCAGGGCAGGAAGGGAACAACACTTTTGAGCGTATGATGAGGACATTTCATATTAAAAACTGTGTTCCTTGTGCACTGGACATTTCATGGAGCTGCTAGGGGTGGGAAAGGGACAACAACTATAGTCTACCTAAACCTTCGTCAGTAGCCAGACCTTGCTGGACTAAGGCAGTTTTGTGTGTTCTGGTAGAGGCTGGCATTTCAACCATGTATTTCAGTAAATGATACAAAACAGTTTTCATGGATTTACAGGCAGGTAGCTAGCATAGCTCTTTAATAAAACTCGGAGAAAGGTACATAGTGGTTGACTGGAAAATCTATTATTGGGAAGGAAACCATGAAGACATAAAAGGCAATCATATAAATGTCACAACAGATGAATATACAGCAACGTTTTAGACATAGGAATTCTTATTCAAAAAAAAAAAAAAAAGAATATATCTTCCAGTTTAATGAGTATCCTAAGTGTCAGTGACGATGCATACTGACTGCAAATCTTTTGCATATGTTCTGGGATTGTCCAGAGTAACACAGAGTTGGCAACAGACAATAATTAGCAAATGCATACAATTCTTTTGCAGCCTAAAATAACTCATTTGCAGGACTGGTTTAGGAGGCATTGTGGTCGTTCTTGTCAAACACTCTCTTCTCAGTGAACTTTAGAATGCTTCACCTTAAATTTTTCAGTCTAGTATTGATCTCAATGTCTTTTGGCATTTTGAGAGTAGATATTTTAAGAAAAACTTGGATTTTGAAATGCATCTCATACAATCTTAAATAATGAGACCAACAAAATGTAGTAATAAGTGTAGTAAGTAGTATTTTCTGTGAAAAAGTGGATTTTCTCTAAGCATGGAAAAACACTAAAAGAAAAATAATTTTGACATGTAAAGTCATTTCTGAGAAGATTCTTGAACTTAGGGGAGATTTTGTACAAATACCTACTGTTTATGTACAGACAACAGCTAAATAAGGTTTTGGACAACAACAGACAAAACTCCAGGTTTCATTAGCAATTATTTTTTATCCCCTACCACTTATCCATTTGTGCACTATTGACAGTTCTTCAATCACTTAGGTCTAAGTTGGTATGGGCAAAGTACATCTAAATGTGCAAAGTATATCAAACACAGGACCTTCACAGTTCTGTATTCCCCAACAGTATTCAACCAGTGACAACAGCCAATTTTAGCTCAAAACCACATTTTTGGTGAAAAAACTTTTAACCTCAAGCTCATTTGAAATTCCACTTTTCTTTCTATTTGCACATTTTGTGTAATCTTATTTTTATAATATATCTATTACATAATTCAACAAAACAGAAACATGTAAGCTATATTACATCCTAAGATTATTATTATTCAAAATATCTGTTACTAGAAAGACTACATAAAATTGTACCTAATAGGTGTAATCCAAACTTCAGGAAAGAAAACCACGCAAAATTATTTTTCTATTTTAGTTAGTTGTCTAGATTTGGCAAGCCACATGCACTGTTAAAAATACTTCAGTTCATGGTCTCTATTTTTGTTAGTCATACACCCACAGCTTCAAAGATGTTCATAGTATAAAAATTTTTATTAAAAATAAGTGTAAATGGCACAAATTTAATCCACCTTTTTAAGCCAAGTTTACTCAAATGTTGCAAGATCAGTAAATCTACCTTCATGATTGGCAGTAGCATAGAAAAACCCTGTGCAATCTTACTGATTTTATCATGGAAGTGAAGGGGTTATCAAATACTGCGAAATTTTCAAGAAAGCTTTTTTTTAGGATTTTTAAAAATTCTTTTCAGGGTGATGAACTAGTAAGAGGAGCAAACTCTTAAGTCAGCAAACTTGGATTGTCAGGTAGCTGGTGGATAGTTTTTATACCTCTGATTTTCAAAAGATTTTCCTGGTAATGCTAGATGTGCCAACAGGGCTTGACCTGAGCAGCAACTAGGTCATATGAGACAGAAAACTAACATGGGGAACTGCAAGCACCCAGCGAAGTGCTTCAACAATGCTATTTTCTCATGGGATAATAAAAATGGACAACTCATCCGTTGGCATGGCTTTCCAAGGCTTTGATAAAAGCACCATATTGTCCTCTCCTCAAAGGAAAGGCATCAAGCTGGCCTGAAGAAATCATGCAAATCACTGCTATTCAACATCCTGTTCCTTGAAGTAGGAATGTCCAGATGAAAGAAACTGGGAGCAGCACCACCACCATCATCTGAGTAACACAAGTGCCCCCAGCTTCCTAACAAGTAAAGCCATGCTGCTGACAAGCACCCTATTAGCTCTGTCTTTCAAAGTCTTATCCAGGGGGACTGCTGTGAAATCAGGAGAAAAAATAAGAATTCAGCTGTCAAAACAGCCTGAGTGAATCTCCTGACTGAACTCTATCTTCAGAAACCAGTCACTGTAACCGTGAAGTGGATCTGCAGAACCCACCTTCATGCCGGTTCCAGCTGATAAGTAGAAAGTGACACTTTGTAATGTTAGGCTAAATGCGTCTCAGAAAGCCCATATCTGACTCCAAGTAAGACCAGATGCATTTCTTGATTTCACAAACAAGTTCACTTTTCCTTATCTATTCACTACACCGAAAATCAATGTGTATCTGAGAATGTGAAGGCTAAAGGGACTCTAGACACTTGTTACACAAGGCACTTGAACTCAGTGCTATTTATGGTAAAAAAATTATGGTAAAAAATTACACTTGCTTACAAGATAGTTGTAAGGAAATGTTTCTTGAAAATTTAAACTTGTTTCATATGTTTCAAAAAATTATGGTCACACATACCTTATGGAAAAGAAGACTGAGAGGTATTTAGATATAAAAGGGAGACACTTTGATTTGACTTTACCACTACTAAATCTATTTTACAGTGCTACGCTGGCTTACAAGCCTAGTTAACTTCCAGAGGAACACACTTCATGGCAACATTTATCTGTATATCACACTTGATACTTAATTTATCATCGTTTTCTCTGTCTTCCAGCAGAGGAGACAGCTAGGCTGAATTCTGAATTTCTAATAAAAGTCTGGTGTGACCCCCCTGAATTAAATCATAGTGCTAAGCATTTGAAGGGTAACATCTTGTAAAACACCTCCTGAAGACTGAAACTCAAAGCTCGCTGATTCCTGCCTAGTGTGTCCCCAAATGAACTGATTCTTCTCCAGGTGAGTTCGTGTCTTTGAACAATTTACAAATACACAGATGGGTTTCAAGTCCATTGGCTGAGACCTCCTCTGCATGGAAATGCACCCACTAAATCCAGGAAATGTTTCACCCAATGCTTCAGTTGTCCAAGATCAGATATCAAATCAGTACTGGCCACCCCAGGGTACCTTTATTGCAAATGGAAATACGTAAATAAGGATGTGTGGAGAGGGAGCCATTTGAACTATTGAGTAACCTGACTTATGTGTCTAAGATGCCTAATGAGAGAAATCTTTCTGTGGTAATACATACTTATTTCTCTCCAGCTGTTGCAAATGCAGCCTGGGATGTATTTCAGAAGGAAATACCTCATATCTATAAATGTTAAGGTGTTATAAACTAGTGTTCCCTCCATTCCATTTGATCCTGACAAATCTGGACTCTCCCTGCCCTGCAGGTACAGCTTCTTCTTCCACCTGTGAGGTAGAGTGAGTCAGGAAGTAGAAATAGGTATCTTCTTTCCTTTTTTTTTTTTTTTTTTTTTTTTTTTTTCCCCCCCTTTTTTTTTTTTTTTTTTTTTTTTTGTACCCCACTGTCTTCATTCTTGACTACTTGAGTTCTTTGGATATAGTAAAGCTTAGTTACACTGTCCAACCACCACCTCTCAGAGCTGTGTTACAGGTATCCCTAGAATAATGTTGAAGGGGATAATGCATAGGAAGGGGGAAAGTGGAAGGGAGGAGGGCTACAAAGGACCTCAGGAGTGGGAGGAGCTACAAAACCTAACATGTTCTGCTGAGAGTTGGTTGTCCCTGGGGAACACAACCTGAGGCACTGGTTGTGTACAAAGAAATACATCCAGGAAGCATCTACTTCAAGTTAAGTAAAAACAGGGAGAGCGGGCTTTCTGCTTGGATCTTGGTGATGGTAGTTTCAGCATGATTTTCTGTCTCCTGTGGTCCTAAGTGCCTGTAACTGTGATTTCTGTTTGTGTATAAATGAATAAATGGATTTGCATTTTACTGTATCCTGATTTAAATCAAAGGTGATTTCGTACCAACCTGCCTACAACAAAGAATTCCTTACATGGGATACAAATTCAAACCACAAGATGAGGGCTATAGAATAAGTGCCAAATTCACCAAGATCCTGTTGAAGGTATCAAAGAGTTCAGCACTCCTCTGGAAAAGGTGAGCAAGCGTGAATAAGGTATGGAGATCCGGTGTAAAAGTGGCTCCTAGATACCAATAATAGTCAGAAAAATTCTCTGGTGTTTGAGGACCATGCTTGGACCCAGAGATGTGTCCTTAGCTTGTGTAATTTCTGATAATTCAAAACTAAGTGAAGGTCTTAACACATTGGGGAGTACAGTGTCCACAGCAGAGGTTTGCAGTCAGACCTGTGATCTGAGCAGAGGAAGGGAAAATTGGACCGGAGAGAAGCCTCAGTATGTTCCAACAGATCTAAGGACAGGAGGCTTATCAAAGGACAAAAATGAAAACACAGCATCATGCCCTAATGAGAAGTCTGAAAATACTGTATATTTTCTGTATATTGTATCTGCATTTTAAGCTCAGTGGGCTAATTAAGCTTATAGCTCTAATAATATCCCAATTTCTGTTCCTTAGCTATGGAGCACAAATGTAGCAAAGAGTTAGAAAAAAAGCAGAAGTAATTTGGTAAATAATTTAACTGGGCCTTACAGATAGCACAAACACCTGCCTGAAATACCTGAGAAATTCCACAGAGAAAATTTCAAAATCTCCCATGAAACTGTAAAAAATTACCCTGTGTAAACTGTTGTACATTTTATTAGTTAGACTGTGTTTATTTTATTGTTGGGAGAAAGAAAACTGGTTATTAAAAACATTTGATTTCAGTCCAATGCTTTTTATAATTTTACTTTGTCAACAGATGGGGGGATATATTCCAAACGCATAATAGGTTTATCACTTTTCAAATGCAACTGCTGCCAAATCTCTAACATTAGAGGCTTCTCTCAGCTGTAGCATTGTGAACAATAGAATAATTGTATTGAGATTCACAAATGTTTATGACATTTTACATGAGAAAAAAATTATTTGCAATTAGTATATTTGCATTATTGTGTAGGTGTTTCCTGGTAATTAATCAGCAAGTATTGTCATCAAAATAGAATAGTGTGGTGATAATATTCATTAGGCAGAATGAGCTTCAAAAATGGCTGTCAACATTTGTTCTTAGTTAAGTCTGATACAAAACTGTATAAAAGACCAAATGCAATATATCACAACTTCTAAGGTTGGTTTGAATTACACTACTGACATTTTATTATATATATTGTGTTGACCAGCTTTAAAAAATTTATGTACTGTTTGTTTTGGAATGAAAGTAATTTCTGTGGTTACAGATTAGTAATGCAGCTTGGCTTTTCCCACTCTCTGTTACCCCAGGCTATAGCCAGAGAATAATTTTTGCTTGATATTGCCAACTTGGAATTTATAGGTGCACAGCTCAAACCACCAGTTGCCAGAGGCATTCATAAACCCTTCTTCCTAGCACAAACTATCAATATATAACCTGATCAGGAGCGTGCACTGAAAGTAATGGCTCTTTGTTTCCTTCCAGCTACAAAGTGCCATTGCTAGCCATGCAGGATTTGAGTAAGAGGAAAGCAGTGATAGTTACTGTTCTCTGATAGATGCCTCAGCAATTTTAACCTGCTGATATTCAAGGCAATGAAATAACCCTACTTGGAGCCATTCTGCAGAGAAAATCTGGCCAAAACTCTCATTTGGTCTGAATGAGACTGGAAGGACTCAGTAGTCAGTGTCTAACATGGAACTCTGAAGTGAAGGAGAGGTCAGTGTTAAGGTCCTTCTCCTCTCCTTCCTCCTCTGTTTAATCTGGATATTTCTGGCAAAGTGGAATTTCTTCTACAAATCAAAAATTTTCGGAAATCTGACGAGTCTGGGAGAAACATCTTTTCATACAGCAATTTTATCAGAGAAAGGAAGCCCAGAGTTGTGTATGTATGGTGCTGATCTGAGATGTGAGGGAGTCCTTAATCCAGAGCACTTTTTAAATGTCAAGAGCAGTTTGAGGAACACTGAGCAGGATCTCATGCCTGGGTGGGTACTGCACAGACTCAGGTATGGAAAGAGTTCACCCTTCATCAAAAACGTTCAAAAGAGGATTTTATTACATTCCAGTGGTAATAATAAGCCTCTTCTAAACTGCAGACAGTATTACAAAAGAAATCTTCAGGTATCCGTCCTTTATTCATATCTGCCATGGTTAGACCTTTGTAACATCAATGAAAGATAAAGTAGGCTACAAAATTTATACTGTGTGGAGAGGAGGTTTTTAATAAAGGCATAAAAGGATAATGGATGCTAAGCATGACAAACATCTGCACAAGAACATAGCAGGTGAAAACCATCTTCATCTGCCCAGGCCTACAAATGCTGTGTGTGCCCTTCCTGCCACAGAAACAGGATACTATGGCCTCAGCTTTTACCATCTCCAAAGACTTAGCCAGAAATGTGGAACAGTTGAAAAATACTTCAGATTGTATAATTTAGGAGACCATAAAACCAGTAGGAGAGTTTGAAAATTATTTAGATTTATGAGCTGATGGAAGTTATTTAGACATCCACACAGTCAGAATCTCTTCCATGAAGTCAAACTGCTTAAAGATAAAAAAAAAAAAAAAGAAGCCACAACTTACAGCAGATGCTCCTTTGATGCTCAAATAGTCAAGAGGTAGCAACTCTCACTGCTGTTGGGCAGGGCACACACAACATACACATGTAATATGGACAGGGAAAAGGACAAACAAGAGTTTGGGTGGAACACAAAAAGATTGGAAAAACTGCACACAACTCTGTTGACTTTTGTTCTTTACATTTATAATTTGTATACTACACATACCATTATGTGTAGAAGTTCTGAACATTGGGAAGTTTGCACATTTCCAGCAGTGGTAACACTCAACAAACATGACTAAATTAATGCAGAAAATGAAATAAACTACTAATATGCCTGCATATGATATTGTACAGCAGGTTATGGGGCCCCCACAAATTATAATATTGGGAATGATTCTCTGTATCTTTATGACTGTCACTTCAGGATGTAATCTCCATTGTAACTGTTCATTCTTTCATGCTTTGACCTGATGGTTCATGAAACAAGGATAAATCTGAGGGGATATTAGCAATTCATACTAAATTCTGTACCAGTCTTGTTGTGGTTTGAAGGACAGGTGTCTGCTAAGGAAGGCAAGAGTCTCCCTTGGAATGGAGAATGTAAACCCTTTCCCTCTGAATTATTTTAATTTTGAAATTAAGGGGCTCTCAGGCAAAGATATGGGAATAGGAATAACAGTTCTTTACTAGTATTTATAATAAAGCAAACAAACAACAACTACCATGGCATTACCAACAAACAGAAGCAGGAGCCCGGTCACAGCCTGCTGGCCTGCAGGCATTTTCCCCTTCGGTGCAGTTCCGGTCACAGCCGGCAGGGGGCACTGGTGGCGCTCAGTGGGCAGGGCAGGTGCGATGATTCCCCTGCGGCTGCAGGGGGCGCTGTGGCGCGAGCTCAGGGAGCGCGTGGCAATGGTGGCTCAGGCGGGAGGGGAAGGGATGGAAGGGAGGCTTTGCTTCACAGACCCCCTGGGGCAGTGGATCCCGGTGCCCCAGCAGGGCTCTCAGAAAAGCAGCAGGCTGGGATGGCAGGATGTCTCAGCAGGCAGAGGGTGCGGGGCTACAGTGCAGTGAAACCCAGAGCAGTGTCTAAGCAGCAGCAGGGTTGGGGCAGCGGCAGCCCGGCTCCCAGCAGGGCAGAGAGAGGCCAGCTCAGGATCCTGGGCACCCGAGCAGATGGCAATAGGTCCCCTCTTTAATGAGGTAGGTGTGAATAATGTCCCAGTTCAGGGGCTGCTCTCACAAGCAGAGGCTCACCCCATGGCAGAAGAAGTAGCTCTGGGCTGGGGTCCAGCGGCAGCAATGAACTCCTCTTCCCAAGCAGCACCTCTGACCGTCCTCCTCTGAAACCAAGAGTGAGAGAGAGCAGCTGCTCCAGCCCCACCTTTTACCAGCCCAATTCTCAAGATCTCTCCATCCCTCCGAGAGAAACTCCCCGATAAGAGATGTGCAACCAGATGCCTTCCTCCCCTCAGCTTGGCCACTTCTCATGTTCTTCTTAAGTACCCAGTCATTAGTGTTGCCTAGCAACTTATGGGAGAAAATTCTATACGTAAAAAAGGAACAAAAGGAAAGAAAACCTGACCCTTAACAAGTCTATATTTAATATGAGCCCCTTTCACTGTTTTTTTTTTTTTTTTTCTTTGCTTTAGAACTAGTTGGAGGTTTAGATTTCTGAATGTTGTTATTTCATATAAAAGGTTTGCCTTATTAACAACATCCAAAAACTGTTACACAACAATGTTGTGTGGAGAACTAAGCCTGCTCACAATCAGGTAAACATTGATGTTATTCTCCGTAGGCAATGGGGCTCCAGTGATTCTAGTGGAAAGAGGAATGCAGCCCTTATCCAGAGAAAACCTCTCACAAACAATTCTGCCCCAAAAAGACCTTGACCCTTCACATGGTTGGAGCCTTCTACTTGTACGCTTCTCTCATTAAATTCTTTCTCCTATTTCTCAACTCACTCTCAACACTTTCCCACTCCATTAAAGGGCGAGCTATTGTGAGCAAGATGTTCAGTATGTCTGGGCTGAGGCAGGACCAAAGTGAAAGCCACAGTGAGGTCAGCTCAAAGCAAAGAAAGAAAAGAAAGTTATTTTAAAGTTATTTTAAAGTAGTGTTCAGCAAAAAAAATCTTCTACAGGAGACTCATCACCTGTAAAACATCTGCAGATAGAGAGGGAACCCCCTTCTCCTCTTATGAAAAGACTGGGTACCAGAGGATCCAGTTTTACTATAATAAAAAATTGCAACTCCTTCCTTCTGACCATGGACATTACCTGGTTACGCAGAACTCTACCTGCAAGGTCAAGAACCACACACTTTCCATCTGATTTATGATGTACGTTGCAATATGTCTTTCAGGATTTTTCCTAAGCCCCTTCCCAGATATTATGGGAATGGGCCTGCCTCCCATGTACCTGCTGAGGTCATAGCCAGTTTCTTTTCTCCCAGAGAAAGCAGCTGCTGAGGGAGAAATATAATGGGTTCCCAAAGCCCAAAGACATCTCTGAACACAGAAAAAACCTTTTGAAATACAATCTGAAGTAGTATCCTATAATAAAGATTTAATGGAAGAAATACTCTCTAGACCTGAATAGTTTTATCTCAGCTTCCCAGAAGATGAACTTTAACTCGATTTTTCTACAAAGGCATCCTTTTAAATAGCAGAGAAGAAAAGCCATTGCCATTTTCCTTTGTGCTCTCTCAGCTTTCAGTCTGGGGTGGGCATGGGACAGCCTTACTCAAAACAACCTATTTTCAGCTGGCTCAGGCATGGTTATATGGGCTGCAGCTACATTTATCATTTCCATTTACACACACCCTCCAAGAATCATCCTTCACATTACTGTGTCACTTTGCAGCACAGGGGCACCTTCAACATAAGAACTGTAAAATACTCCACAATACCAGGCTACTTATAAATAAAGTCTTGCTTGCACTGGCAAGTAATACTTGTAGTGAATTAAACACCCCTTCCAAGCCCCTAAATAAATTAATGATACTACAGAAATCTTCTCAAAAGATATGTGGGATCCCTTGTCTACACAGCCCTCTTCCTTCCCTCGCAGATATATGCAGTGTTGATTATTGCATGTATTAAGACAAATTATATTTAGTAGACCTGAAGATGTACACATTTTTAAAGCAGCCTGCCTCTGTGTCACTGTATGAAGAAACTGTTCTGCACAGGCAGTAGTTCACAGTTATTTCTTGGTTCTTTGCTTTCTGTGGTTTTTTTATTTTAAAAAAATTATATTTCCCTGTAAAACTTGGGATGCAATAAAAATTAAGATGAAGGAGACAAAGGGTTTTCCAAATGGTGACACCAATAAAGAACCATGATTAAGCGAAACACCCCAGCAGAATTGAATTCTTTGATTCTCACATTTCTCTATTAAGAGAGACTTCCCAGAAAGCTCATTCTCACATCAGCAATGTACCTGATATCCAGGGAGTAAATGAGCAGGAACTCACCACAGTGCCAGACGTCTATCAGCCATTACAGCATCAAAGATTTACAGCATGAGGCTGTGTAATAAACCATACTTATGGTGATAAATCAGTTCTCAGAAGAGAGAAGAATGTGCTCCTATGGGCTGATGTGGTTAAAGTACAGGAGTGGACACCAAAAATAAAGTCCCTCATGGGAATTTAGATATAGCATGATGGTGTTGCTGTGTGAGCTCTGCCCATTCATAAAGCATTTCCCTGCATTGTCTGTCTTTCAAGTATGATATTTCATTTTCTCTCAAGTCTACTCTGGCAGCCTTAGGTAGGAGGTGCTGCCGAAGCAGTTTCGCAATAATTTTCTGAATAGGCAAAAATGTTTAAAAGGCATTTCAAAGTTTTACAGGACTGGAACATGGCTGAGGATAAAAATATGTTTCTGGGGGGAAGCATAACAATTATTTTTTTAATGCAGAATGGTCTAAAGGTGAAAAGAGCACAATGGGACTCCTTTCAAGTCACATGGTAAGCTGGGACCACACATCTGCAAGAGACATTACAGGAATAAAGTAAGCATCCTGATAACGGGTGTTAATCACCTGTCATGGTCTCACCAGCACATTCTAACCTTCTTAAAAAGGGAGGGGAAGAAATAACCTTAAAAAGGACCAGCATTTCAGGTACATATTAGAGAAGTTTTATGTCATGGCAAAAATTAGCTTGGAGCCAAGAAAATCTCAGCTCAAACCATGAAGCAAAGTTATCTGTGAGAAACAGAAAATCCTCATACATGGAAGCAAAACAATCCAGTTCTCAGGCTTGCCTTGGTGTCAACATAAGAACAAGAATGTAAGCAACCCACACCTGCAATGATAGTATGTGAGTCTTCCTAATTGGTTAGAATTATTGTTTATATCCTTTTAGCCTATGATGTTAAAGAGTCAGATTTGTATCCAATGAATTATTGTTAATTGCAATATACCCTATGAAAGAGTTTGTGTTTTAATAAAGTGGTATTCGGTTTGCATCAGAAAGAACACAGAATTGCATGTCGTTCATGACTCAACAGAGACAGCTTTACAGCAAGCAGCAAAACCAGTTTTTGTCACTGATGCAAATGCAGATTTCATTTACCAGACATGCAAGAGACAAATCTGAATAGTGGGAAATACCTGTTTAATACCTGCAAACATCTGTTTTTAGCAGCACATCAATCAGGAAACAGAATTTGAATGGAAAGAATATGCTGTGACCTATTTGTCCTTGAGAACAGACAATGGGGCAAGAAGATCAGATGTGACTCAGTTTGCAGGACTCAGATACAACATCCACAGCAGAGATAGCTGTCCTTTACTGATAAAGGAGATAAACAAGAGTTTCAAGACCACAATTCCTCTTGTTCCAAGGCAAATACTTAAAATAGATATCTGGTGGTTTTAAATCCTTGTTTCTCCCTTTTGTCTATAAAGAATTCAGGATGACTGACTCAAATAGAGATAGTTTAAGATGGTAGAGGAATCTCATCCTCATTCATACCAAGGTGAATTTTCTCTTCTAGATGTCCTGCCATAATAGTACATGTCTTAATGCTGTAGCAGTTCTCTACAGAAATATAGCTGTTAGGAATAACCTCATCTATCTAAATAAAGGATATTTGTGAATGATTCTTTGACCTCAGAGTAGTTTTATGTATTTCCTTTTATTATTATTTCCATGCTCCTTTTCCAAACATAAGCCAAAACTGATTGTGAAAATGGTCTTTTGCTTTTTTGCACCCAGCTGTTCACACACCTGCCTGAAAGCCACTGCTTTGCATCTGAATTCTAAGTACATCTGAAACCCTAAGGGGTCTGAAATTTGGAAGTGGCTGTTGTGAAAAAACCAAATCCCTGAGAAAACTGCAAATCTCCTTGCAATGTTAGCTATGAAACAATGCCTGCTTAACAATGGCATTAACAAAACTTGCTGGTACTTTGGCAAACTCTAAAATTTTCAGATTCAAAAATGGACTGAGCATATGCTATCAAGCCAGTCATTGCCAAGGACTGGAAAGCATATTGCTTTCTGCTGTTGATAAAATGCAGTAGCACCTTAGCAGAAGGATTGCATGAACTACATATTTTTACAAAACATTGCAAGACAGGTCCATAGAGTTTAGTGACATTAAATGCTAACATAATAAAAATATTTAACAGCCTCTGCTCCCAAGAAAATTCAATCCACATGAAACATAAATTAGGACTGTGCATCATGACCCTATTCCAGTATTAGCATTAATGAGATATAAACTGGCCAACCAAAGCCAAAATAACAAAATAGTTGCTAGAAAACAGCAGCTAATCTGTCTGCTGTGCTGTCTTCAGCCATCTTATGAAGGTCTGAGTCCAAACTGCAGCAAGTGATACTTACTCTAAAGTCAGAGAAGATTAGTAAGTCAGGTGTCCTAGCCCACAGTACTGTGCTGAAAGATAAAGTGGAATTCATTTAATCTGTTAATCAGGATTCTAACATTCAAATGTCCCATCCTGAAGCCTTTTCTAACTGACATTGTGTTGAATGATAAAGTTAATATCAGTTGACAGTTTGCCAGAAGCCATTAATATAAACTCTCAGTTTTGTCTCAGGGCTTGTTAATTTTGTTCTGGCCTTAGAAGATGAAGAATCCAAGTAAAGAACCACCATGTTCCCTATTCTTTCTTTCCATCTTTTAGTAAAATTTTCTTGTCACAGGTTTGGTTTGTTTTATTTTTTTAAGCAAAAATGAAACTAGACTTTTATTTATACAACATTCTGCACTGGTCCTGGATTTATTTTTCAAAGTTGGAAAACTCTCCTTCCAATTTAAATTGATTAAATAGGTACAGCTGAGTAAATTGACAGTTAGGCTGTAAGTCATATGTTTTTATTTTTAAATTACATGTGGAAGAACAAAGAGAAAATAAGCAAAGAAGAAAAAGTGTACAAAGAAGAGTTCACTATTTTCAGGATTAAGAAAATAAAATTACATACAAGGCTTGATTGCTGCCACATTTTTCTCTCAGGTGGCAGCTGCTGTGGTCAGCCATGGCTGACTTACACCAGTGGCCTGGGATGCAGAAGATGAATCTCACTAAGTAGCATTTGTACATCCTTTGGAAGTATTCTGCATCTCATGTTACATCTGTTAGATGGATTTTCACAGTTTTTTGGCAATAACAGGGAACAGATACACAAAAAACCACTACCAAAATGCAGCTGGAATCCTTCCATAATTAAGTGCTTCTTTTCTCTTAAAAAGAAAGAACATCTCCAGGCTTATGCAGCAATCAGCATCTGTAAATCTTCAAAGAAGGACTCTAGTAATTCTAGTTAATTCTAATATTTCCCTACCGAAACCACATAATGGACTGTAAACCAGTTCCTTTGGGAACATGAACTAGTTAAGGTACCATAATAAACTTAATGGTTTCAAAAAAAAAAAAAAAAACCCCCAAAAAAACAACCAAACCCACAAAACCCAAAAAACTACCACCACCACCACCAAAACAACATTAACAACAACAACAACACTTAGCAGAATTTTTTTGTAGTCAAAAGGGAGATTTTGCAGTTTTTGTTAAACTATGAAGAATAAACATGCATTATTTTCTTAATATTGGATTTCCCCAAGGATATTTGGGCATATTAAATACATAGAAATCTTTATACACATGCAGTAGAAAAAGAAATACATGGAATATTAAAAATCCAGTAAATTGGCCTTGTGGAACCTGGAAACAAACAGATGTCTACTTATTCTTGAAAAATAACTTTTGTGCTTTTCTGCTTGAAAGAACCTGCATAGTCTAATTTGCAAAGAACTTTTGCCACCTCTGAAAGAAGACTGGAAATAGCTCCTGTATCTTCCCTAAAAACTGTTGAAGGTACTTGTGGTACAAAATACAGACATACTTCTTTCTGCAACATATACGCAATACTATTAAGCCAAACAATTTTAGTGCTTCTCTTTATTTCATGTCTTTGTGTTACAGCACTTAGAATCTCTCTGTAATAGGAATTCAGTCCACTTTCATCAGAGATTTTCTACAGTATTTACAGTAACCTTCGTTGAATTATTTTCATCCATATTCCACATGAATGCTTTCCCTTTCCTGCTTGTTTGCTCTAGGCAAACACAGAACACAGACTTATACTGTGAGATCCAGTTCTCACTTTTATTTAATGGCTCAAACATATTTTCCATATTACGTTGTTCATTACATCTCAATATTTGGTCATAGATTCAGCCACAGATTGAATCACTACATGACAGAAGTGATATAATATATGTGAACAACTTCCAACACATACAAATAAAAACACTAATAAAAATACTTTTTCTGCACAGGGAAGTTTTTTGAGTAAGCAAATGGGGAGGATCCTTCCCATTACATGTAGCAGAAGTGTAGGATGCTCTCAGTCTTAGTATTTTATCATGTATGGCTTCTTTCTCTCAAGCCTCTGAAGTCCCTGAACTGGCAGCATAGTTCTCAAAGCAAATATTGTTCTGTTTCTGATTTGCCAAAGTGAAGTCTTTACCATGCTAGGAATAGGAAGTGGTAGTTTCACACTTTGTTATAGGGATGGCAAAGAAACTGCTTGGTGAATTCACAGGGGAGCTGCTCTGGGATCCTGCAAGATCCTAAAAGAGAAAGGATGCCAGACAAGAGCAAAATTAATTGAGCAACAAAGCTGGTGAAGGGTCTAGGGCTCCTATGAGGAGCAGCTTAGAGAGCTGGGGTTGTTTGGCCTGGAAGAAAGGAAGCTCAGTGGGGACATTGAGTATCCAGGTACTACTTGAATTTGAAACTGGAGACACATAGAGATTACTTCAATATAAGACATCCTATGACAACTAGAGTATATGACTAAAATGGAGCCAACTTATTTGGGGGTGTTGAGGGTCAGGTTTTCTTTCCTTTTGTTCCTTTTTTACGTATAGAATTTTCTCCCATAAGTTGCTAGGCAACACTAATGACTGGGTACTTAAGAAGAACATGAGAAGTGGCCAAGCTGAGGGGAGGAAGGCATCTGGTTGCACATCTCTTATCGGGGAGTTTCTCTCGGAGGGATGGAGAGATCTTGAGAATTGGGCTGGTAAAAGGTGGGGCTGGAGCAGCTGCTCTCTCTCACTCTTGGTTTCAGAGGAGGACGGTCAGAGGTGCTGCTTGGGAAGAGGAGTTCATTGCTGCCGCTGGACCCCAGCCCAGAGCTACTTCTTCTGCCATGGGGTGAGCCTCTGCTTGTGAGAGCAGCCCCTGAACTGGGACATTATTCACACCTACCTCATTAAAGAGGGGACTTATTGCCATCTGCTCGGGTGCCCAGGATCCTGAGCTGGCCTCTCTCTGCCCTGCTGGGAGCCGGGCTGCCGCTGCCCCGCCCCTGCTGCTGCTTAGACACTGCTCTGGGTTTTGCTGCACTGTAGCCCTGCAGCCACTGCCTGCTGAGACATCCTGCCATTCCAGCTTGCTGCTTCTGAGAGCTCTGCTGGGTCACTGTCCTGGTTTGAAGGACAGGTTTCTGCTAAGGAAAGCAGGAGCCTCTCTTGGAACGGAAAATGTAAACCCTTTCCCTCCGAATTATCATAATTCAGAAATTAAGGGGCTCTCAGGCAAAGATATGGCAATAGGAATAACAGTTCTATACTTGTATTTGTAATAAAGCAAACAAGAACTACCATGGCATTAACAACAGACAGAACCAGGAACCTAGTCACAGCCTTCTGGCTTGCAGCCACCTTCCCTTTTGGTGCAGTGATGGTCACAGTCAGCAGGGGGTGCAGGTGTCACTCGGCAGGCAGGGGGTGCAGAGGCTGCAGCACAGTGAAACCAGTGAAACACAGAGCAGCGCTGGAGCAGCGGCGGGGACGGGGCAGTGGCAGCCTGGCTCCCAGCAGATCAGGAGGAGGGGAACTCAGGGATCCTGGGCACCCACACAGATGGTAACAGGTCCCAGTTCAGGGTAGAGACTCACTCTACGGCAGAAGAAACAGCTCTCCTGAGGGGTCCAGCAGCAGCTCCAAAAACTCCTCTTTGCAAAAACAGCAAAAGCAGCAAAAAACCAGCAGACTCTCCCCAACCTTCTCTCTGGAAAACCCCGAGCAAGAGTGCCCGCTGCTCTTCAAGCCCAATTCCCAAGGTATCTCCTATCCCTCTGAGCTCAGCCACTTCTTTTGTTCTTCTTAAGTACCCAGATAAATGAATGCCCTTCTCCGTGGGGCTCAGTCAGTTCCTTTGTTCTTCTTAAGTATCAAGTCGTTCAAGTTTCTTAGCAGCTTATGGGCAAAAAATTCTATAGGTGAAAAGGAACAAAACGAAAGAAACCCGAACCCAACAGGCACCGAGATTGACTGCCCCAGGGGGTTTGTGAAGCAAAGTCTCCCTTCCATCCCTTCCCCTCCCGACTGAGCCACCATTGCCACGTGCTCCCTGAGCTCGCGCCACAGCGCCCCCTGCAGCCGCAGGGGAATCATCGCACCTGCCCTGCCCACTGAGCGCCACCAGCGCCCCCTGCCGGCTGTGACCGGAACTGCACCGAAGGGGAAAGTGCCTGCAGGGCAGCAGGCTGTGACCGGGCTCCTGCTGCTGTTTGTTGGTAATGCCATGGTAGTTGTTGTTTGTTTGCTTTATTTATACCTACTATTAAAGAACTGTTATTCCTATTGCCATATCTTTGCCTGAGAGCCCCTTAATTTCAAAATTAAAATAATTCAGAGGGAAAGGGTTTACATTCTCCACTCCAAGGGAGGCTCCTGCCTTCCTTAGCAGAAACCTGTCCTTCAAACCGGACAGGAGGTCATGGGAAAATTAAATACATTTTATAGACAAAAAATTATAACTTTTAGTAGCAGAACTGGAGAGCCAAAACAAACATTCCTTAGCAAAAACAATGCCCAGGACACTCAGGGAGGAGCTCTAAGGGTGTGACAAAGGGAATTAAGGGAAGCAATGGGGAGAACTACAGCTTATGCAAGTGACAGTTCACATTATGTTCAGACCACACAAACCAACACACAAGTCCCATGTCTGTTTGTTTCCTTGCTTGATTCTCAGAGGGGCTCAAACCCCAAACTGCGCCTGAAGAGGTTCTTGGCTTCTACCAACAGCACTGAGAGGTGCTTCAGGCGGTCCATCCACAGATAATTCTTGTGAGATCGGTCCTTTGGGCCTGAACATATTGACAAGAATGGTACTAAAAGAGCTGTCTTGGTGTATTTCTCAGTGGTGCTCTCTGTGCAGTTGACACCTGAGGTCAAGCTGGTACTCACTCAGCCATTGCAGCAGCCATGTCAGCCTTGAGCTTCAGGTCAGCTCTGACTTCAAAGCTGGCAGGCAGCCCACAGAGTTCAGGCTGTGAATTACTCCTCTGTGTGGCTTCTGCAAGGTGTCATACATGGATTTCATTTTCTTCTGTTGCACCAACACAAAACCTGCTATTTGAATACTTACCCATTGCACCCTTTACTAACTCATGTCTCATGCTCTGTCAACTGTCATTTTGTCCTTTAATTTCACAAAGGTCAATTTACTTTTGATTGTTAATCACAGCAAAAGGTCACACAGGATGGAGCGTTGCTGATTTAAAAAGTAGGTAGAAAATACTGAAAATCCCACCAACGTACAGCTGATGAAACCTTCCAACCTTGCCAGTTTTCTGCATAGGAGATATTCCTGTGCTGAACTAAGATTTTGCTAAAATCAAATCAACGATCAGCTGGTGAAAGCTGTTTTTTATTTATAGCACCCAAAGATTTTTTAAAAGGTCCACCCAGCAAGAATTTCTATTTAGGAGCAGACTGGGGCAATTTTTCAGGAGTCTTCTGTCCTTGGAAGAAAGCTCTCAAAGCCCTAGAAACTCACAGTCCTGCATTAGTGTGTGCATCTACACTTAGTACTGAACAGCATGGTAAAACACTGAATGAATATACCAGTAGCAAAATTAATTTTTAGACACTTTTACATGAAAACACTTTTCAGTTTCAAACATTGGTCTTCCCAATTTTAAATTTGACTCCAAGATAAGTTTCGTGAATTGAGAAATTAAACAGGCTGCTTTTATAGAGAAAGTTCAATAAACATTCAAATTTGCTGTCTCTGTTTTACATTAAGGAAATATTTCAAGTGAAAAAGATTGCAATATCAACATTCCAAAATTCCATCTCTCCATTCCATTTCTCCATGTTTTACCCTGAATTAATTAAGACACTGAAATCACGTATTTTTTCTTGTCATATACTTCAGCCATTTTGCAACCTGGATAAACACAGGTATCAGGGACTTGAAATGGGTGAGTTACAGGGAAAGGACCATCACACCACTTTATTTAAATTATAGAGACAATTTGAAGAGCAGCAGTGAACCATGAAATATATTTACTATCTCTCTTCACATCTCAAGATTTCTTCATACAGAGATTGTTATAGAGCAATAGACAGAGATGAGTAGATCAAGCAAGGAGAAGAATATGCACCTGGGTGAAGCAATTGCCTATTCTTATTCTTTATTATTCTTATCCCAAAGGAAAGAGAGGTTGCAAGATCTCTCTGATGCTTCAGATAGTCCAACTTTTTTCTACTTTTGTTAATATGTTTAAAGGACAAGATTTATGGTGATCCATTCTTAGCAGTGCAGGCAAAGGAAGGTTAAACTAGAACAGTGACCTAGAAATGGACAATTTCTCAAGAAGAAGAAAAGAAATTATAACAGAAAAGAAAACAACTTTATAGCCACTGAGAAGATGCTTGAAAGGAAAATGCTGTACACTCCCCTCTGGTGGCTGTGATGTGAATGTCTCAGGAAGTGCAAGGAAAAGGCCCAAAAACATTTCATTCCCCATCTCACCACACACAAAGCCCAAGGCTCAGGTCCTGTGTATTTGAGCAGCCAAACACGCAAGCTGGCAGCTGAGATGGGTGCTACTGTGTTGAGAACACAGGCCTTACAGAGAGCAGCTTGATGACAGCAGGTACAAGCCCCCTTCTCACCTTCAGCATTACAAACAGGTGAGCTTCCCCAGTTCCACTTCCTCTCCTCCTTGTGATAATGCACCATTAGAGATGAGATTTGTGTCTGTGGCAGTGTGCATTTGCACAGATATGTGTGTTTGGGTCATTCCTAGTTAGGCCTATTGATTCATGATTATTAAAAATAGATGGCATCAGAGAAGTTACACTCATGTTTTAGCCTTGGCATTTGAAGATGCAGAAACAACTCTTCAGTGATGCATTTTTTGTTTCCTACCTTGCTTTTGCTACAGGGCACCTCAACAAGAAAAAAAATTTAGTTTGAAAACTGCCTAGCCCATGGTAACACAGCAGCCAATACCAGTCTGAAAACTGGCAAACCAAACTCAGCAGCCAGAAGGCTCAACCATATCCTAGGTGCATCAAACACAGCAATGCCAGCTGCTCAAGGGAGGAGATTGTTCAGCTCTGCTCCTCACTGGTGTGGCCTCACCTTGAGAACTGTGTGTCATTTTGAGCGCCACAGTGTAAGAAGGGCATCAAACTGTTAGAGTGTCTCCAGGGGAGGGGTGACCAAGATGGGGAAAGGCCTTGAGGGCAAGGAGGAGCATCACTTGGTTGGTTCAGCTGGGATGAGAAAAGGCTGAGGGGTGACTTCATTGCTGAGCATTGACCTCACTACAGTCTACAGTTTTCTCAAGGAGGGGCAGAGGAGGGGCAGGTGCTGATCTCCTCTCCATGGTGACCAGAAATAGAACATGAGGAGATGGAATGAAGCTGAATCAAAGGAAGTACAGATTGGACATTAGGAAAAGGTTCTTCACTGAGAGGGTGGTCAGTCAGTCACTAAGAGCAGACTCCCCAAGGAAGTGGTCACAGCAACAGTGACTGTTAAAGGAGCGCCTGGATGATGCTTGTAGTTATATGGTTTACTCTTCTTGCTAGAAATCAGGAAGTTGGACTCCATGATCCTTATGGGTCCTTTCCAACTCAAGATATTCTACGATCCTATGAACCCCTCAAAGTCTGCAGCTCTCTATGTAGAAGTGTCTCAAGTTACAACTACTTGGGTTGTTCAGTACAAATGACTCAGTCAGCCTCTATTGAAACCTCACAGCCTGTGGCTTTTCAGATAGGCCCTCAGCAGAGATGTGAATCTGTGAAACTTCACAGAAAACACCATATGAGAAGGAATTTGTTACCATTAGGAAGGGCAGTATTCATTTACGTGAAAATATATGCAACTCTTTTCATTTCTTTCCACGCATATTTATTGTTACTTGAATTAAACTCATGCTACTGATTTCTTCCAGAGGAGCTAATGGAGCAAACATTATTTGGACCATACCAAATGGAAACATGGCATGCACGTTGTTAATGGACTGTGCAGACTTTTGTGAGGCAAAACTGAGGAAATCTGTGCATTGCTATTTCTGACTTTGCTGGATGGATGTTTTTAGCATGATATTTGAACACCAAAAAGCCAAGTCATAGAACTGCAAAGCCTGGCATTCAGAAAGGACAGTGAGAGATTCGGTTGGGGAGTACTGTAATAGACTGTGTGAACAGTGGATATGTACAACATAGTTTGATGACATCAAACATTTGAGAAATGAGGTATGATGGGCTCATCCTACTCCTTTCTTTCCTACTCAGCTGTGATGGAGGTAGCTGCCAGATAGTCTCACTGGAATTTCTTTTTAATGAACTAAAATATTCAGCTGTGGAAAAAAAGAGATAATAACAACAATCATAAGATTAATGCAGAGAGGGGTTGATCTGGCAAAAGAGAAATCTTCTGCTCATAGACTAAGCTGAGACAGAGTCTGAATTAAAACACCAAGTACTTGGGATAAAGCTCTTGTATGTCTGCATGTGAAGGTGATCCACTTTAAAGGCAAAACAGAAAATTATAGTGGAAACAAACCTTTAAACAGGTCAGTCTAATTCCAGTGAAGTCAATGGCAAAGTATGAGGTTATGATGGAAAGTGAAGATGCAACATGAATTTAGGAAGCAAAACCAATTCCATTCTAGGTGAAAAACACAGGTTTTTGATACCTGAAAAGGTGCTAAAGCCATCTTGTCTTGCATCTCTTTCTACAAACAAGAACCATATAGTTGTGTCCTGCCCTTTAACGAGTCTTATAAAAGGTAAGTTTTGGATGTCAAGACACCTGACAGTGACTGTCATATCACCGGGGCATTTGCCATATTTTCTCCAGACCATCACATTGCAGATAACTCTCTATTTTGCCATCTTAACACTGGCTACTGCACTGAATTTTTCTCTTTATTAATCTTACCTTTCCAGAAACAAGGTTATGGGTTTTTCAACAATCTTGCAGACCAGCTCTGCCTTTGCTCTAGAATTCACTGTTTTGGGCTAAATTGGACTTTGAAATTCAATAATCAGTGAATGAGCTAGTGATGTCAGTATAGATGACTTCCCTGTTACGTCAGTCCAGCACTAGGCAGAGAGTTCAGAGGGTTGGGTGACAAGACACAGCGTAGCATGAAAATCAAAGAGCCTAGTATCAGGGCTAACTCCACCTAGAGCCACAAAAAAGTGCATCTGGTTCGTTTATTTTGCTTTCCATATTAATAAAGTTGCAACTCATTATGTAAACCATATGCTGTCTCCTCAGTTGGATGCATTATGAAATCCTCTGAAGAGGGAAGCTTGATTTTTTTTTCTATTAAAAATGGAAACCCTTTTTCTTTTACTAGAATCCCTTTCCCCCTCTTTTGCCAATTTGCATTTAGTCACAGTCTCCTCAAATCCACTTCTTACACTTCAGTCAAAAATGTGACCTGAGAATTTCCAGAAGAGCTAGGGCAGAGGGAGGGTAGAATTGGCAGGAAAAAGAACTTATTTTCTCCAGAATTTCGTGATCATTTTTAAAGTGCTTCTTTCGATTTCTCTTCCTTACACCCATGGAAAGTCCCTGTGCAAGCAAGAACAGATGTTGCAACAAGCAGAGTTCACCCTTTGACCCCGAGACCTCATTGCTTCTTTTCTCTGGTGCATGTTTAAATTTAGAGTGAAAATCCTACAAAAATGCACGGGGGTGGGGTGAGCTGTGAGGCAGGGGAAGAATCTAATTTTGGAAAGTCTTCCCTAGCAAGCCCTCTCCAACTTCCACTTGTCTCACTTTATTTGTGAATGTCTCAGTCCCAGAAGCTGAAGAGAGTTGAAATGTGCTCCAATACCACACTGAGTGGCATTGCATCATGGTACCCAAGTGCATAAATTAGATTCCTTCTCCAAAATTATTTTCAGAAGACATGACCTATTGTTACTCCTACTGTGCATAAATCATTCCAGCAGATGACAGTCCCTTGTCCACATTAGCCCTGTGCACAAACCCCTCTGTAGAGAGCTGTCTTAGAGATCTCCAACTCTTTCCTCCACAAACACAAAAAGTTTTACTCACCAGCAATGACAAAAATAAATGGAGACTAACCCATATTACGATACTCCTATTCTTGCCCTATTTTTTCATATTGTTTTTGTCTTTCTTTTTGCACAGACTCTGCTCAAGACCCCCTGCTGCCTCCTGACCATCATTTCATTTCTGGCCATTGTGGGACTTGTATATTGCTCTGCTCCCAGTTACCCTCTCTCTCCCAGCTCCCTGTCCTTGGCAGGGCCAGCTGGCTGGAGGCAGGGCAGGGAGGGCAGGCACAAAACCAGCTGCCAGATCTGTGACAAACAGCTGGAAAGGGCAGAGGAACTTGCTGAGAGAGGCTGCTGGCTGTGCTGTGCAGAGCTGCTGGCAGGGGCTGTAGCTGCCTTTGCTCTTGGTTTGAAAACCAAGACCTGCTCCAAGGAAAGCAGCATTCCTGAACACCCTGTTTTTCCCACCACTGCTTGCTGACACTGCCAGGACACCCCAAGTGCTCCTACAGGAGCAGGATAGAGTCTTCCCAAATGATGTGTGATCATCACACTGAAAAAAGCTGGCCAGGAATCTTTCAGATGAGCTGCCTAAGGGCTCTGAGAATGTCTCTGCAGCTGGTGCAGGGACCTGTGAATATCTCCACTCCTGTAGCTCCTTTCTCAATGCTGACTTTTCCCTCTGTCTGCATTACTTGTAGTCAGAACCATGGAGCCCTGTCCAGCTCAGAGAAGGAAGTGTTGTCATCCTGTCATGGACCTACCATCCCCATGCTCCCTTTTGTGCTGCAGAGTAGCAGTGCCAGTGACATGCAGATGACAATGTTTGGTCCTTGCCCCTACCAGAATCAGCTCATGCTCCATAGCAAAACCTACTGCAGGAGCTGCAAGAAAATAAATTAGAAAATCGATGCAATTATAGCCATTATATCAGCACAAAATTTTGAATTTGTCTGCCCTGGTTTTATTTGTACAGAGGATGATTTTCTGGGGAGATTTCTTCTCAGCTAAATGTTCTGTCAAAATTTCTCTCAGCAGTCACAGCTTTTCACTCTGTTCCTTTCCTCTTTATGTTTCTTTCTCTACATCTAAAGTTCACCTTGCTGTTCTTTCTCACAGATGTATCTTATAGTATTTGTAGATGTAAGATGTCTATCCATCTTAACCTTTAAAATACCTTTCTTTCTAGCAACCAATCTATAGGTTTCAGCCTTCTACATCTATAAAAAATACAGTTCTCTGAGGCATTTAAATTCCTTAGAATATGAATTCTGTTGTTCCGTACATCCTTTGTAATAAAGGAAAAAATAATCAATATCTAAAAGATGCAGAAAGGTACCTTGGAAATTGATATTCTCTAAAATGATAGAGCACTTTCCAAGAACAGAGAAAAGACCAGAGATTAGAGCTGGCAGGTCTCCATTGTGCAGCCACTTACTGTCACAGAATCCAGCAAGAGACAGCTTCTGCCATTTCCTTTCAACTTCTCTGTATAAATCTGCTCTCACCTAAAGCTTGACCACATGACACTACTTAGTCACATTAAACTGATTATTTCTGTCTGAGCTCTATGTAGAAGAGGCAGTTTTAACTTCCACATAAGAAATGTCCCTTCTGGAAATATCCCCATTCACTTCAGAAGGAGCTGCATTTCACATCCGTAACAGACCCCTGCTTTTCATATTAACTTTATGATGATAACCAGGCAAAAGAACATCCAGCTTAACATCTGCATTTGAACTTAATTAAAATGTCCAGATAAGGCAACCAGACACACAGAGATTAACCTAAAAATCTACAGCTTTCAGATACTATAGTTACAATTTTCCAATTTCTGAGCAATATCATCCACTTGCCACAAAACTTGTTCCCAAATTTTCTTCACTAACCTTGAAATAGTTTATAGTTAACCAAGCTTCATTGTCATACGAGGGGTTAAGAGACAGTTCATGACCCGCTGAGTTGCTGCTCCCACAAAAGTAGAGTGCAAGCACAGAAAGTAAGAGCAGCCAGGCTTCTGCGTGGAAATAAATATCCCAGCTGAAGAGATTTCTCCTTGCAATAACTAGGCTTCCCTCTTCCTGCAGATACAGCAGGTCTCTGGAGAGAAGTGGTGCATCTTGAGTGTGGGGCTATTCTGCAGAGATCTCAATTGCCTATCTCAAACACTGAGAAAGATTGAGCATGCAAATTACAGTTGGAAGAAAGGGAAATGTTTAATCAAGGGAATGAGAGAACTGTGTAGCCAATGAACACTAATTCCTTTGTTTACTAAGATGTATAAATAATGAAAAGTTTGAACAGCCTTGGCATCCCCACCACTGAGAAAGCCAGGCTGAAGAAGGACCAATGGGACACCATGGGATCCATGGTTTGGGAATATCTTCTGCCTAATCTCTCTGTCTCTCTCTCCCCCCTATTCCCCTTTCCCTTTTCCTATTAATTTCTCTCTCTCTAGCTTACATTTACTGTTAAATAAAATCAATACTACTGACTTTGGCATATGGTCTCATTTGCACCTTAATTCAGGCAGCAGCTTCTCTCAATAAATCAGATCATAACAACTGTAAGCAAATTGGACTGGTTAAAGTACAGACCATCCTGCTGGTTGACTCAACAAGCTACTCCACAGTCCCATTGGAGCAAGAGAAGTATGGGTCTATTTCTTCCTTTCCCTAACCTCACAGCTGTTGGGTCAAAGGATGCTTTAAATCCACTAATAAAGCAAAACTGTATTACAAAATCCAGTCAGATGCGTTTTATTAATCTCTGGCAGAAGATGCTGGTATCACCAAAATGCAGCTTTATAGGGGTTTTGTTTTGTTTGTTTGTTTGTTTGTTTGTTTGGGTTTTTGTTTTGTTTTGGGTCGGTTTGTTGTTGTTGTTGTTGTTGTTGTCTGTTTGTTTTTTTAATTATGCTAAAACAAAACAAAGTAGAACAGTCAGTCAGACCAACAGTTGCAGAATTTCAAGAAGGAAAGAAGAAAAGCCTCTATGCATGGATATGAACCAAAATGATTTAGAAAGTCTTATTAAAAGGAACAGGATGCATAATTTCAAATGTTTCACCATCTTTAGCTTTGTGATAAAGGTTTCAGAAACTCACAAAATTAAGCTGTTCACATCGTTGGTTGCACATCGTCTCTGAAGCCACAAGGAAGTACCTATCATCATATTATTTTTTTCCTCAGTTTTGTGGTATGCTTTTGGATTGCACACAGGAATGGAGGCCAGAAACTCCCAATTTAGGAGCATACACAAGTTACAAGCATTTCTGAACAACCAGGGATCCTTATACCTAAAAGCCACAGGCAGCATCCTTCTGTGCCAGGTGGCAGGCAAACAAGGACTGCTTTGAAAAGCTCAGAAACTGAGGAATGTAAGAAATGGACCTTGCAAGCAGACAGCCAAGTGATTCTATCAAAGTTCAATACTGTTATGGCCAGCAGGACACCCAATGGTCTCAACGAAGTAACTAGTGAGAAACTTCCCAGTAAAGCTAGGTGGGAAGTGCTCTAGGAAAAAATGGGATGTCAAGACAAGTGAAAAAGAAAGGCCTCGTGCCGTTTTTATCAGCTTCCATCAAAAGCAGTGAAAATTGTTGGACCTCTTAGAGGATTCCTAATAGACCTCTAATAGCACAAAAAAAATACCCCTTTTTGACTTACATAAATTTGATTCAATCTTTGTCCATAATGGCATTTGTTACATTGTCATTTTCTACCACATCATCCATTACAATCTACCTGTCTAATTTCACTTTTTCATCCATCTTTTAAAAGTGTATACACTCCAGAATCTGACATAGGCAATGAGGCTTTTATAACAGGTTTCTCTTACCCCCCTGAAGTTTGCTTGCACCTGTGAAGCCAGGGCTCTTTATATTTTTCCCCCATTTGATGGACTTTCCTATTTGTATATACTAAATCCAAAAATGAAGATTTCTAAAGTGTCTTCTGAGTTTGCATTTCTGTTTCTGAGCACATTCTCCATCTGTTACATCTCTTGCCTATGACATGTGAATTAAGAACCCACTTCAGAAAAATGCAGACCTTGTAGATTATACTTTTTTTTTATTTTTTTCACCCCAAGATTCATTGTTGTTGTCTCAGTAGCCACACCCCTTTCTCTTCTTAATTAATGTTCTTAAAATAAAAAGGAAGCTCCCACAAATCATTAAAAGTCATGCACAGCAGAAGTACAATTATACAAGGAGCACAGCTGAACATTTAGAGAAAACATCCACATTGGTATAATAGAAAAACACAATGTTTATCAATATTTTGCTGCTGTTATGATTCAGTGAAAATTATTTCTGAGGCTTTTCACTCCTATGGCTTTCCTGCTAACAGAGAACCTCTATGTGAACAGCTCTCAGAATCACCCATTGCTTTTCCAATTCTCATTTGCTGCATAGCATCACATGTTGCTCACCTAATGAGTTCCCCACAAGAAGTTGCTGCAAGCTTCCTCTCCACAGATGGATTTTTCAGCCCTCTATAACATTTTGCATTTTTCCTGCATGGAGTCATTTCTGAATTCACCAGCTATTACTCTATAAGGAGATATGTTATTTATATTGGATCTACTCTTCAACCATTACTTAGTTGATTTTACCTTCTCTGACATTTTGTTTCTCAGCCCACATATATGTATGCAAATCTGCCTAGAATATTTCCCATTTCTGTACAATTTTTACCTCCCACAATTGCATATCTTCTACAGGTTTATTCAACTCCCTATTCCCTACCAACATCTTGACACTAGCGAACAGCCATTCACTGAAAATTTTTTCCCATTACATAAGTTGGGAATCAGTTTTTCCCATTTCCTTTGTCTGCCAATAATTTTAAGGTCCAAAGGTTTCCCTCTGAAACAGTCACACTATTCTAAGTTAACTGAATTAGCCTTCCTTACATCCTGCACCCTAGTGAACCTCCCAGTCTGGAAACCACTAGGAGCCCCATTCCAGGCAGTAGATTCTGGAATAAAGCCCCCTCTGATGAGGCAAAAAAAATCAAATATTCATTTTATCTAATGACTTTGAAGCCCCTAGTAACACTCATGGTATATGGAAAGACCTCATCAGTACCTCTGCTATTTCATAGTTTATTTCTTTCAGGCTCCTCAGATTAATACCGTCTGCTCCTGGTAATTCACTGCATTTGTCTTTCTCAAGTTGCTTCATAACTTCCTCCCAAGAGACTGCAGTCTCTCTTAAGGCCAATGTCTGGTTTCCCATAGGAAATGCCCTCTGAATAGCACCTTCCACAGAATACACAGATGCAGGAAATTTGTTTGACTTCACTCTTAGCTAAGCCTCTGTTCCAGCTGGCTCCTCATGGCCTAACGTGCACAGTCACTTGTGCAATTTTCTAAACAATAACAGGTAACTGTGAGTTTGTTGTGTTGGAAATATTTTTATATTTTAGACAAAGCTTTCCTGTACTTATATGGCACAAAGTCACTTTGTGGTCTCAAAGCTTCTTTATAATGTTTATTCCCAACATTTATTGGGGTAGAATATTTCAGAAAAAGAATAACTAGGATTCTAATAAATATTTTCCTGATTTTAACCATTTTTCTTTATGTCCCCAAGCAATTGGGGACATTGTTTATGTCTCCCTGGAAGAATTTCTCTTGATTAGAAATAAGCTGAGCCTTCTACATTCTTTACCTCAATTAACTCCTGAAATTATATGATGAATCTTTTCCTTTTCCAAAAATCTCCAAAATGAGTTATCAAATAATCAGTTGCTTATGCTCTCAGTAAACTACTCCAACCTCCCACTCTGCAAAGGCCAATGAGGTGGTGCACTAATTATACATTGCTAGAACTGCCAGTTTAGTAAGTATCTTACAAAGGAATGGCTTTGCTAAAACAACAATTTGGGTTTAAATCTCTTGTATGGGTGCTGCTTGTTCAAACAGAACCAATAGCATGAAATCTCAGTGATTCAAGAAACTAGGGAGAGGCATGCAAATTCTGCTGTCAAGCCAACAAAGTAAACAAACTAAGACACAGTGGGATTAAAAGATGGGATAAAAGTCTAAGATCAAAGAATCCTCATCAGAAACTCTTATTCACCAACAGTCACTTCTCATGCAAAATGAGTTGTAACTATACTGAAATCAGACAGGTAGAAAGAGCAATTCCCAGAACAACCGGAATTGTTAGTTTCCAAGGGGTTTACAGCATCAAAAGCAATTCCTTATAATACTGTTATAAACAATTTGGAAACTAGAAAATACTACTGAGAACAGGTGTAGAGGACTTCCTGCAAGGATTTCCAATTAATAAGCAGCTGTATTCTGTACTTCTGCCTTACAGCACAGCAGATCCAACAGCAGTGAAACCTGTTCTCTAATTATGATAGGCCAAGTGGCTTAATCAGTTTGCAATCTTTCCTTTGTAGGGAAATGAAAACACGATTAAATAGTGTGCAAAAGGTAAGAGCATCCTCTGAACAAAATAACTCAGGTCTAGGTAATGCTGAACAGTCATCAGCATCTAATGGCAGTGTGGAAAGAATCAATTACAGAGTACTTTTTTTAGGTTTGAAAAAACGAAACTGTGCAAAGATAATTTGTAATGAATACACTCTCAATAACACCGCATAATACCTATAAAATGCCCTTTATACAGTGTCAGATATGATATATAGTATTTTATTTTACAGTAGTTATAGTATTTAAACTCTTGATAGTCAATTCTTGTAGAACCCTGGAAATTCTTTAACAATGTAGTCAATTGCCTGACTATGATCTTACCAAATATTCTTGACTCACTGGGTTTCTATTGGTTTGTTTAAGACAGGTGGGGCTTACAAAGATTATAAGGAAATTAAACTGCAGATTGTGTCAATGGTATGGCCATAACAGCCACAAAAGACAGAAAAACTTTCTGAGAACCAGTCATGTCATGACTTAATGGTGATTTTTATTTCTACCTAACACCATTTGAAAATTGGATAATGCCTTGAAGCATACAGAAATATTATGCCTTGAAACCTTTACTAAAATTCTTCTTTGGAGAATTTCAGATATGACCTTAAAAGCTTTCTACTCTTTTTTAGAGGATTTGCAAATTCTATTTACGAAGTTTTTGTAGTTTTTCCAGGTTTTTCTCCTCTTGCAGAATAGTTGCTGACAATACAACTAAAGGAAATAGTCTTTCATGCCTGTTGGTATGTGCTGTCTTTCAATTTCATTGAGCATACTCTTATTTCTGTATTCTGTTAATGGATGTAAAAATAGTGCATGATCACTTGTGTTCATCAGTTGTTTCTTAGCACATTCCTATTATGGCTTTTTCCTTTCTCTTCTGCCTAGAGGAAGCAAGTCAGGATATGAATGAACCATTTGCATTTTCAAAATGCCTGATGTGAATATATCCCTTCTTGATGAGATAACCTGAACAAAACACATTACAAAGTAAATGCTATTTCTGTTGTTAAATAACTACTGTTGTATGAAGATAACTTTATCATACCTCCTGAACCCTCAGCAGACATTTTCTAAAATATTGCTGAGATTGGGTGGTTTTTTTACCGGTTTTGCACATTGGTTAGATGTCATAATTATATTTCCATAATAGTACCCAGGTGTCTTTCCTGAGCTAAATTAGGATACAGCAAGGTGTATGACTAATTAAAACTTCATTTAGAACCAGATACTCTTGAGAGCTGTGCATAAATGACTTTATGACATTTTTAAACATACACAAAATGATCTGTGGGATAGGCTCCATGTCTTTACTGCCTTATAGGCAATAAAATTTTCAAAAAGTATATCCTTCTCTATGTTAGACTTTTGATTGTATAGAATATATAACAGATAATACTTTTTTTTTCTATATTAAAAAATAGTAAATTAAGAAGCCGTAATGTTCAATCTAATATAATTGTTTTAAGTGTTGAGGCAAATTTTACAAGAGAAGGCCGGGGAAGAGGTTATGCAATGGGGTTATCAAAAGCTAGACTGGTCTTGGATACAATTGCTTGGTTCTTGCTTATAGACTCAGATTACAAAACCTGTAGGTAATAAAACATGGCTCTGGAACAGAAAAGGAGTATAAACTTAAAAATAGAAATTCACTGTCAAATATTTCTTCAGCATCAGTGGAGACGAGGCACAGATGGAGAGGAGATTAAATCTACAGGAGACCTGGGGTATATTAATTAAGTGTCTGATATTGCAGAACACATCTGTGGTGAACATAGCCAATCTTGTCTCAGTGAATTGATTTTCTGATAGAGTCTTGAAGGCTAGTGGCCAGTATCCTCGATAAAAATCTTTACATCTACATTACTTAGTGAAATCAGGAAATAAGAATCACATTCTGGGCATTTATTAGATTTAGTTTAAATGGTAAATTCTTGCATGACAAACAGCCACTTTCTCTAGAGTTACTGAACTTACTCCCTATCAGATCTAAAAGCAACTGTGAAAAATCTTTATATAAGCCTGCTGGGACTCCATCAAAGCCAACTGTTTGGGCAAGAGAGAATTTTACATCTGATCTCCAAGTTTCCTAAAACATTACTGTCTTCACTGATAGAAACTAGAAGAGAGAAACTTTTGTGTAACTTCTTGATATGAGAACCAGAGATGTGCTGGGTAATACTGTGGTTTTAATATGTCTTTAAAAAATTCAAACATTGATAGAACTAAGCAAAAGCTGTATTAAAATAATCTGAAAGCACTTGTAAAGTTAAGTAGCAAAAATATGGAAAATTGAGCCAGTCTTTCACTCCATCCCTCTTATACTTGTCCCTTACTTTACAGTACCACCCTAACACAATAAATCATGCAGTCTCCATTATAATAAAAAGACAATCTTCTGAAAATTTGAGAACAAACTCAAGTTTGTGTGTACAAAAGCACACGCTGGTCATTTCTCTTTTTGCAAATTGTTTCCCAGTGCTAACTTACAAATCACTTTTTTTTTTTTTTTAAATTTTTTCTCGGTGTTTATATACAAATTTTTTTTTTTTTTTTTTTTTTTTTTTTTTTTTTTTTTTTTTTTTTCCTAGCAGTCTAGTGATTTTCCTCTCTTTTGCATGCAGGTAGGAACTAATATGATTTTTGACTTGGAGTCAAAAATTCCCACCCTTCCAACATCTCTTTGTCTCTAAGCATATATATGAAATCAATGAGTAATGTAGAAATAACTGGTTTTATGGCCCCTTAAAGAACACTGCATCAACAAAATATGACAAAAAGAAAACTAGTAGAAGAATCAAGTTCAGATCTTATAAGTATAGAACGTTTTCCTGACAAATGTAACAGGAGGATGGGGCAGAAAAAGACAAGTAAAAGTTGTGTGTCAGAAAAAGAAATAATGAGAAAATTGTTACATTTTAAGATGAAACCTCAGCTCCTTCTACCAAGACTTCTACTTACATACATAATAAAATTTTCATTTTACTGTTACCTCTGACTTTTTCGGAACTCAATGATGAGGTTTTTGTTCTCTTGTGTAGCATGTACTGTAATGGTGTCCTGCTTTGTAGTTGGTGGTCCTGTGCATGGCTTTATGGCAATTGCAAAAGCTTTCCATACCAGATTTATTCCTGAGAATTTTTAGCCAACATAGACAACATCATAGTTTATAAATGATATGTGGATGCTTTCCCCCAGCTCAATTTTACCTTCTAGTAGGTCCTTACTGGAGTAATGTGTGTCATGTCTTACATGTGTATCATCAGCAGAATAAACCATTAAGTATATAATTTTTTTATATACTTTAATATATGCCAGGTAGAACTGCACATAGTGGTATATATCCACTGAAAGCCTCCTATGAGAAGAAATTCCATTAGAACCAAGACAGCTGGGTTTCATGAAAATTCAGCATCAAGCCAGAATCACAAGAAAACAATGTGTAGTTTAGAGGAAGCCACCAGAAAACTTCAGAAGCTGGAGCATGTATCTCAGCACTGTTTTTCCTCTGTGTGCATGTGTCACTGGTCCTTAAGTAGCCCAAGTGATGGTTGGAAAAGGTAAGGAGGTGACTGCTCAGTTGTTCAAAGTTTGAAGTAATTGAAAGTGTCATGGCACTTTACAAGTATTAATCACACGAACTGTTCTCTTTTCCAATACCCAAGTCTGTGCCATAGGTACGACCCCTGGCAATTTGTTCTATGTAGGCCAGTCCATCAGTAGCCAGGATGAACTTCTAAACCAGTTTTCAAGTTTTAACCAAAGAGTTTTGCCAACCTGTTCAAGTAAGGATGCAAACACATTATATATTCATCTGTAAAATATACATTCTATATGTATGTGTGCATGCACATACATGTGCATATAAATATATACACATGATAAGTATAAATATATTACTTGTAAAGAAGCAGTAAGAGCAAAGAATAGAATAATTATACTTATTTATTTTTTAAAAATATGGACTTGAAAATTTAGGGAATTTTTTAAAGCAGGACTGAAGTCAGCAGTAGTATTTTACAGCTATTAATGCAAGACCTTGTTGTGTTTTCCTTTCTACAGGGGTTGTGCCCCTTATAGTAATTTTTTTTTCATAGCTCTTTAAAACTGAACAAACCAGAAACTAAATTAAACTCAGCTTAAACCATTGTGATTAAACTAGGTGTGAAGCATGACATGTAAAACAGAGTTTTGCGCAGTTTCCACATGAAGAAATTATCAGCCATGGCTGACTCACAAAAGTCAGCCCATATCTACCAGAAACTGCTGAAACTTTATTTTCCTTATGAAACTCGTCTAGGATTTTGGGGATCTCTTATTTATTTATTTTTTATTTAGCTAATTAGTTAGTTGGTTTTTAAGGAATCAAGATTTAAAAAAATCCTTAGAACAGTTACCTTCAATTTTCTAAATCTCTTAGAATCTGGGAAGGACTATAAATCTCTATCTTCTTTATATCTGGAGATACAGGAGGAACCCAATCTGAAAAATTTCTTTAACAAAAAGAAAGAAAGAAAGAGAGAAAAAGAAAAAGAGATAAAAAAAAACCAGGCAAAGGATGTTCTCATGAAGCACATGGCTTTGGAAACCTCAGTCTTGTTGAACTTGTATCTCAGCTATGAGGAGGTACACACATTAAAATCTTAGAACTACTTTTCAGTAACTGAAGCAAGCAGTTTCATAATTCAGCTTTATCATTCAAATCAGCATGTGAGATAATCCTTCTCACCAAAAGAGTACATCAGCTGAAAGATTACTATAAAATATGGTTACTTTACTTTTCTGTAAATGATTTATCCTGTAAAAGAGCTGTTAACTTGTGTGACAGTAGTACTTGGGATTTTTCCCTTTGTCAACAAATCCTTGGTATATCTGTAAGGACAATGAACTAGGTAGGATGTCTGGGAAAACAGAAATTGCCACTGCAGCAAGTCAGCATCATGCTGCTTCATCAGGCACAAGAGGAGCCAGCCCCAGAAAGTGACAATCTTTGCCTTCTGGGATGGAATGTATTTTTGCGTACTGCAAGGGTCAGACAGAGTGAGACTTCCAAGATGACAGAGAGAGGTTTCCAAGAGACCAGTAGTCACCTGGCAGAGGTGGCAGCAATAGAGAAAGTCCCTGGGATGGCTGAAAATGAGGCATGAGGAAAGGACCCCAGGGCAAAAGGGAGAGTTACCAACACATCATTGTTCTTTCTGTTTCTGACTCTATCACTAGCAGTTTTATTACCTGGGAAGGCAGTTAATTACCACGGCCCAGATGTGAAGAAAACCTGGCTCTTCAGCATTCAAGAGCTTTTCAGACTTTCAGAAGCAGTGACTAATAAAAAGTTTTACAAAGCATCTTTGGCTATCTAATTGCTGGCCACAACTTGCCATTGTCATCAAGTTGTGAGGCAAGTAAAGCACTTTGAGGTACTCACCCATCTGGCTGCTTCTGCAAAATGCCTGTACATGCACTAGTGGTTTGGTGAATATACAAAGATATGAAGCATGTATCCCTCCCCTGCTACCTAAAATAACCTTTTCACATATTAGTTAATTACTGCTTCTGGATGCCTCAGATCTTTGCAACAGCAATTTAGTATAAAATATAGCAGAGGATAAAGGAAAGGCATAATGCAGTGGGTTAAAGTTATTACCTTCACTTATCCCTAAAATTTGTTATATAGCAGTATACAAGCAAGAGTTTTTTAATGGGAAGCTAAAACATAGTATCCAAAAAAAGAATTTTCCTTTAAGCAGCTAAGTAAACGGCCATCATCACAAAAAGACACTTTACTTAGAATGAGATGTCAAAAACCTCAGCATTCATAGAGCTGTAGGTCTTGGGCCTCTGGAAATCCTAACCATAACCATTAATGGAATTTTGGGCTTGAGGCTAAGGTACCCAGAAAAATGGGAGGCCAATGTTAGAAAGGTGTGGAGAGAATAATACTGGCACGGTGCATTGCTTGACTCAGCATCCCTTACCAGTCATAGAGCAAAAATCTTGCAAAATGGGCCACCCCTGGAGCTGGGAAGATCAGCCACAGCTGTCATTAGGGTTAGGGTTCAGAGAGCCTCAAAGCCCAAAGCTCCAAGAATCCTGCAGCTAGGAAGGGCATGCCAAGAAGTGCACAGTTGTTCATTGTTCACCCCTTTCTAATCTGGGACACCCATTATGCTGTTGCAATGTTGCGCTGCTGGATGCAGTGGGAAAGACACAGGAGAGACAGATCATCTGCCTAGGGTTTGGTCTGGCCCTATCACAGGCCAGGGAGACGGATGTCGGCACTTCCTTCAGCTCAGGCTAAGCAAAAACACAAATATGCATTTATTCATAATATTCAAAGCAGACAACACAGACACAAATGTTTATGGAAGATGTAGGCAGAAAAAATAAAAGCAAAAATATGCTTGATCTGCTTATACTAAGGTAACATGAGAAAGTTCCCACATTCCATTATTCAGTGGATTTGCTGTTTACTCCCTGATGAGATGACAATTCAGTTTCTGCCTTCGCCCATGCTTCCTTTTTGAACTGATAGCACAGCTTTTGTAGTCAATGGGTCCTTTGAAACCTCCAAAAGGATAAAGACTGGTTTCATCTTTCACTCCTAAATGCTTTTTGACTTCCTGTCTGAAGTAGGAGACAGGCTGTTCAGCCTCATGAGCAGAATAAGCCACAGAATTACAGAATGGTTTGGGTTGGAAGGGACCTTGAAGATCACCTAGTTTCAGAGACCCTGCTACGGGCAGGGAGCCTTCCACTAGACCAGGTTGCTCAGGGCCTCATCCAACCTGAACACTGAACACTGCCACGGATGGGGCATCCACCATTTCTCTGGGCAACCTGTTCACCATTCTCACAGTAAATAATTTATTTCTAGTATCTAATCTAAACATATCCACTTTATAACCATTTCCCCTTGTCCTATCACACATGAACTTGTCAAATGTCCCTCCTTGTTTTACTTGTAAGGCCTCATTTAAGTACTAGAAGGCTGCTGTTAAGCTGCTTCCCAATTGCAACAATGTTATGGCTACCACCATCTACTATGCTGCTGTATTAGTAATTTCTTGGATTAGTTCTTTCCATTAGCAACTATAGTAATAATTTTAATACAATTAATATTATTAAAATATTAATTGAATAGGCATTGCTAATATTAAAAAAATAACTATATTTATCTATGAATAATTTTCTAAAGAGTGCCCCATTATGAGTCCCC
>VZTR01003942.1:99205-116336 GCA_013400775.1 Chaetops frenatus
ATTTATTTCTAGTATCTAATCTAAACATATCCACTTTATAACCATTTCCCCTTGTCCTATCACACATGAACTTGTCAAATGTCCCTCCTTGTTTTACTTGTAAGGCCTCATTTAAGTACTAGAAGGCTGCTGTTAAGCTGCTTCCCAATTGCAACAATGTTATGGCTACCACCATCTACTATGCTGCTGTATTAGTAATTTCTTGGATTAGTTCTTTCCATTAGCAACTATAGTAATAATTTTAATACAATTAATATTATTAAAATATTAATTGAATAGGCATTGCTAATATTAAAAAAATAACTATATTTATCTATGAATAATTTTCTAAAGAGTGCCCCATTATGAGTCCCCTGGTGCTCATAATTGGTGGGCACAGGACTGCAGCTAAATGAGTTCTAAACCCTATGTCCTCTCCCTTTGGCAGCTTTGTGGTGGGACTCAGTGAGGAATGCCTCTTTTATTGAACCCTGTGTTCACCATCATTTTGTTCTCAGGACCCCGTGTGCTTGTAGCACACCTGCTGCAGATAATTCATTACTAATATTTGTCCAGAGGAGACAGCAATCAATCAATGAGGCAGCAACAACACATTTTGGGTGGCTGGTTCTGAACCTCCACAGAGAAAGATGAGGCACATGTTCATAGATCTGCGCATGGATCTGCAAAAGGAACCTGAGACTGGGAAAAATAATCTCCATGTTCTCTGCTTTGTAGGTCCTCATGGATTTAGAAGGAGGAAGATTGGTTTCATTGGTTGTCTGTTTGCTTTTAAGCAGAAAGCTTTAACTACTTCAGTTATTATTCTTCCCTTTGTAACAAAGACACACTTTATAAATGGCACACTCATTTAATTATGAGATTGAAGTGGGTGCTCTGACCTTTTGCACACCAGGAGATTACAAACCAGGGACTGGGGGTCTATTTTGTTAAAGAGTGTTAGTGAAGGGCAGCAATCATTTGCTCAAATTGGTTTAAGGTTCAAAATAACTTTTGTCTACTGGTTCAGATTAGGCTTGTAGACCACCTCCCACCTTACAGGAGGTAGAAAAAAAGGGGCGCAAAGGTGCAAGACCTGACAAGTTACGCAACTCTGAACATGGTCTAATGCTCCCATGTCTGTGTTATGTACCTATTGGATGACTCTTCCAAAAAGGACTGTTTGCTGAAAGCTAGGAAAAGAATTCTTGTCTAATTAATCCATCAGCTGATCAAAAGGGTAATCAAAAACAAAAGAAGGAGGGAGAGAGAGGGTGCACTAAGCAAACAAACAAGAAAGCATTTAAACTAGAAGTCATCAAATTAGCATGACTAATGGCAAGCTGAAGTGATGGCAACCTACTGGCAGGAAGGATTTCAAAGACGTGGATATTGGCAGTCTATCATCCTGGAGATAAAAAAGCAGAGTCATTAATATTCAAGAATTTGCTTTTGAAGCTCTGGATCATTCACATCTCGTACACAGTTTTTCCATAAAAACCAACTGAAACCACCGGAGAGGGATTGAATTACATAGCAGGTTATATGGATGATGAAGTGGGAAAAGGAATGATGAGGATAACAAGAGTTTCTTGAATTTTAAGTTCTTGTACATGAATAAAAGAGAAACATACTGCTTAAATTAACAGAAAAAACAAAGCAAAGAATGGGTAGAAACCTCAAGTAGGAATGACTCAGCCTGTAAACCTGAGGGCTCAGCAGGAAAAATGGACCATGGAGAGAGAAACCAGCTTTAAGAAAGACAAACTTTAAACTGGATTACAGGAAAAAAAAATCTGACTCAGAAGATTATTGAGCTAAAGACAGGTTGCCAAGAGAAATAGTTAAAGATACCATTATCAAAAATTTAACACTGTAAGCAAAGAGCATTGACAGGCTTGTAACATTTCTATATGGGATGAATTCACCCTATTAAAGTCAGTGGCCCAAAGTAGACAGAGCTGGGATTCTTTGCAGCCAAATTTCTCCTATAGAAAACAGAGTGGAAATCCATTTACTCGCTTCCAGTAAATTAAAGCACATCAAACAATCTTTTTTATACTTAAATGCTGAAATGTGTTTATCCTCAGAGTGTTTGTGCCGGGCCCAGGTTTACAAGGTTACTGAAGGTTACAGGATTGTCATCTGACACACGCACATCATTAACGGTCAGGGCTGAAGCACTATTTCTGTAAACAGCAGTGGGCTTGGGCAAAAGAGCTTCCAGGTCCAAATGCCAAAGAACAATGCCAGCCTCTGCTGCCATATGGCATGGAGACAAGTAGCAGAGTCAGCATTTCACAGTGTGTTGCCTGGTTCCTTCCTCAGATTGATGAGCATTAGCCAAGGAGCTCTTCATACAGGCTTGCAAGGCAGTATCACTTGTGTAGTCAGCCTGTGTGGATTTTTTATAAGAATTAAAATAATTGAAATGTGTCAATATTCAGGGGTTTGGTTTTTCTCCTCCTTTTTCTTTTCTTTGTTAGGGCTGAGTGGTAGCTTCTAAGGAAAGCTAGATGGAAAATTAATGTTTCTTTTGAGAAGAAAATTAAAATTAAAACAAGGGAATACTTTTACCATAAAAATACTCACAGGACTCAAATATTGAGGAGGTCTTTCAATGAGAGCTGCATTCATGGTCAAAAAAATTCAGAACAGAACATTCTGTGCTGGAAAGATCAAAGTTATTCAATTCAACTTAGAACAGAGAGTCTAGTAGCAGCCATTTTCACCTCTAATTTCAGTGTATCAAGATAGAAAAAAATAAAGCATAAGGGTATTTCTCTTGCTGAAAAAAAAGGAAGGATAATAGCAGTGCTTCACACTCAGGGGTGAAGCAGAAGTAGGAGAAGGACAAGGAAAAGATGAGAGGGTTGTTGCTTCCTCTCAGGTCTTTATTCAGTCATGTTGCAGAATGGTGAGATCAAGCCCTCCAGCTGCAAGTGGGAAAAGGTGACACTGAAGCAGCAAAAGTTGCTCCTGAAGGTTCATTGTACTGCCTGCTGCTCAAAGCAGCATCAAAACAGCTCTCCACTCATCCCTTCAGCCACCACAGCCCAGCATCCCTTGCAGAAAGGCAGCCAGGTACAATCACCAAGCTGCCCTTTTGGGCAGGAGCACTGCAGGCTTCTGTCTGTCTCTCTCTGGCACAAGGGCCAATAGCTAATTTAGGCTTCTCTCAGCTACTAAGCTGCTGATTTTCATAAAATTTCTATGTCCTTAACTATTTTTGAGAATTCTTCCTCCTCTCTCCAGATTGGTAGAAATCAGCCAACAGACTCAGAAGTTGTGAAGGGAGGAGTGGGCGAGGATGAGAGTAGGACATGAAGAGAGGAAAAGAGGTAAGAGTTAAACAGTATTCTGGCACTCAAAGTAGTGATTTATTTTCCACAGATACAGGCAAGTGGTGGTACATCGATGGCTCTGGGGCACAGGAGTGTAATTTAAGACATATGAAAGACAGCACACATGAGACTGAATGTAGGTCCTATGGGAGACTTTTCTTCCACATTTGGACTTCAAGTAAGTAAGTAGCAAAGAGTTTAATACTTGATTTCTTGCAATCCTGTTCAATTTTCTGACCAGCCTAAATCTCCATTACCTCTGTCACACTTACTGGAGGGGTAAGCACACAACCCTGGTATCCCAGGGAAACAGCTCGTGAGAGAACTTGCTGCCTTTTGTGGACTCACATTGAAATATGAGGCCATTTTACTCAAAATTCCCGTGGGTTTGTATCAGTTAACTCTCTCTGTTACCTTTTTCCTGTAATAGTTTTTGGATGAGTACTTTGAAATTTTCCTCCTAGCATGGTAGCCCACGTCCATCACCCAAATGCCTCTTGTGCTTTGCTGTAGCTGAAAGCACTTGGGCTGACCAGGCCTTGAAAGCCTTGCCTTTAACTGATTCCCATTTTTATTTCAGAAATGAGAGAGCAAAAAAACACTTTCCTGTTCCTCTCTCTGAACTGGGCAGCAGCACTTAGTCACTGAGGTGGCAAAGAGGAGATGGGAAGCAAAGGCTTAAAAATTAACATTTTTTTAAAAAGGCTAAAGGCTCCCTGAATTCCAGTGTTTCATGTAGTCAAAAATAGGCTGGAAATTGTTATCCTGTTACTGGTTATATCATTAGACATTTAATAATTGTTACGTTGATAATGCAAATACTGTTAGAAAGTTCATTATTATTGAATTTAAAGGTTTAGAGAAAGTGTAGTTGTAAGTCAAAAGAAATATGGTACTTACCTTATCATATTAACCTAAGCGAAGAGCCTTCTTGAAAGTTCTAGGGTTGACGTCATTAGAGTGAGGTAATCATAACTAGCCAATGAGGCTTCAAAAAAGCCCTAAGTACCAATCAGCGCCTTACCCTTCATGCAAATGAAGGATCCAGAAGGGGACCAATCAAAATGGACTAAAACCACATAAAAAGAGGCATCCAAGCCAGCCCAGGGTCCTTTTCATCTTATCCATGGAGAATGAACATCAAGGGACTGCTCCTGCCCCAAGAAGAGGACCCAGCGCCGGCATGGGGGCAGCCAGACCAGAAGGGCCCCTGCTCTGCTGCCCGTGGACATCGGAGTGCACCCAACTTGTGACCCCTTTGCTTTAGGCCAGACAATAAAATCTGAAATCAATGTCAGGTGCAATGTTGAGCTAGGCCCATCAGAACTTACTCTTTTCAGGAAGAAGACAAGAGAAGGAGTCCTTGAGTTGCCTATATATTGGCAAGCAATTTTATTTAAATCTTAGGGTGATAATGCCAAAAATGAAATGAATATATTAACGTATCTGCTCCTGCCAATTTCATCCTTGCAGGCAGATTTCTCTCAGCCTCCCCTTCAGCCAACTCCACCAATTTTTGACTGTAGCATACTACACAGTCCATTTGTTTCCCCAGATTACCTTTCAACTGTCCCTGAGCTTGGGCCGTGTCTGTTCCTTGCTGTTTCCAGCAGTTTCTTTGTTTCTATAGGTTTTACATCTCAGCAAAGCAGCTTCCTGGAGGAACTAGCTGCTACCCTCAGATCACCACCTCACTAATGAACACCTCACACAAGATAAAAACTAACAAATAAACCAGATCTGGTCCATTTCACAAACCTTGGCTATTCAAACCGACAGCTCATTTTCCCATTTTTCTTTTGATGAGCTGGAGTACCTCTGCTCTGCTTCAAGGACATAAAATTGTCCACTAATCCGATGCTGGTGTCAGAGAGAGGTCATATGCTGCTCCTGTGATTTGGGCAAGTTGAATAGTTTCTGAACACCAGTACCAGAGGTTGTTAGAGCTTTACTTCTAAAGCTCTTCACTCACTTGATGTGTTTCACAGCTTCCACTGAAGTCAAGTCTCCCCTGAGCTGACTATAACCCTGTAGTGCAGCACAACATCAGACCTGAAGAAAAGAGGTTAAAGCACAAGGAGATGTATATCACTTCTTCATTTGGCCAGAAAGAAAAATACACAGGTTTTGGAATCAGGAAGAAAACAGGAAGTCTAATTCTTCAAAGTGGGGAGCTGGGGCAGCCAGCTCCTACCCCAATGCTGGCTATCCCTCCCCTGTGGTATTGTACTTCGCCATCCCTGCATCATTTGCATGCTCGTGCAGCCTGAAATCCTCTGCAGCCAGAGCAGCTGGCTGACCCTTGCTGGAACCTGCCAAGCCTTTTAGACCATGAGTCACTGAAATCCAGCAGTCAGGAAACCTTTTCTTTGTTCACGGTGTGTCAGTTTTGCTCTCCTTTTCAGCTTATCACTCTTCACTGGGTATGTTCTCTTGATTTGGGAACTGCTGGTCTCTAGGAATTTCAGTGCTATGTGGTTATTTGTGGTTTAGCTTTCTCAATAATATATATATATATAGTCAGTCTCCATCTCACTCAAACTCCCGTGACCAACTGAGTTCCTCTCTCAGGGTTTTATCAGTGGCTTTGGGGCAGAAGAAGCCATTATTTGCCAGTCTCTGTTTCCATACAGGCACACAGTCTGGTCATTAAACCTTTCCAAAGGCTTCAGAAAATTTCCACCTATGGCAATTATGGTATCTTCAACCTTGAGTCCAAGGAGGAACCTACAAATCTTCCTTCCAAGTATAGCTGCTACAAGGAGTAAAGGTTGACACTTTAATGCCAACCAGTGCATATTTTACACAGATTAGGCTACTGAGCACATTAATACACTCAGTCAGTGAGTTAGCCACTTAACAGAGCCTTTTGGGTTAAATGGGAAAGGCTGCAGGGAATGAAGACCAGATTCATTTCCTCCTGAGAGAGGAAAAGGGAAGAATATGATACTTTCTCATTTGCTACAGAAAAATTAGAATAAAATGTTGTAATTAATTACTAAAGGTGTTTTCTTAGCAACAATAAAAACATCGCCTACAGTTCTCAAAAAATGAGTGCAGAAAACCACCAAAGTTTTCTGCCATACAAGTGAGGGAAGGATTGTGTTTTTCACTGATGCATAGAAAATTATGGAATTTTGGGGAAAAGGGAAAAAAAATCTGACCTTTCTCCTCCTTCAGTCAGTGGGAAGGGTGACTACTGTAGGAATGTGATGGTGAATGAGATAGGAATCTCTAGTGCCACTTCAACCTATTATTTCAGTAAAGAATTAAATTGCTATGTCATAGCTATGGGGTTCTGGTATATAGCACACTTCCTCTCTCTATGTTGTCTCTCTCAGTGCAGGGGGACAGGTTGTCAGGCCACTGTGCTATGCTTCAACTCTGTGGCTGCAAGGTCTGCAGGTAGAGAGGGCCTGTGGGGCTCTGCAGCCCCCAGTATTTAGGTGTTCATTCTGAAAAGAGTTTGAAAGAATTTTTAGCAAAAGGTATTTAGGCCAAAATGTCTTCCTCAGGTGCAATTTAGTTTAGGGTTGCCTGGTCAAAGATGAGAAATCTTGTATTCTTAAGGAAAAACTGGAAATTAATTAATTACTTAATCAGGCTAATGTAGTAAATTAAGAGGTAATTCTGAAGAAATAATGAAAGCTCTCTAGTGGCATATCAATTATGACTTTCATTTATTAAGAAAGGAGGATTATGGATGTGGCTAAGAATAAAAAGACATCTTTTCAGGGTCAGTGAACTTATCTTTTCAGGCATCTAACAGAAAATAATAAATTGACTTCCCTCAGTGCAAGTAATTTGAGAAGTCTTGGACCCAATGTGTTGGTTTTTATTATATGGCAAAATTAAACTTGCTATATTTCAAACTTCAGTATCTACTCGAACAAATACATGCAAATTCATGCTTCTGATCAAAAATGTGCCACTTCTGATAACAGACAACCGTCCCAGTGCTATAAGTTTAACTTTGTAATTGTAATGTTGTTTATTAATTTCTTACTGTAGGATTTCTCCTACCTAGAGCTGACATAAAAGGGCTGCAATCTGGGGAGTATCCTGAAACATTATGGTATGTGTGCATGGTAATTGCACATAAAATAGCAACACCCAACTCCATGTTACATGAAGGGAAATAAAGAATGAATTACTGATTTCCATTCAGATGATTTATCTGCCTGGAGTGCGATCTGTCTGCAGTTTAGAATGAGCAGCTGGACATAACCTTGAGCCTATCTTCCTTATCTACCTGTTGCCCAAACAGGAGAATCATGATAATATTTGGATGGCTCTTTGATGAAATGCTACTAGTCTTCCCTTCTCCCACCCCTTCAATTTCTAAAGTCCCATTTCCATGAACATAACAGAAACAAGTAACAGGAGGTAAGTTGGAGTTACGAACATGTTTCCTATTTAGAAAAATAAAAGCAAAATCCCAACCCCCAAATCCGACTGTTTTCCAGGGAAGACTTGGTTATGACTATGTACTGAACTGCAAACTGCCCACAGGGTTTCCATTTGCTTCCTGATGTCTGCTGCCCCATTTGCTGCCTGGCAGCTGCTCACAGCCAGTACACAGGCAACAAACCAGCACCAATAGCTGCACTCTTAAGCCCCTTTGCAGAAGCATGTCTTTTAAGATTATCTTGGATTCAAGTATCTTTCAAAAAGAGGATTTCACTGGCCTTCATTTAGCAAATGGTAAATGGTATTTCAGGCATCAGCAGAAGCTGCTGCTGACTGTGCAGGGCAGAGGAGGCTCATGACTGCTGGCGTTTTCTGGCAGAGACCAGCAGTGCAAATGCTGGCACACAGCAGGCCAGGGTTTAGCTTTCTACCTACACTGTAAGTGGAACACATTTTCCAGCAAGTGCAGCTTTGGGGCAGAGCAAGAAGCTACAACCAGGGCAGCATTTAGGCTTAGAGTTTTCAGCAACTGCCTATTCCCATCTTGAAGGTTAAGTGGCAACAAATAATAAACCTGTATGTTGTCTATCACCTGGGGACAAGTGACTGCAAGATAGAGTCTGTGCATGTCTTCCATTATTATCATCTAGGAAGCATTGCAAAAACCTAGATTTTGAAGATAATATATGACACCTCCTCTCCATGTATTCCCCTTTTCACTGTGTGTATGCAATATTTAAACATATTGTGCTCCAACTTCCTCCAAGTCCTCCTTCTTTTGTAATTGCAATATTTTTTCACAGCACCCCACTCTTCTAGTTTATTGAGAACAAAAATTCTTGAAAGTCCAAATACAAAGAACAACAGTGTAGAACTTAATCCCAAAAGACACAACACACACTTTTCAGGCCTTACCCCTTATTGTCATTTATTATTTAAGCCACCACTGCTGTTGAAAGCAGCATCTTCCCACTGCAGCAGTCATTTTATTTATACCCCATTTCCTTGCACGCTGGTGCATGGGAACAATTAACACAACCGGGTAATTAATGCAGGGCAAAGCTTTTTTATTCCCCAGGAGCAGTTTCCCTGCTCTCTTTTACACACAGATGTACAATATTTGCACCGCACAAGAGAAGTGGAGTGTAGGAAAGGAGAATGAAACAAGTGGCCTGGAAAAGCTGGAGGTGTGTGGAAGGGAGCAGAGGACAAAAAGAGTTGACAGTGAAGGTTCATGAAGGATTATGGTGTTCACAAATCATTACCCTTCATTTTGGCATGCCAAAATCTTGTGCTGCCAGTAAGACAGAGGACAAACTCCTCGGGATGACAAAATTCAAAAGGGAAAATCCCACATGCCTATAACCCTCCTGTCAATTAATAATCTCTGTGAAAAAAATATTCCAGACAGACAGACATCTAACAGACTCTTTAGTTCTGAAGCTATCTCCTGCATCAAGAATCATTCCATGAGCCAGTGGTTAAATTGCAGCTATTACCTTGTAAATGAAAGTAGGATTAAATACATGCTTTTATCAACATAGATAAAACAGCACTTTTTTCTGCCTTTCATCAAAAATAATCAGAGAACCCTGGTGGGATCTCATATTACTTGTAGTTTTTATACTCCAGCACACTTGCTGATGAAGAAAGAAGAACAAAACTAAAATTAAATCAATTGTCAGAGTAAATAAAAGAGTACACTCTGCAATGCATTATCCTCTGGTCCTTTATTGTATTTCTTAATTCACCTGCTAATTCCTTAATTCACCTGCTAATTCCCAAAATCCAGCCATTTACAATGAAACTTCCTATCATTATTGGAATTTAGCAGGCTTCCACTGTAAAACAGCATTCCCATTTCTCATAAGAGTTGGTATGTATAGTGTTGAAGGGCACTAGATTCAAAGCCTGTCAGTCCACAACGCTATTTGATTTCCATACCTCTATCCAAACTCACCTCCTGTGCTGGCATATTAACACATGAAGTGAGAATTTTCTGAATGGTTATATTCTTTTTTAATAATCACGTTCATCAAGGCTTACTGTGGTACAGAGGTTTATGTGGGAAAGCTAGGATGTGCCTGCATGACTAATTTTTAAAGCTTGTGCACAGCTTCTCAGGAATGCAGCTGGATCTAACTCCTTGGTGGCTTGCTTGTGATGACTGAATTGAAATATATTGTAATGATTCTCTACTCAAGAAACATGAACTTTTTAGAATAAGTTGAGGGTAGAGCTGAAGTATTAAATGGTTTTTCTTTTTTTATTCTTTTACTACAGAATTAGAGCAAATATTTTACATAAGAGTAAGCAGCAACTTAAAAACTTAGTTCATAATTTAAGGTGGTAATATCAGATGTAATTTCTGTTCACTCACATTTTGAACAATATCTTTCCTCCTTATTTTTGCAGGAATATGTAGCATATAAAACTTATTTAATTAGGACCTTGAAAATTAAAGATTTCTTTATGCCAATTAAACACACAGAAATTTCTGAGTTTTCAAAAAAATTAAATTTTTTCTAAATTTAAATAATTTAAAAAGTTGTTTGAAGGCCACACCTTCCTTAGATGGCTTTTTAGCAGGCATGAGAAAAGTGCTATTTAATTTCACATTCCAGTAGACCTTTAACAATTTCCTTTCAGGCAGAATATAAAATCTTATTACTATTTCCCTAATGAAATAAAAAATAATTTATAGTGGGTATGTCTTTAACCTAGGACTAGTTTAAGCAATTATTTTTCCCCTTAGATAAGACACCAAAGATCAGCACAAATAGCAGGTCATAAACTGGCCTTTGGGAAATACTTCAGAGTTCTGCTCCTCCCATTTTTTTTTTTCACATCAACTCTCTGGAAATGCCTCTTTGGAACTGCTTGTTTTAGTATTAGTCAGTCAATTTGATTCCTCCCACCCCTTAATTGTCAATGGCGAAAGTTACCAAGATCTAAAGTTACCCACCTTCAATTCTATCTGCCGATTACCGTGAAGACATGTCACAACGATTACGCCTTGTTAAGATTGACGGTAAACACCAAATTATCAGAGTCCCATATCTCAAGGGCTTATTTGCATTTTCCTATGCACTGGAATTTGCTGAACAAAAATAAAATACTGTTGCTTTCTTTTGCAAGATACAGCACCAGGAATTCCCTTGGACACTGTATTTACACTTTACAAATTATCCTCTCCTTCAACTTACCAATACCTCTCTTTCCAATTCTCAAACTCTCACCATATGATGGAACCCAGCTTTGATAGCTGTGGGCATTCTGTTTGGAAAGAAAACAAATTTATAGATGCTCTTATTCATACAAGACCCTGCTGGTCCTACTTGCAGGTTTGAAGCATTCCAGGCATCTAATGGAGATGCACAGGTGGAATAATTACCTCTGAAAGGCAATGGTGGTGGTAGTAGAATAGTAATAGCAGCATCCGTAACAGTTGTAGAAGTAATGTCAGCTCTTCCTGAGAGTAACTCTAAACAAGTAAGCTAAGCTTCTTTTTCATCACTGCTTTTTCATTTTTTCAAGACACCTAAAATTATATGTGTATGAATAACTCATCACTAGCATTAAAATCTGTTTGACACAGAGAAATAAAACTATCTTCTGGCTGAGTCCAGAGTCTTCCTACATTAGGAAACACATATGAGGATGTATCAGAAACACCTCAAGAAGAAAGTTTTTCATGAACAGATCAAGTTGCACCTAACAACCACTTGGAGTTTCTTGGTTCCAATGGTTCTATTGGAAAAATTCTCAAGAATCTGTCTGATCAGTTGGTTGGAAACCATCTTCCAAATGTCAGTCTACCCTTATCATGGTTAATTGCTTCCTATGTGCTTTTTCTCACTCTATGATTTGGTGCAGTTATTTTCCCAACCTGGTATTTACACATGGCTTGACAAAATGTGCAGCACTGTAGGTGGGTGCCAAGAAAATGGCATAGCTCTATCCAGTGTCCTCTTCCCACCCACTTAGGTAGTGAGAATGCTTCTGTACATGACTAAGCAATGTGGTTTATCACCCAAGTTGATCACTAAGAGAAAGATTAGGAAGACATCTCTATCACAGGTAGCTCAATCCACGAATTCTTATTTCACGAAGACTTTGTCCCTTCCTCTGGCCCCTGCTGCAGAAAACTTCAGGCAACATGAAGCCTCAATATAGCAACTCAATTTTTACTGAAGCCATTTGGCATGGGCTATCCAAGTATATATGCACACAAATACAAAATGCATAGACATCACTTTTTAAAAGCTGTCATTTCCCAAAAGGACCCAGTGAGGAAGAATTGCTATTAAAAACAATTAATTTGCAGCCATTTTTTAAACACCTAATTTCCCCACTAGCCTGTATGCAACATTACTTCAAACAGCTACACATGGTCTCATTCCATGACTATATGAGGAAAAGTCTGCATTATGTTTGCTAAAAGGACTAGGATTTCAATTCCATCTGCCACTGGGTGTGTTTGATTTGTGTATTAATTATGCCTGTTTGTAGCTGTAAATTTGCTCCAGATTAGTATGTGATTGGTTCCACGCATGGATTCACTACACTGCATGCCTCCCTTGCACTTTTATAGTTTTCAAATGGTTCCATACTTATGCTTTTTCAATTGCTTTTGATACCTATCTTGTTCTTGTGAGCTTTCAACTCTGTCTTATTCAGACAACTTTTTTTCCCCTTAAGAGATAACATGTCCTTAGATTCTTCTTTTTATGCACCCATTTCACTGGTGTATTATCAGCTTTGTCCATGGTGCTACTATAGAACACAAGACAAAACTGCTTCTTTTCCCAGTCTTAGAGGGAAATTCAGCACATTTACATTTAGCATTTTCTACATGGAATGACTTAAACTAATGGGTTTAGGAATTATATGAGCACTCAGCAGGGCGTATACATACCTGTTACTGTGCAAACTTTAAATGCTTGTCACATCAAAATAAAACTCGTCCACATGTGGAACATTTTTGCTCTTGATCACCGAGTTTTCTTCCTGGTTTTCAAAATGCCCAAAAGTTCTGCGCTGTCGCCTCTGTAGTTAAGACCTGTGAGATGTGCTTGAAAACGTGACATGTCTGAAATGAACTGCATAAAAACCGCCCTTGTGTCTACGAATGTTTGTGTACACTCAGAAAATAAATGTTGAAGACGTCAAGCTGATTTCTCATATTTTAAGAAAATAATCACTCTGAGCTGAAAAATTGTGTGCCAAGTTTCTGCCTGAAGCAAAATTTTTACAATCAAATGAAAAACCTTTGAGACTAAGAGTTTATAATGGAAATACTAACACAGCCTTAACCATGGCAGCACTAGCAGGCACTGCAATAATATTAGGAAAGCTTTCCCTGCCCACAATCTAAACTAAATAAAAAAGATGCCATTTTCCAACATATACCCCAGGCTAGCAAATAACAATGATTTAATGTACTTGCCCTGTGGTAATATAGTACCACTGCAAACCTCTGAGCCAATTTTTCTTTTCTTTTCTTTATTTTTTCTTTTCAAACATATATGCCCCATAGGGAAAGGATTGCAATTTAGCTCCTATTTGTGGATATATCGCTTTCACTTCAACAATTCTTGAAAGCCTTCCTGCTGTCACATGCTACTGTATGCAAGCAACCAACTGAATACAGACCCACCAGGCTTTTTCAGGAGTTTATTCACAGGTTTGGCTTTGCTTATTGTAGTATGCACCACATTTAAATTAGATGAGGGCTACTGTAAAGCAATAACATTGTCAATGACTGGAATCTCACTTCCCCTCTAACAGTCTGAAGCAAATTAATGTATTGGTTGTTCATTAACAAGTAAACAGTTTCTGCTACAATGTCAAGGAAAAAGAATGTGTTCATTAATATGAACAATCTTCATCTACAAAGATGATTTACACAATGCATGTAATGAGATAGCTTTCCCCTAACTAGTACACTACCAAACTGAAAAGCTGATCCTTAGGACTTTCTTGAAATTACAGTATTGTTTGTTTACCAATAAGAAAGACAGTTTCAGTCACCTATGCCACCACTGTAAGCTCTAGAGTAAGTACTTTAAAAAAGAGAGATTTCTGGAATCACTTGTGGAATTAATAAAATTGGTAACTACAGACTTACACTGCATCAATGATACATATTATTCCTGTGATAACTTGAGCTAAAAATAAGATTAATTTGGTTATAGAAATTCCTTAAACAACAACACTTAAATTATTTCAAACTTGAATTTTTTCAAGAATTTTCTGAAAAAATCAGCAAACACTGGCTAAAAAAGCAAAGCAGTTTGGATACACCAATGTAATCAGCATGCCTAGTGCTTTTCTGTTAACCCTCTGAGTAGAACCATAGTATTCTGGATTTTTTGTACAATAATGCTATGAAAATTGTAACTTACAGAAATACTAATCTATATGTCATGACTTAATAAATCATGTTCTAAATATATTTGGGCTAGGCACCTCATCTCATGAGTAATTAATCCACCCTTGAATTTTAATTATCCGTTACAGAAGCCAGTCTCTAGCACCTACATGGGAAGCTTAGATTACTGCCCTATATTAGATGCTTAACTCCTAGACAGATACATCTAGATGAGATAACTCCCAGCTCACTACCTTTTAGCTAATTCTGTGCTATCAGTACTGCATTTTCACATCAAAGTTTGCTTACTGCGTGTAAGCTCACTAGAATATTGCACTTAGGTTAGACTCCACATTATCCCTGCTTATATTTAATTGAGAGGAATTAAGTTGGAAGTTACCCTGTTCTACTTTCCTGCTAATACTAAGATCAGGCTGTCAGGCATCTCCAGAGCCCAAACATTAGATGACCTGGATCACCCTTCAGAAGTGCTCGTCTCCATCTCCTTGGTGATAGATGGGTGCCTACCACAACTGCCATCCATCTCTGCTAACTAAAAGAGTTGTTGTCACATTTAGCAGCAATACCAGGCAATAATTCAAAAAGGAAATAAAGAAAGAATACAGAAGGAATGGTCTGTATTGCAGTAAAATGACCACTGTGTGCTATGTGCTCTCCCAGATTATCACATTAGAAATACTTATATTATGCTTGATTTCTTTTTTTATTGGTGTTTCAAATATTTATAAGGCCACATATTCTGTCTTCACCGACCCCCAAGAATTCAGAGGTTAGATTAAAAAAAATGTCAGTCACTGCCAAATGAGCCTTAACCATTATAACTTCCACAAAACCATAAATATATATACATATATATAGATCTATTAAACTATATATCTATGGGTATATGGGTATATTTAAAATCATCATTGGAAACTGTTTTGAAACAGTTCAAATATTCAGATACCTTTCCTTGAAACTTAAACTAGGATAGGAGCATTTTGAAACCCAGTATCCCACAAACCTAAAAATAACTTTAAGAAATATCTTTACAGTTATGTTCATAAAACGTGAACCAAAGATCAAAAACATAAGATGTTGGGGATGAGTAGGATTTTCAGGATCCAGGATTATTTTTACATACATTTTAAGTAATACAAGATGGTGTAAGATGAAGAAGCCAAACATCTTATTTTAATGATAACCCTGTATTCCAAAGCAAAGAAAAGGTGGTAAGAAAATCCTAGATGGGTTTTTGAATAATATTTCTCAAGCATAAGGTGAAACTTTTTTTTTCTTCCTGACTTCCCTCTCTAATTAAGAAGAGTGAACATTGGCCTTTGCTTTAAGACTGCCAAATTTTCACAATAGTCAAGGAGCATGTGGTATTAATGGGCACTTTTTTATTACCACATGTATGCCTTGCATTTACATGGCTGAGCTATATCTTTTCTAAAGGCAAGACTGTGATATAATGTGGCAAGGTCAATGCTGGTCAAACTTGTGCCAGATTCTTATCTACTGTAAATTAGGGCACGTAAGTGGCAAGGAAGGCTTTGTCTTGACTGAGGGTTTGATCCTATGCAGAAATAATCCTTGGCCCATCCAAATGTTACGAATGTACAACTATTAAGATGGCAGTGGTTGTGCCCTATCTACTGAGCATCTTCTTTACACAATGAGTCTAGGGTTGCATGGTTATAGTCAAGGATCTGACACAGATACAACCCTTTCCCAAAACCTAAAATCTGAGAACTTTTGTACGGCAGTTCCTTTGTCCCTTCACCTCCTGCCCCAATGAAGTTATCCAATAGGAGACTCATTTTCTTCACTTGTCTTAAGACGTTGTTACTCAAGTTCCAGACAGAGTAACTGAGGCTGTGCACAGGCCTTCTGCCCAGGGACATACATTCAGACACCAGTCTCCTGATGGCTTGGATGACTTTCTAGTAAACTCACATTCTGAAGTTGATGTCTGATGTAAGCTTCCACCAGCAGTTCCTTCTGCAGTCAATGGAGTGAGACCAATAGGTTAATCAAAACATTAGTCCTGCCTAAAATGGGTGCCCATGACAGGTGAGATGAATTATATCCAGAATGATCACCTCTCACAGGAAGTCTGGAGAACTACTTTTTACTAAATATCTCACTTCTAGATTATTAATATTGGGTGGATTAAAAAAAAATTTCTGTATTAAATACTTGTACCACTTGTGGGAAGATTCACAAGATTAAATTCCTGTGTTTAAATGTTCAGAGCTTTCAATATATAAATTCTCATGTCTGAGGCAATGAAAGATGCACTTCGTAGGATGGAGAAACAGGAGAATTCCAATGTTTCTTGAAATACAGTGTAACTTCCAGCTAGAAGTGCAGAAGAGCTTTACACTAGCCCCCATCAGCTGCAGGTACACATTGGCTGTCACAACTGCTCACACGGAGAGGTCCATGAACAAACACAACTCAGAACGGGAACGATACTGTGGGCAACTTGCCCTGTTCCTGAAAAATTTATTTATGCTTCCCAGAAAGATAAGAAAATCTGCATGTCATTTTGGGCAGTATATTGATACTTCTGACTGTATGAGAGGAGAGAAAAAGGAAGGAAGGAGGAAAGAAAGAAAGAAAAAGGGCAAGGAGGGTGGAGAGAGAGACAGAGAGAGAGGGAAGGAGAGAAAAAGGGAGGGAGAGGAAGGAAACTACAAGTGACTTTTAAAAAACACTGTAAGAAAACTAACTTTAGAGGAGAAAACTTCCATTTTATATAAGCAATAAGAGAAACTGTAAATTTCACATTGTTTTTATTTTAGAACATGATTTTGAAAGTTGCTTCTTTCATTCAAGTGAAATTCTGAGCCATCTTTTTTTTTTTCCCAAATTATCAGATCTGAAGCAAGTCTACACACTGTAATATTTCTGTGGAAGCCAACTTTATGATAATGGTCAAATAGAAACGTATAATGTTGTCTTGAGGTTTTAACAAACCAGTGATATATATATATATATACTCTGTGTAAATGCCCAT
>VZTR01003942.1:180662-211819 GCA_013400775.1 Chaetops frenatus
GGGACCAGTGGGATAGATGAGAGGACAGGAAACAGTTTTCATTCAAGCTCTCAAGGATATTGTAATCAGCATTATTTTCGGGTTCGATGGGACCTATATTTAACTTTGTTCATGTATTTTCTCTCAGCTTAGGAAAGAATTGTGACATGCACACTAGCACATTTATACTTTCTCTTAGCACAAATGGCATTTTCAGATGAATGGGTTTATTAAAACCACAACCTTTCTTTATTTTAGCTTCTAATCTGCCTTTCCCAGTCACTATTCACTTTACCTTTAGCCGCCTTTATCTCTTTTTTTAGTTATGTGTTTTCACCCATTTTTTCATCAGTCATGCCCCTCCATAGGGTTTTACAGTGCTTTCTTTCTTTCATATTGTTTTGCTTTGCTTCCTTCAGGTTTCTATACAGTTTAGTGTTCAGACCCTGAGATTTGACCTGAACAGCTATTGCTCTCTGGATGACCAGCTTTACCCATGAACTCACTCTGGCAGAACTCTAAAGGCCTCACCAGAGCTTTGGCCAAGTCCCATAAGCACACTGTCAGCTGATACAAAATCCACTCTTACCCTTTTCCCCAACAGCTGTCTTCATGATCTCCAAGTTGCATTTTTGGATGCAGAGGTGGACCTGTATTTTTCCAAGGAGACTAGTTTAAAACCAGCCAAGCTAATTTATCATTGTCTGTTAGGAGATTTAATCTCACTCTCCAGGGTTTGTATCATATTCTTACAGGCTAAAGAGCAGTTTTTTCTTTGAGTCCAAAGGTGAGGTTATAGTCTTCTGTAAAAGTCTCCTCTCTAGCATATGCTAAAAGGGAATAGAAAACTTACCTCATGGAATTTCATTCCCAAACCTTGACATCTCTATTGTTCTCTCTTTTGGACATCTCCAGTTCCAGCAGCTTCTTGATTTGTCTGCACTGCTACTATCGAACATGAGCAATCCTACAATCCTTTAGCACACAGATGAAGTACCTTCTGTAATTTATGTCCCATAATCTCCTATTTTTAAAAATACCACCAATAGGCAACCACAGTTCTGCTTACAGCATTCCTGCTTGGTTCCCTCTTTTTTACACCCTTAAGGTTGGGTAGAACCAGTTCAGACCTGAACAGATTTAGATACATGAATTAGTCAACCTGGACATTTTCAGCAACACTGACACTTGAGGTGACTTGTGACTTCTCTAATCTGGAGTAGACATCAAAAATCAATGACTGTTTTCATCTCTTAACAGTAAAGGTCACTGACAAAGTTAGATTTGGTGTCTGCAGTGAGGCTCATAAAGTTAGAAGGAGCAAATATAATGGCACAAAGCAAGCAAGCAGGAATTAGACGTCCATTAAATTAAAAATAAATATGGAAGAGACTACACCTTAGTGTCAGATGGCAGAATAGATGGATCTAAAATTACCTCTGTGCTGACCATTGCCTCTATACCACAAATAGAGAACTTCCTGAAATCTTTACAGAGTGCTCCTACACGTGAAATGTTCCACTGGTCTAATGTAAAATGAGAACTGCAAGAATATACTGCAAGATGTTATTTCAGTGCAACAAGAAAGATTTAACACAAAGAACTAGTAAAATCATGTAGAGTGCAGCAGAAAAAACCCCATATAAAGCCCACAAAGAATTAAATCCATAGATTGACCCTTGAACTCACTCTTTCCTTCATTTGAGAGGACCTTAGCTTTTCCATCTGGCATTGAGACATTACCTTATTACATTTCTATATTCTACAAATAAAGATATGATCTGGAAAAAGCGACATTAATGATTATTTTTTACAGTAATAAGCATATTACCCTCCTCACCTTTCTATACACTCCTTCACAATAGCAAAATTTCCATCTCCTATAGTCCTTCCAACTTTATATCGCTCTGCTATCGATGCTGGAACCTGGAAACCTTCCTCCAACACTTCTGAAAGAATCATTAGTACATTTTTATTGTTAGTTAGACGGAAACACAGATGTTGCACATAACATGCATTTTAAGTCCACAGTTTAGGAGCCTGGAAACCATTCAGTCAGTATCTCGCTGTACAGCAAAACCATGCTGCTGACATTGTATATACTCAACAGGTTTCATGCAGATACAATAATGAAAAATAAGACTTCTGGGGGCTCAAACATACCACCATTTGAGTGTTATACAGTTTACCATTAGCATTGCATTATGCCCCCAAGACAAAACCAAAATAGTATTTTTTTAATTATGAAAAGGCCTCTGTGATCTGCACAAGCGCAGACCAGCCTCCAAAAAGGGCTAGAACTCCTTGACACAGCATGATTAAATATATGTACCAAAGAAGTCCAACACTCAAGCACTTATTTTATTACATCCTGTAAACTGAGACATCCATAAAACTCCTCATGTGCTAAGTGCTAGTTCTCCCCATCCCCCAATATTAAATATTTAGTTTTAAACAAATGTTCCCAATAATACTACCTCACGTGCAACCTGCGTACCATATGTTTAGGTAAAATTGCATTACACAGTGTCTAAGCATATGAGAAGCTTGTAGCTTAATGTGTTTTAGCGCTCATTCCTGTAGCATTATTTTTAAATGTATTTGAAATAGTGTTACAAATACCTAACATGCCTCTAAAAGCTGACTGTAAACTGCAGCTGATACAACCTACTATATAAATATTGTAACGTAAAAAAGCCTCTCAGAAATGTGATTTTTGTTTACACTCTTTAAGACAGTGTATTTAACTGTGCATTTCTCTGTCCTTTGTTCCAGTTTAGTATTTAAAGTGAATGTTAGGACACAAGGAGGCTGGGCTTTGTTTGAATTCACAGACAGCATGAAGAGTTATTCTCCAACATGAGCACAGATGCATACACACACATACATAGGTGTGCATGTGAGCCATCAGTGTTTGAGCAGACCCTGTCCCTTAGCCAGCTTGCCTTCCCAGCTAGCATGGAGTAAGACTATCCATTTCTGAGTAAAGACCCAGGGCTTCAGTGTGTCCTTTAGTACCATGGCAGATGAGACAAAAATACTGAAATAAGTCAGTCAGCACTGTGATGCTTGCAGAAATAATAGCTCAATATTCTGCAATAAAGATACCTCTGAAAAGTGATGTCCAGATCAACTCTGATCCAGAGTGAACCTAACTGGTTTGCTAAGGCTGAGGAGCTTCCTCACGGAAAATCATCCAGCCTGCAATGCTCCCACCTTCTCTGGCAGGAAGAATGACTCATTTCCTACACAGCTGCTGTTATCACTACACTGACTGCTTTGAAATGTCAGCCTCCAAATGTTACCTTCTGCAGGGCCATCATTTTCATCCATAGAGCTGCAAACTTTGGTGGATGCTAATGAGGTAGAGGAGCCACTGTGTTGGGAGCTCTGGAAATGGAGACACAAATGAAAACAGATGATTTTTAAGAAGCACAAGTACCTACAGCAGGTTCCTGCTGGACATGTGTCCTGGAGAGGCTTCAGTGAGAGGCTTCAGTGCTCCCTATGTAAAGTATCAATTTACTTCAGTAGATCCTTGGGAACAGTCCAAGTTTTTCCACTGAAATTACACTTTTGGTAACCTTAGGTTACTGGAGAGATCCTTGATCCATCAAGTGCAGCAATGTGCATGTAAGAATACTTTGATGTATGCTCCATTAGTTTCTCCCTATTCCACACACATTTTGGCAGCGAAAACCGAGGAGCCATATGCCCTCTGCAGGCCAGAGACCCTATTAACCCAGTAGGCACTAGAGGAACCAGTGTCTCTATTTGGCTGTGTTATGGGCAGAATTCCTCAATTTTACAAACCTCCCTCTTTTGAAATCCACCCCAGTTTTGTTCGAAAAGGGAGAAATCATTAGGGTAACGTACAGATGAAATAAAATGCCAGGGTAAACAATGGTTACTGTTTCATAAAAGCATTTGATTGGGGGTAGCTCACCTGAGGCAGTGACTCTGTACTTGTACTGTTTCAAGTACTTGTCCTACAATTGTCTGAGCTTGTCTGTACAGCTAGTGGGGGGAGGACGGTGTCTCTGTGGTCCCCAGAAGGAAACTTGTAGCCACCCACCTTGGATGCCAGAAGTATAGGAAGCAGGATCTCATCAGGGAAGCCTTCCAAAGAGCCTATCAATGCCTATCAGTTACCTACAGACTTTAGGCATGGACTTCAGGAAAACTGCTTTCATCATGCATCTCGATGGGTGAAACTACACAGGTATTTGAGATGGACTGGATTTCACCTGCTACTTTTATCCTGTGGTGTGTAATGTTTACACAAACACATTTTCAGGATTCTCCTATCTTCAGAGGAAACCAGAAGAAGCTACAAATATAATGGTGGTTCTTCAAACTTAAAGCCAAACTGAATATTTCCTCAGGACCTCCTATTACAACTTAAATGAAAAATAATCGAAGGATTTTCAAAACTAAAACTTTCTTGGGTTCACATCATTCACATGCTGAAAGTGTTGCAGTATTTAATTATGTTCTTCAATCTATATATTACATAGATTGCAGGCTGTACTTCATGAAACTAACAGTATCACTTCCTTATCAGTGTTTATGAGGTTTTTAGATGCCCACAATCACGGTACCATTCCACTTTACAAACTAAATACAGATACTTTGGAATGATTTCTCTCGTCTGATACTGCAGAACACAGCTGATGAGCGGAGCAAGAATAACAAAAGTTGCAGCAATTTGGATATTGGCTGAGTACCGAGCCAGGGAAAAGGCAGTCAGCAGACTTAAAAGCTGGCCAGTATGCTGAGTTCATTTAAACAGAACAACTTTTAATTTCTGCCACAACAGACTAAGGTCAGACGACTTAGACAAAGTCTGAACTTGGCCTATTTTCCACTAAATAATCCTGAGAGCTTGCACATCCCATCTACCATGAGATTCTTTGCCCTTGTTTCCTTTAATCAACCCCAGCTCCCTCTTATCATCCAGCCAAGTATTTCTTCTGAGCTTTGACCAGAATTGAAGAATGCATTAATCAGTTTTGGACTGTTTTTGTTGCCTCTTGACAACAGAAGTCTGCACTGAGTGATTTTATGCAGTTTGCTAAGATATTGCTGCCCTTGTTTCATGGTCAGGACATGTTTATATATGTGCTATTCCTGTGCTAAACTCTGCATGACATCCCAGTAAAAACTTACCTCTGGTTCATTTTTGAACAAATGAGCAGATGTGGATCAAGGTAACAGGCTAGGAGTTCTCATGCCTGGAGAAGTCAATCTCTAAGCCTATTTTTATACACATGTAATGAGAGAATTGTTTCCTTTGCAGTCCTGCTTGTAAAATAAGCAGAAAAATATGTTCTCTCTACTCATTCTGCTGTGTATTTTTGTCTTCCTAGAACAGACATCCAATTTCATACTTATTTTCCCACTCCACAGTATTTTCTGAAAGGAATTACAATTTAAATATGTATAATATTTGTTACTTCTATGATCAGGAAAGAATCATTGCAACATTTAAGGAGTACAAACACAAAAAGGCTAGTGCTAGATTTTCAACAGATTATTAAACAGCTACATTTTTTTCACTTTTTGCACTTTAAATAGTGAGATTATACTTTTAAGTAGATGTTAGGTCAAGGCTGCTGACTGCACAGCATTGCAGCTTCCTCTAGCAGCCTGGTGGTTTCTTTACAGTCTTGCAGTCATTGCTCTCATCTGTGAGAATGGGAGATGTGAAAATCGAGACTTAACTCAGCTGCCACATCTTCTCAGAATGGGTGCCTAGAGACAGTGAAATTTCTATTTGAGGGCTTAATTTTTTAAGGACCTTAAAACAAGGCTTAGCTGAGAAATGCTATTTCTCAGTCTTTCCAAAATTAGATATCTTCAAAGGCCCATTTCAACAAAGCATTTCAGCAAGTGCTTCAATTTAAATAAAAATAAACTCAATGGTCTACACATGACTGAAATTAAGTTGACTCCTCAATGTCTCTTAGGCAAACTCCTTAAATATGTATTTAACCTAGGTTTAGTGTAATAGACTGAAAAAAAAGGTGGTCCATAGAGAATTTAAAGGAAAAAATTGATCTCATACTGATGTGTTTGGTGGCTCTATTTCTTTTCTTATTGACACTATATAAAGATGGGAAGGTTAAGATGATATTTGTTAACTGAAGAACTGAAATGGTGCATTAGCAGCATATACTGTACCACTGGTCTGCAAACAAATCATTCAGCCCCTTTGGTGACATCTGCCTGAGAAGTATTGGCACGGAGGCAGAGGCAGCACATGCCGGTGACAAGGAAGAAGTAGTTAGGAAAATGTGCTAAAAATACACACTGAGACTTTTAAAACTTCAAATACTAACTGAAAAATATAAAAAACATACTTTTCATTACCTTTGCTGAACCCCTCCTACTAAAACAACAGATTGAAAATAAATCAGGAACTGGACATTTGCATACCTTCACCAAATCTGCTGGTGGACCCCCTTTTACAATTAAAGAGACATTACTGGATAAACATGACACAAATATTTTCATCTTTATTCAGTCCTCTCCAACAACATGCAGGCATTTATTTATTTATCTTTACTTCAGCTAGAAGGACATTTCATTTATTTAGACTTTAATTAGCTTGCTGTTCTCACAAGCTGAGAGCCCTGCGGGTCCAGCAATCCTTGTGTTCCTTCCAGTTGGCTTGCCAATCATCAGGCAGTCTGTCGTGCATGCTGTTGCTCACACAGATGTGGACCCCATCAGGGATCTTGCAGATGGGGAGGGAGGGAAAACAAACCCTAAGCAAGAGTATAATCTCTTCAACACATAGACTTTAATTCAATTAGCTGTTTTAATTTTAAGAGATGCTGAGGTGCGTGGAATGTCATCGCTTTTAGAGAGATTTAAAGGGGTCCAGTTGCACAGGTTGCCAACACATGGCCAGTTTTATGGCACACCTTCAGAAAAGCAATGGCATAAAAAAATCAGGTCTTTGGAGTAAGGTTTTCAGATCCTATTCAGGTTTATATAACAGATGGCCAGCACACCACACACCTCACTGATGTGAATGGAAACATTAGCACTATAGTGTTTCAAACATGTCTCACTGGGAGATTTATATAGCAACTGTTTGGTAAAGAGTGTGTATCTCAGTTGAAACTGTGCTAAATCCATGAAAAAAAAGGCAGCAAAATAAAAATTGCTGTAATGTCTCTCTCCTGATACTCACCTTTGTCCAAAATAATCTTAAAATCCCACTCCAGTTAAACAGCAGGAACTATTCCTGTGGACTACTAGCACTTATGAAAAGAGACTTAAGTATGACTAGGAAGTTTGTTAGTGCAATACAGATCCCTGAATCTTAAACCCCAAACCTTGCATTCTATTTTCTAAACCTCTCAAAACCTCTCTTACTACATGTGGAGTCGACTAAGTATCCCAACAATAGATTCCTTTGTATTAGCATCTGGATGAAATGTGAGTTGCAGAAAAGCACACAGGTGTAACACTAAGTTTGGATCTCATGCAGAGTTCCACTCGTTTAGAAACTGGCTTAATTAATGATGTGAGGATTAAAATCAGTAAACAAAGTGTAAGTTCAGGATGGAGGCTCAGGGGAAGGGAATTATTAATGTCTTTAAATTACACCTCCTAAGATTGTACTTATTCCAAAGAACTCTACAGAATTTTTTAAAAAGTACAAAAAGGTAAGCATGTCAGTAATATGTGTAAGATGAAGTTCAACTCAGTAAGGAAAAGTAGCTTTAAAACCAAAACTAAGTAGTTAAGCCACTGTGCTCACCTCTTTTGGAACCCATACTAGTGTTTACTCAGGTTATAAAAAAACCTCTGCAAGGTAGCTGTCATGACTTCCTGACAGACTCAGTTCCTTTGCCTAAAGATGATCACAAATAATGGTAAAATCAAGGCAACCATCCAGTGCAGGTATTAGCTTTGAAAAACTTTGAAGGGATCAAAAAATTCCTGTAATATGTAACAGTGTTAAGCAAGAAATAAGTCAGTCAATGAACAGCAAAATGGTACATCACCAGAGAACAAAAGCAGAGGACAGATGATCCAAATCAGTAAAGTAATACATTTTGATGTAACTTTAAAGAAGATAAACTGATTTTTTTTTTTATTCAACTTAGAGAGAAGCAAAGGGTTACACTGAAATTCCCTCTCCCAACCATATCCAGTGAAAAATGTTTTTTATTTTCTTTTGTTTAACCTTACATTTTTTTGCTAGCCAGCTGAGACAGGGGAAAAAAAGCTTTAATGTAAACAGTACAGAATTGGCAAAAAATTTACTTCATGAAGAAACATGAAATCCACAACCTTCATGCTGAAAGAATAGAAGCTAATGGAGTTCAATGTATAAAAAGAGAAATTATGCCATTGTTTTCTTTTCCAGTTTGGGTACTGCACTAACCTGGCACATCAGATTCAAATTTATTTATAAACTACATAAATTTCATCTGGAAAGGAACAGTAAAAAATGTATGCAAACCTGCTAACAAACTTATTCAGAATTCTACATCCTGCTATGTTTTGTTAGACACTTGACTTAAGAGAGGCCCCCCCACAGGGAAGTGATTTTTTTGTTGCTGTTGTTCATTTATGCAACTCAGGATTTACATAGCTTGGAGAAGAGATAAGTTCAAATGACACAAGAACTTATCTGGTGTATTATCAGGGTCTTGTGTTGGCTTTCTTCTTCAAGGGATAGAGGGACAAATGGAAGAGTTTGCAAGGAAACGGAGCTGACAGACGGAAGTTAAATTTACAAGCTTGAAGCACTTTGTTTTATTAAGATCGCCTCACTAAGCTGCAGCATTGGATGCTTAAACACTCATTTGATTTGTGTAACAAGACAATTCAGAAAGACCAACATAGTTTCCTACATGGTATTTAACAATAAATATAAATCTAACCTCCACCAGTTCCTAACAGCTGCTTCCAAAGTTGAGCCATAATTCAAACTCTAGGCTCACTCAGCCTTTGGCATCATTTGGAAAAGATTGATGATCTAAAAAAAAGAAGCATCAGATTCATGGTATCGAGTTATTACTGTCATTTCTGTATTCTTATTGTGGTTAACATGAAAAGTTACATGTCCAGTGATGTGAGGGTTTCCTTTTACTTCTTCTAAAGTTATACACAGGTAAAATTTTCTATTCAACTACAGAATAAAAATTGAAAAGCTGCCAACCAAAAGGAGGTTATTTCTTTCACCTAATTAAGGACACAGCAAAATAACCACTTTACTTCAAATTATTTAGTTTTATTTTAAAAGATCTCCTGGTATTTTTTAGTGTTTCTTAGTAGAGATAGAAACCTCAGTTAGTTTCTTTCTACTCTTCTCCATTTCTATCATATTGTTTCCTTTCCATGTGTGCACACCCTTTTTAGGCAGACCTATTTACCAGCAACCAATAGCATTTCAAAACTAGAACTTTTATCAGGCCCACAGTTCCCTTCAGGAAAGTGTATGAACATCAGCTGAAGCATCAGACTGGCAGATGACATGTCAGAAATTCTAACATCTCTCTTCCCCCATCCCTGCCAAACAAGAAATAAAACTAGGCTATGTATATGTGGAAATGCATTTTGAAAGAGGGGAAAGATGTATCAGAAAATTAGGCACTTATTTTAAAACACACCAGGTATGTTTCAGTACTTTTAGTTTTTCACTAGCATATTTTCCTAATACTTGTCTTAGGAGAAGTGCTGCTGGGGCTGAGCTGTTGGTAGGGAGCTGGTACCTTGCTTTGAATATTCTACTAATTCCCCACTTCATACTTCAAATCTATCCCATCATGTGCACACAAAGTTAACCATAAGCAATTCAAGGCAGTCATATTTACTGTCTTCACAACATCCACTACAAACCAAATACCTCCTTGAAGCCTGTTTTTTATCTACACACTAAAGCCCAGAGTTTATTACTAAAAAAAAGGCATTGAATGCATCTACTGTTTAAAGAAACCCATTAGGATGCACGAATCCCATGTGCTTACACTAAGGTTAGCTGGACAATGTTGATCCAAAATGAACAAGCAATACTAAATGCAAGTGTTTTGTTAAAGCCTGTTAATCATGTTTCCAAAATAAATTCTCTGAACAGTGGGTATTTTTAACATATCTTTATTACATCAGTTACAATAATCTACATTAATGTTAAATCTAGCAAAATAAAAATTGCAACCAGGATGACATGGTTAAATATGAAACACAAGTACAATACAGTATGATGAAACAATGGCACTAAAATGAAGGCGATTTTTGTCAGCTGATTATAAGAAATAAAACATTCATCGGTGTTTATTTTGCAAGTTTTACATGTTTTGTTGATAAATCAGCAGCTTTTTTTGGTTCCCTGCATCACATTAATACAAAAATGGTATATTTGTAAAAGCAAATATCCAAGCACTTTTCATTAAAAAAAAAAATAATTGTATGCATAACTTTGTAAAATCTTAAACTTATGTTGTAAATGTGCCAATATTTACAATATCATAGTGCAACTAAGAAAATGAGGAGGCCTTAGCACAAACATGGTTAGCTCCTCTTTCACCAGAGTTCAAATTCCAAAACACTGCATTGTAGGGCAAACCACAACCTAATTACCCCATATAACATCAGACAACAATTACACGCTGAATATAGCACAGTTTTCTTCATACGCCACTGCTGAGGGTTAATTGGGGTGAGCTTGGGTATAATCTCCAGGTGCAATCACAGACACAAAACCGCACAGGAGCACGTGAACCGTGTGTGTGCATGCCCAGCCCTGCGCTCGCGTGCGGGGACACAACACTGGTGTCACCTACCTACACCCACTGCCTGCCACGAGGACTCCGGGCGTTCTGCCAGCCTGGGGGCAGCCACCAGCTGGAGAGAGGCGAACTGAGCTGGCCAAAATTGTCATGGCAGCAAGCACAGATCAGAGTAGCCCCTGCTCTGCTTAGTAGACCATGCTTTCGGGATGGAAGGGCTTTCCTGGGGGAAGCACACCCATTTCCAGAGGGTGACAACCACTTGCTTACTTTGCTCTGCACATAAAGGTATTGCTGGCTGTGCTTTGTAAAGTTACTTTTCATCACTCATAGTTACGAGCTCTTGTCACTAGCAGATAGAACTGAAAGTGAAGATTAAATAAAAACCGATCTTGTATTTGGTTGCACACTGTTAATTAGATACAAGAAAAAGCACAGACAACATTAATCTATGCATTCATCAAGTGACGAGGTAATTTAGCACCATAAAGATTTTCTGTCTCTTCATTTCTCTACATTTTTGACAGAAACAATAAACTTGAGTTGATCAGAGGTTCTTTTCCATATTACCATTAATTTTTTTTACATTCAGAGTGTAAATTTTGTGACATATGCACTATTTAAAGTTCACACTGTAGTGTGAATTATGAAACTGCAGAGGGAAACATCATTATTTATCTCAATTTTTACTTCACTCAATCTCAATCCAGTTGTTCTTCCAGGCTGTTGAACATTATATATCCTTTCTCATAATATACATTTATAGCCACAAAATTAATAGCCCAGAATTTTCATCTTTCAGCCAAATATGCCCTTTGAAAATGATTTGAAGAGAAAAATAACTAAATACAATGTGCTGTCACTGAATTATTTTACAAATTGGAAAGCAATTTCCACATTGCATAATGAATGTTAAAGATTTTACTGACTTCAACAAAAGAACTTCTAATTTTGCATGACTTAATGCACTGCAGAACAATACAGTTCAACAGGAGGCATAAGGCTAAACATGTCAAAAGATTACCATTTCAAATATTCAAATTTCAGATTTCAATTTAGGATTAATGTTTTATTTGTGTGTATGTATTTGTGCATAAGGTTCTATCCTTCCCACCTTGGAGTCAACGGCACATTTGCCACTAACTTCTGGTCAGTTTGAACTTAGCCCTTGTTTTCAGATGTACAGATGTTTTAAAACTGTACAGAATTCCTTGGGTTAGCTGCTCAGCAAGTACTGGTTGGAGCAGCTCCACTGACTTTAACAGAGCTGTAGTGAATCCCACCAAATGAGCATCCTCATGTTAAAATGTTTTCCCCACTTATTTGTTTAAAGTCATAAATGTGACATGACAGCGCATGGGTTCCAAAGCCATTAATCTATATATGTGTGTATGTGCATGTAAATACAAACATACACGTTCTGTGCTTCACATGTTAGCTGCTTGTTGCACAAAAGAAGAAAAAAGATTTAAAAAACAAAACAAAACAAAGTTGCAGAAAGCAATAGAGAAATAATCACAAGTATTCATAAAGCTCAAAGGGAAGCAAAGCTTTCACAATCTATACAAGAGACTTTAGCTACATCATAATCACCTTGGAGTAGGCACAAATAATGCAGCATACAGAGAACTATCAGAGGTTCAAACACTATAAAGTTGCTTAAGCTATTCCATTATTTAATGCAGTTGATGAAATCTAGGAACAAACTAAAACCTGTGCTGTTGCAAGCAGAACTACAGCATTAAGGAACACAATTTCAGCTTCACCCATAAACCAAAACCTTCTGGTCTTGCTTAAAAGAAACTTTTTATTTCTGCTTATGTATAATGGGAATTACAATCCACACAAAAAAGGATCTCAAAGTCTATAAACAGTGTACCTTTTCAATCTGTAAGGGACTTTCATTCCTAAAATGAAATATTAATGATATGTCTTGCCCCTGAATAGCCCCTTAATACAAGTCATATGTTGAAATGATTAAATGTTACGGACTAGCATATTCTTCTCTAAAACAGTCTTGATGGAGAACTCCCTATGATAACAATTACTGATATAAGGTCCATTTTTCTTTTCCACAGCTAAGCAAAGCTGTGGGATTCAGGTTTGCTGGCAATCTGTGCTCCCTGCATAGAACATTCTTAATAAACTGCCTAAGGCAGCAGTAGCCTATATGGGAGAAGGGAGGAAAAATAAAATTCCTGGAATTTATTTTCTTTACAGGAAAAAAAAAATTTCAAAATGTCAGTAAGTATTTCATTCAATCTGGTCGAGTTGCCTGAATTTTTGGAAACTGATCCCAATGTACTTTTATATGATATGTATTTCTCAGGATCAAGTAATAAGTTTTGCAAATTCCCTCATAACAGCCAAAAATGCAACTAACTTCACAGCTGTGAACTTTTTCAGTAGAACAGGGCAGCCTTAGGATTAGGATATGGGGTGAGGGATGGACTGTTCTTATGGCTGGGAACAGTTTTAAGTTGAAGTCTGAAGCAGGAATGGCAAAACATGCATTTCAAAAGGGAATGACGTGACTGCTTCAGCAAACCTGCCAGATCAATGACTTTCTCTCCAGGTGATACTGGAACCGGGCATTGGGAACAGAGAAGGTAAGTTTTGTATTCTGCTGCCCTTTCATTTCTTTTGCAAATATCCTCTGTAAAGAAAATTATGTTGACACAGCAAAGCCATAACATCACATGCCAACTTTTTCTAACTGGTGAATTTTATTATGGACAAATCAGTCTAAAGGAATTATTTCACTACATTTAGAAGTTGGCATGTGGCAGCTAAACCTTTTCTTCAATTTCAAATTATTAAATCATGATTTCAAAATATATTAAATCATTACTAAAAAGCTCAAAAATATAATCTCTATAGATTTTTGCTGAGAATCAGAAACACACTGATTCTAATTCTTAAATCATTAGTATTTGAGAAAATGAAAGGAAAGGTATAAGACTGCATTTCTGTGTGATCACTACACTATGGGATTAAATACAACATACAATGGGAGATATTGCTACTATGTAAATTAAGTGGACTAAGATTCTCACAATAAAGCAGCAGAAAACAAACAAAAATTAGTAGATATTTGTTAAGTAACTGGTTATAATGCATGACCTACTTTAACACTAAAGGAGTTTTGCATATTCATGCTGTACAAAAAGAGCATCTCTAGATACTGCAAAAACAGAAAAATTAGGTCAATAAGAGGATGATTTACAGTATCACCATTTCTGTAGGCTTTCATTTTAAAATGCTCAAAATGTCTTCTTACTGCAAATAAAAAATTTTGTTCCCGTTCTTAACTTAAGTGAAAATGATTAACTTATTTCTCAGGCAAAATATATTTTTCCAGAAGGTGTCATCATATATATGTCAGATGATGCTGCTGGCCAGCAGGCCCTTGTATTTCCTTGGTCAGCAATCTGTCCCTATTTACTTGCAACACATGGATGATCAGCATCAGCAGCTCTTGCCAGGTAAAACATTCATAATGCCTGTGAACACCCTTCTGTTTGCAGTCATCAGATGGCAACGCAGTGAAGACAACTTGAACACTGCTTTGAAATAATTTACTTTTGTCCTGTGACCACACAGGATTTCTTTACTTTCTTTTCATTTAGATGAAAAGACTAAACTTAGAGTGTTCCAAGTGTGCATGTTGGGATCAGACAGCATGGTGCAAGCAGTTTAATAAGGCAGGTTTTTTCTTCTCTGCATTTTACCTATTCGTTGGTAAAAGCAAAGTACTCATTAACTGTTCATACCAAAATGACTAAAGATACATATGGTAAAAAACAGAACATATAATCAGTACCTTAGATGATAAAAATAGTGCTATTCATAAATGTGCCCACTATGGATTTGTGCATTATATTAACCTTATCCAATATTTGTGCCTTTAAGTATGCACAATGCTGTTCTGAATTTGATGGACATATTCAATGGCTCATTCATTAAAAATTCTTGCACTAAAATGCAGTGATAAAGCCAAAAAATACCCCCACACACTAGAATTAATTTGGCCCCATGTTAATATTAAATATGCAAAACTCTTTTGTGCGATTCACTATTATTGTAAATTAGCAGCTATTTTCTTTAAAAATGTTAAACTTTCATCAAATCACAAACCATAAATTGTCCCATTTTCTCTTTTACACTGAGTCTCCTACTGAATCCATATCATCCGAAGAGAGTGGGCGATACAGGTCCTGTAAGATGAAGCGCAGTATAGATTTGTTTATTGTGTTTGACTTGTTGCACTGCAACTGTCTTATATTCTTTTTGTTACTGTGGACCAGAAGACATTGTTTAACACAAATATACATGTTGTATATACTCACATTGTTGTCTTAGTGTCATATTATTATTTTTTTAAGCAAAAAATAGATGGTTAGTAAATAAAGCTACATTTTCAATGTACAACATACTCTCAGAGGCAATTATTTTTTTCTTGAGTCTTTCCTATTACAGACTATTCAAACAATATTTGTCTGTTCTGGAGAGCGTCCCAATGGTTTGGAAACACTAATTTAATCTCGAAGGAATGTACTTCTCTTTCGGCTGTTTTGCAGTGGCAGAGTAAGTGCTTACCTTGCATAAGGTAATAAAAACTTGCCAACCACTGGTGATATAGCATGGATCCAGCAACATTTGACCCCTGGACTGCTGACAGTGAATTCTGCTGTCACCTATGTCGTACTGACAATGGCATCCCTTTTCCACAGCTCCTCTGTGCCTGTGTGTATGTATAAAAAGACTACACAGTCTTTTTTACACTTGTCCCCCCATCACCGTCTCTTTCTGTTGGTAGCCAAGCAACCAGCTCATGACAGCAAGAGGGAGAGTTTGAGTGAATCCGTACACTTCATTCTTCCAGCACACTCTGATCCTCTGACGGATCAGACAACCCCCAAGTGCCAGAGGTGATTTGGGATGACACACTGCCTTATCCCACCTACACAGCACAACAATCCTCGCTGAGACTCGCAACTGCATGGAATGAAAGTTCAGAAAAGAGAAGGGGTAGAGGACAGGGCACTGTCTTTTTAAGGTGACTTAAGCATAACTGATCGTTCAGAGGGGTTCTGATTGGGCAGGTGCCCAACACATCTCATATCTTTAAGGTGTTTTGGGGATCCTTTCTATATAGAATATATGAACAAATGGCGATACTTGAGACAAGAAATGAACAAATCTGAAAACTATACTACAAAAAAGGACCTGCTAAAATGAATGTTTCACAAATTTCAAATTGTGATCTCAATAAACAATGACCAGGTTTATACGCATTTATAAACCAATGCAGGTTTATATTTCACTTGCAAACATGATGTAAAAGGGATTTGAGTACCTTAAAGGGGGGGCTGATTCCCTAGAATGCTTATTTCGTATGTATTCTGCCAATGGGCATATATTCACACAGTAGAAGACATTAGACTGGCAGAGTGAAAATCGGATCTTAAATACATTTCTATTTTGTTGTGAACAATTTAGCAAAGAGAAGGATTTTAAACAGACAAGACCATCTTATTCTGAATACTAACTAGTTAGTTAATTGTTAAAATTTCTTTTGAGAATATACAGTTTGGGAATTTCTAATACATATGACAGGAAAAAAGAATCCTTAGATTTGCTAGAGAGGGTAACACCCCAAACTTTTGAATAGTATCTCCTAGGTGACTGCTCCTGCTTCTGAATATAAAAAAATATGCTTTTGGAACTGACAAGATATTTCTATATTTTAATATTTAGAGATTATTTTTGGTTTTATTTTCATAACTCTGATTGTTTTAAAGCAGAATCATTCATCAGATTTCAGTGTAATTTTTCCTGCTTTTAAATACTTGAAAGTCTTAAAAAAGTTTTCCTTTCTGAAACAATTTTCCTTGCCTATAATTAGCCAAAGAGCTGTGTTTCTTGAAATTATGAGGAGAATCTATTTATTATTTTACACAGATTTATAAGACAAAAACTGCTGGATGAATCAGACTTCTTGGCTACATATAACTCAAAAAATCCTTATATACATGGAATTCAGCCTGTCTAACCAATCAAGAGGTACCTTAAATCTAACTTTTTTTTTATTCTATAGGTTGCAAACTCTAGGAAGAAAGAAAAAATATTTAAATGTTTTTCTAAATCCATGTCACCTTTTCTGAGTCTGCATAGTTAACTGCACTCTGTTGCAGTAGGAACAACATTTGTGTGCAACACAGTAACTCTACTTCAAATTTCTATTTCAAACCTGAACTTCAAACTTATTAATCCTCTGGGAAAAGAAAAACCATAATGAAATTCATAACAATTTAAAAACTAGAACTTTAATTTCCTATTTAAGAATAAAGATATAATTAAACAGTAAGAAAGAGTAACTATGGCACACAGCCTGCTAGTTAAAATATTCAGAATCTGAAAATTGGTTGACAGTTAGCTAAGATAGCTGATAAATTGTTCCTAGTTCACTTTCAACTTCATGAATTACACCCATGAAATCAATCTTTCAAATCTTACTTTCTTCAAATATAGACTGAGTTTCGCACACGATTATAAAAATATAACTTTCACTGACTTCTGAATTTCTGGAAGCAATTCAGCCACATACATATCCAACTGAGAAAGAATAAACTTTATCTTTTTATATTCTGGCTTTTAAGGGTACAAGATTTTATCCATAGGATTATAAGAGTGCTGTTTTCCTGAGTATGTACCACAGTAGCATTTTTGGCTTTATTTACATCAATGGAAAGCCTTCCTTCCAAGGACTGAATTTATTTTTTAAAAAGATGAGTGATGGAATGTCAGTAAATAAGATGATTAATCCCTATTTTAAGCTGCCTAATGCACTCCACAGGTCTTTAGTATTCCCAGGAAGAAATCCCTGCCTTTGTGTAAGTACCTTACTTTGGTGCCTCTGGATTCAAAAGCATGTCCTCTTCTCAGCTGTACTTCCTAGGAAAAGCACTGGCAGCCTGCCTAGACCCCTCAGCATTGTGATGTCCCAAGCCTACAACTCCCTCACAGCACTGGATGGGGATGCTGAAGAGCTGATTGATTAGTTAAGTCAAGGGGAACCAAGCTAGGCTAGAGGAAATGTTCCCATCGCCTTCCAGACCCAGTACCTACCACTAGCATCCCATGCACCTGATGGTATGAGAGAACAGGAACTCCTCTCTTAACTGCCCAGAGAGAGGCAAAAAAACCCCCCAAATCACACAGCTGAGCTGGTGTTCCCAGGACCCAGCATCTTTTTCCTGTTCTAAAGCAGTAGCTTCCTAAAACTGCAGGTAAAGACAGAGAGGCCGAGCAGTCAGAAAACCAGCCACCACCTTCAACCCCAGATCGTGGCTACAGCAGCCAACATTCTTGTTTCAGGAACACCTCATCTCTCAACACCAGGGACAAGATGGGATCTTAAATCCATCTCTTCTCCCTTGCATGTCTATCACATGATACCAACACTTCAGCAACTTCCTAGGGAATAAAGCTCATCCTGCAGCTGGCTTGTCAGCCCTATAGCTGAAGCCATTGAAAAGAAAACAAAATGCTTTGGGTTCAAATTTGATTCATGACAATATGATATATAAAATAACCTCTCCTCTAAGTAACATTTAAAGACACAAAAAACAGTACTAAAACTAAACAGAACACCACTTATATTGCTAACAAGGAAATGATCATTTGCAAGCACTGCTTAATGCCTTATTTACTCATTGGAATGCACATTATAACCTTTAATGACACAATCATATGTTTTTATACTGAACTTCTAATTCATTCACTTCACAAGTTAAACACGAAAACAGATTAAATAAATTCTGTCTGAGTGTTAAGTTTCCATCCCTGAACTTCTGATCAGTTGATTTTGTAACCTAAATAATATTATTGCAATGCAATTGACATGATTGCAATCTATTTTTACATGAATATATTCCATGTTTCATTAGGTAAAAAAAAATAAACCCGTCTAAAATAAAGTTGGACAAGCATGAAAGGTCCCCTACTGAGGTCAAGGAAGAAGAAAATTCAACTCCCTAATGATGTCTTATCTCTCCTATAGTTTACTTCAATATTTATTTTCTCTAGATCAGATATCTTATCAGACAGCAGTCTGATTTTGTTACTGCTATATAGCACTTTGCATCCATAATACTGTCACTCAGTGATCCTATTACACTTACACATAAAAAGAAGCCCATCTGCTCTTCTCTTCACATTTGAAAGTCAGAAATCTTGTGCCTAGAAGCCCCTTGTGTCTAATGGTACTGATCACAGGATTCCCACTCACTCATCCACAAACATTAGCAGAAAAACATTTCTTCACTGTGGAGAGGGAAGCATCAGTGGTGAGAAAGAAAGTTAGGAAAGTTACCAAGGAAAAGAGAAAGCCTTACAGCAAATGCAAATCCAATGTAAGCTGGTATCATCCATCTAAACAGACGCCCTCACATCACCGATGTATAATTCATTTGGAAGACTCTTTGTTCCCTCTTCGGTGACTTAATAATGATTTATTAATAAGCCTTGAGAGCGAGAACAAACAGATGGGGAAGACATTGCATTCAAGAAGATTTTAGCACCAGCTTACCCACTGGAACTTACATCTTTACTCTCTGTGTATCGGATGACGAAAGCCATGGCACTACCCTGAGGCTCCTAGCTGCTGCTTACTGGCTGTCCCTACACTGCAAGATCACAGCCGGCTCATGTGTCTGTAAACAAGTCATGGCAGAAACCCACAGCTGTATCCCAGACAGAGGTAAGACCTGGGCATGCACAACTGCTCAGCTCCCTGGCATACATCAGACATGAAGAGGGGTCCACAGGCTAGAAAGAAGTTTTGTAGTGCTGCAGCTATTCCTGACCTGAGTATCTGGGGAATCAGGTCTGCACCAGCCCCTAAAGTCAAGCACTGCCAATTTTGTACATAATCCCCTCATTTTGAAAGACACAAATTACGTGTTTGTTTAGAAACTTAAAAGGCAGAAAAAGCATGTGTTCAAACTATGTTTATAAACAAGTCTGAGATACAGAGTACTGCCTTAGGGATGCTTTCATTGAGAACTTACCACAGTTTAGAAAACAGCAGAAAATACACAGACATCTGTCCTATTGCTCTTAAACAGATAAAATTAATTAATACAGCATGTGGAGCTTTTGGGTTGAACGCGTATTATTTTATCAGAGGGTTATTACAGCAGTAACACAGGCACTACCTTAGTTCTGGATGCTTAGGAATATTGTAGATCCCTCCATACAGGATAATCAGGGGGAATCTACAGCTGCTATCAACTCTTGTCCAGGAAAGTGACTGACAAGTCTCACGTTGCCGTGGTGCTGATAGTATCTTCACTGCACAAGACTGTGAATTTCACAGTGCATTCTTTCACCTTGTTTCAAAATGAAAGCAGTCTGTAGGTTGTGCAAGTGACATAATGCCCACAGCCAGTTAGGGAAAAAAGAGATTTCTTTGACAACATGAACATTTTCTTTCAGTTGTGAAACATTTGGAAAAATAAAATAAAACAAACAAAAAAGTTTTGTGAAAAAGTAGAGAGATAACCCCTGTTTTTTTCCCCTCACACTCACACTCTACACTCACACAAGGGATCAGAAGGGAAAAGGCTATTGGATAATGGCTATGATGGATTCTCCCCAGCCATGCTCAGAAATCAGTTTCCTTATTTCCTTACCCTCTGTTTCCGTAGGCTTCCTGGGCTGGTGGGAGATGGGCTTGGAGACTTCCCAGAGCGAGGAGTAGAAAGCTGGCTACCAGGGGTTCCATTCACTAAAAGGACAAGAAATTGAAAAAAAAAAATAAATACAAGGCATTATTAAAGGAGTAAAATGGTTAAGTCAACTTTTATTTTCAGTCTTTGTTGAACAGATTAATTTGCTTTTGCTTAATGTTTTAAACATGAAATAAGGTAATTCAAAAAAGAATTATTTCTTTAAATTTTTGGCTCATGAAGACGGTTTTTTATACAGAGTGAAAGCAAATAATGAAAAAACCTGAAAATACTTCAGTCAATGGCAGAGAACATGATCATCTTTTCTTAAACTGTATAGTTCCTGTACTTGAAAGTAATGGGGAATAAGGTGCTTTTTTAACCTTTAAAAACACAATATGTAAATCTTTTCATTCAATTTAACTGTGGCTTGAAGTGCTACCCACTAAAATTAAAACACAGTATTGCTTGCAAGAACAAATCAGCTGCTTACTTTTCTTCACTCAATCAATTGAAGAGATTTTTGCAATACTATCTGACCCAAACATCACCTCAGACTTAACCCAGAAGGGCTTTCTGGAGGCAAGTCAATTGGATATAACTCCTCCAGTCTGACTTACAGGAAAGCATCACTTCTCAAATAAGCAAGTTTCTTCTCATATGTCAGTGCCTATCTTTATAGAAGCATCTACACATGCATATGACATTATCCAATAAATTAACAAAACAATGCCAGCACAGGACAGAATTCTACTACAAAGTAATCACACGAGAGGCTATCAATAATATTCACATTGAAGCACTGACAGAAACACTATGAAGTGTGTATCACATATACATGTAAATATTTTTTAATAAGCAACTGTTCTGTCACAGTTTACATTTGTAAGTGCTAGGATAAAAAGAACAGACAATCAGATTCCCAGATTCTGAATCTTAGGAGAATATTTACATACTAAGGATATCAACAAGGCATTTGACTTACCTTCTATGAGTTCTAACATGGACAAAATCTGACTGTTTAATCTGATAAGAGCAAGCAGCAAAATTCCTGCTCTATACTATGCCAAGCTGTAGCCAAACTGAGAAGCAAAGGGATTAGTTAAGGATAGCTGGGGCTGCTCACAGAGTGAGCTGAATGTAATGCAGGATTCATAAGCAGAAGCCTTTTCTGCGTAAGGCTGACGTCTTCAGAGCAGCAGTGGGAGGTGCAGGTGCTGTCTTAGGGCTACATCAAAGGTGTCAATTAAGCAGAATGCTGCTGCTTCACAACGCTGAGCCACCGCAACCCCCACTCGCTTTCCATGGAGCCCCGAAAGCCTAAGCAATTTTATATGCTGTGCACTGAATCATAATGAGGTGCCTTTGGGGGCAATGTACCAAATGACTCATCCGAAAATCAAAATGACAATAACTCTTGTAAAACCTTGGCTGACTGGCAATCTAGCAAATGCTAGTTCCTTTGGATAACACAGTAGGCATTTTTAAAAGATTCTTCTTACATTTTACATAATACATTGTTCTTACTGGCTAATACTGGGCCCGCACATTATAATGAAGAAACACGTATACCTACCACACCACACACATCAATAAAACAGATTATACTGCATGATAACGGAGGATCACTTAATAGTCCTTAGGTGGTATGAGTGATTCAATCTCAACACCACTATGTGCAATGCATTGTTTAAAGTAAATGTGCAATATATTTGCATAACTATAGAAACAACAAGATGCACTAATTGGATTTAAATAAGATGTTTTTAGAGAAACATCCAGGCTTCAAAGTATCTTTAGACAGAGGACAATGGTTTTCACATATCAGCATTCATTCAAATATTGTACTGAGTGTAGGGGAACGCACATGCATAGATATGTATATGTATGTTCATACAGTATTCAGCAAAATACCCCACAGATCTGTCCAACAGTAACTAAAATCAAATGTATTACCAATATCACTGAAATAATCTAGGAAAAGAATAAGATGAGGACATTAAAAATGAACTTTCTGGAATCTCAAACTTGTAAAGTTGTAAAAGGCATCTTCTAAACATCTATGACAAAGTTTAGAAACTAACATTAAACTACTACTATTCACACACAGCTAGTCCTCAAGACTGCTGAGTAACAGGACTAGTGCTCTGCCTTTGCTTTAAGCTGAGCAGATACTCTCAGACCTTACTATTATAAGAAAATTTAGGATAACAGATACATTTCAACACACCTTGCAACACTAGGCAGTGGTTGCTATTCTTTATAGACTGACTCCTTCCCCGTAACTTTCAACAATACTTTTTCTTAGAATTGTTTTTTGAATTACTATAGCAATTATTCTTTCTTGAAGAAAAAAACTCAAGGCTACCAAGTGGAACCAAACAAATAGGTGCAATGGTATATTTAACTACTGACATATTTCCAGATTGATGTATATATATTATGTTGATGAATTTAAGTTGAGAAAGCAAAATGTTATAAATCCTAAAAACTACTTACTAGTTACCACCAGAGAATCCAGAGTGTTTAAGCTGTTTGAATGCTCTCTTCAACTGCACTTTTAAAAAGCAAAATTATGGTAGTTGTACTTATGTTGGCCAAATGTAACATGTGAAATTGAGAGCACAATTAGTGAATTGAGGAACTCAGCAGATTTAAGTGAAGTTTGGTCACCTCCTTACCCATATCCAAAATAAAGGTGCCAAGTACATAAAATATGTACTAGGATTTTTGAGAGCTTACAAGGACTCCCTACGGAGAGCTGGTTAGGAAATTCAAGAGATGGCAATTAGCTTCAGAGATGAGATTCCTTTTACCAATCATTATGTACCTGTTGTATTGGCTTCTACTTCTGAAGTAGTTTTCTAGACTTTATTTTAACCAAGTTGCTGTGTTATCATCCTGAAGCAACCATCTAAACCTGACCTGATGAACAACCTACTAGGAGCATCCACTGAAGTGTAAACTTTCAAAGCTACACAAGATGAATTCATCTAGATGCTCTGCATATCTGGAGATATAAATTGCTATTAACTGTTATTACTTTATTCTTACTCCTGATATTATTAATATAATCCTTAAGACAGACATCACAACAGGACAGAAATGTTAATTTCTGATATTTTCCCCGTACATTCCAAGGGCCCTTCTTTTTTACCTTTTTGTTATGGCTTCCTGTGCTTGTGAGTCATTATATTGAATTTGCAAATAGAGGTGATATTTTATGCTGTGTAGTAGGAAGAGACTGCAGTGACCCCCCCTTCCTGAACTCCACTTACAATCATTACACCATTCTTACATAAGCTGGTCATGCCCAGAAAACATGGCAACAAATATGTGAATAAAAGCTACAATATTTAATAATACTACTACATTCCTGATCACTAAATTGCCCTAAAATCCATTTCTAGGTGGAATACATTTTTGTTGGAAACTGCATTTCTATTCAGTATCTGCACTGCATTTCTCACTGACTGATACAGCACATGTTCCTAGAGGGAACCTTGATGTAGATAAAGACTTATGAAATTGGTAAATCACTGTTGTGACTGATGATTTTATTGAGTGAGGCAAGAGGTTTCTTGTCACTTTTATTCATAAAATGGCAGGGGTTACAGACTTCAGCTTAACACATCATCTTACGAAAAAGATTTATCAGTTCAAAATTTCACCAGTGACATATGTATTAAAAAGCTGCAACAATAACAAAATTTTTGTGGCTGCTTAGAGCAGATGTATGCAACCACTTAGTTGTGAACTCCTTCCCTTACTGTCTTCTCTTGCTGAGGATGTGTAACAGGGCAAGGACCTGTCTTTGTAGTAGCTTTTCCAGCACCTGGCACGCACATGAAGGTGGAAAAACCCATAAAATAGAACACTAAAGCTGGATACCAGCATCCACTGAGCTGAATGCAAAATATGTTTTCATATGATAATATGAATAATAAATATAATATTTATGAATAATACTATGATCATAAACTAGTGAAAATACTGCAAATAAAAAGTACATTGATGGTATTCCATTAAATAAATTTTGGTAGGGCATATTTTTATTAAGTAATAGAAACAAAAAGCAAGAAAAAAATGCATTAAAGCATGAAGAGCCAGTCTGAGAAGACACAAATACCACTGCAGTGTATTGAAATCATAGTCTCCTATAGAGTTGCCTGTTGATGTGCAAGCATGTTGTACTCCATAAAACACATAGAGATGACATGGTGTGTTTAAAAAAGTGCTTTGCCAAACACAAAAGTGAGTGTGAAGAAGAAAGGGGAGACTAAGGGAAAGAAACAGTGCAGGCTTTTTTTGCAGCCACTACTTATGAATAGGAAAGTTAAGCTAAAAATGATTTAAATAAGTTCCAACGTGTAGGTCATATTCAGCAACTGTTAGCAGAAAATGTGAGATCTCTATTTGACCTTGCCTCAATTACTTCTGTAGCTTTTCACTGTCCTTTCCAAAATGTTTTTGTCTCAATAACAAAAGCCCTCAGTATGACTCCCCGGTAAAGACAAAGCTTTAGAGGTTCTAACTTAGCATGCAACTGGTTGAGAAAAAACCCTAGATAATAATACTTCATTGATTTTAACTGGTCCTAAACTGTCCTTTTTACATTCAATCTTTTGTAGAGTTTGTCAAGAACATCCCTCTGAAGACAAGGCCTGACAGACCCACACAGAACTCTCACCTGATCAACTACAGGTCATGTCTACATTCGCCATCCCAGCAGCCACTACACAAGTCCTTGTTAGTCACTGGTACCTGTGGTAGCCACACAGTGTCTTCCACCTCACCTACGTCTCCACTATCAAGCAGAGAAGTGCTGCAGACACACAGATATTGCAGACATATCTTGTGTCTCAGAAGAAAGCAGATTGCCTGGAAAATGCAATTCCCTGGAATGCACTAGCATTTGATTCTTCCTGTAGTCTCAGAAGGTAAGTGCCTCTTGGGTTTTTTTTTTCCTCTGTACTTCAGCTGATACCTATGAAACTGTCAGCTAATTTCATGTAGTACCTAATCAAGAGAGCATCTACATGTATGTAAGATATGATAAAAATCTGTATTTTGGACTGTTTTGCCTAACTAGAAAGACTAGGATTCTCAAATCAGTCTGTTTGAACAGCGTACCATTTATGAGCACATTTCTTAATTCAGAATTTATCTTTTCATCCTTTAAGAGGGTTAAACTACTCAGTATAACCAAATCTATTTCTCTTAACAACTCTTGTTTTTTTTTAAGGGTATAAAATTATGAAAACTAATTTTTCAGTGATTAGTATCAAGACAAACACCATAAATAAAAAAATTAAAAAGAAGCAAAGATCAAAGTAAAAATCATCCAGAAAAACCTGGGTCCACAGGATGACTCCATCACTCCCACTGTTGTGTGCTCTTAGCTTTAGGAAAATTTTGCTTCAGCATATTTATTACAAAATCTGTCAGCTGAGTACCTGTAACTGTGGATAAAGACACTTGACCTTGAAAAAGACAATATGATATATCACATTTTTTTCCTTTGGGATACAAGAGACCTTCCTGAGTCGGGCGGTTGAAGGAGGGTTGTTTCTGGATAACAGTCTAATGATGAACTACCAGATTAAATGAAAACATACCCTGTTGCAGAGGAACACCTTTTGTTTTTTTTTTTAAACTAGCAGAGAAAAGCACAAGCATCTGACCCAGGGAAGACTTCAGTAAGATCCTACTTCCATATCCACCTTTTTCTTTAGGGAGCATCTACAGTTTTGACCCGGTTTTATTTTAACATGCAGTTTCACAGTTTCTTTGCACAGGTACAGTTTTTTAAAAAAACCTCACAATGTCCTTGGTAATACAACCTATTCTATCCATTCCTTACCTATGTTCCCTTTGTCATTTGGAAAAGGTACGTATCAACCCAGGTATTTTTGAAATAGTCACTTGTCCCACTAAATAACCCAAACTCTTAAATAACTCTTTTAAACACCAAATTTTAACACCTGAATTTCTATTACGAATAAGATTTCAAGCATCTGACATATTCTGAGTGATAACTTGAAGGAAATAGGAGACTGCTCACAGGGGAGAAAAAGCGAGGAGACAATTTTGAAGAAGGTGCTCAAACTGGGGGAAAAAAAAAAAAAAAAGTAGCTACTTTTGTTGAGAGCAAGTCCTAAAAATTAGAGTTGGAATTTCAGAAGGTAAACCAGAGTTCATTCAAATGCAGTATCCTTCCTTAATTTAATGGACCAAGGGCACAGTAATTCCAATCGTCTCATCCTGCTCTTGATTTGATTAAAAATAATGATGATGAAGATGTCAGTGTTGCTGTTTTCTTCGAATCTGTTACCTCTTAGCCACACTGAAGCTGCCACCAATGGTGTTAAATGGCAGCTGGACAGAAGCCATCCGACTGAATACCCATCAGACGTTCATAATTTTCAGGCACCATCAATAGGCTGCTGATATCCAGTCTCACCGAAATTAAACGTCTCTTTTATTATGTCCTTTTCTAAATATTATTTGATGCCAACAAAAACACATCAAAGTGGTTTACAGCCTTTAAGAAGACATCAGAAAAATTAAATAGAGGTAGAATTATCTATTGTATTTGGAATCAGACTTCAGCCTTCTGCCTGTCCAGGAGATCACACTATCTTTGCTTCTCTTCTTTGCCTTGTTCCATGCTTCTCTTCTCTATTTAGACTGAAAGCCTTTTGAAGCAGACAATACCTTAAATGGATTTGTAAAAAGCCAGAAAGAATCCTCCTGCATTGAGATTTCTGTCTGGTGGTACTGTTTTCAAACACTGTCAGATGTAAATAACAAACTGAAGAAAATATAATAATGGAGAAGTCAGCCCTCACACAGATCTTCCTAGCTTGCTTGTACTCTTGGAAGAAAAAATTATTCTGTGTTTTTATATAAAAATAGGATGCACCTGTTCTCAGGAGCCAGGGAGGCTATCAGGAAAATATAAGTACATTAAACATATGCTCTGTTATGAAAAAAAAGAAAGGAAAAAACAAGGATGGAAAAGAGGTGAACACTACCTATGTAAAGACATACATTCCTTTGAAATATGCCAAGAAATGTTGTAGAGGCATATGCAGTCCTTTTGCTCACTGTAGATTATGTAGCTCAAGAAACGACAGGGAGTGTGTGTTTCCCACAGACTGATGCATTTTACTTTGCCCTCAGATAACCAGAGCACAGATTTGAACCTTTGGGGCCCTGAGCACTTTTGTAGCCTCTGGTTTCATTAAGGGTCTTTCCCTGCAACCCTGCATCCTGATTTCCACTCACAGGTTCCCCACTTAGCCCTGTGCTGCCGTAGCAGTGTGTCCTAGAGCCTGTGCGATGGTAGTTTTATCCTGTTGTTCCCTTTATGTATTCCCATGGCCATATATCTGCAAAGCCTAACAGTGCTGTTATGGTAGGTTCTGTATAGGACTTTCAGGCTTGCCAAGAATGCTGCCTTTAGAGCCAATGCAGGGCAAAAGGCACCTGCAGAGGGTGAAAGTCATCTAAGAGCATTGGAATTGTTGTTCAGAGTCCTTTCCCTCAGTAGCAGATGAGACAATGAGCAAAATGGTTCCCCAGAGCAGTGGCTGGTGGCTCACAAAGGGTCCTTTGCCTGCTCCTCACAGAGTCAGGGGTCACCACAACAAGGTGAGACTGAAATGGAAAGCAAGGGCCTTCAGGCAGAATTTCCTCCAAAAAAATGTAGCATTACTGAGTTTATCTTCAATGCACTGGTTTTGGTAAAATACTACTGTACCAGACTTATAGATGCAAAAACAAGACACACAGAGAAACACAATAAATGAACAACCCCCTAAAATAACCCCTTTGATTTCTGTAAGCAACTTCAGAAGCTATTGGATGAATTTGTGAAAGTTTATCACCCCGAAAAATCATTTGCTTAGAAAAGGAACTCATGGACTTAATTGAATTTATAAATATTTAGTGCAAACCAAAGTTTGGCTTAATTCTTGACTACTTGAAACTCTCTGTTAAAGAAGGGAAATATAATTGCTGAAGATGGAATTTAAGTGCTGTTTAGGGCAAATTTGGGAGGAAACCCTAGAAGGGGTCTCCCCTAACCAGCCAACTTCAGCAGCCCCTCCCCTCAACTGGTTCGGGAGAAATATCTCCTTAGAGAAAAGTGGAAAAAACTTTATTTAGCCAGAAAAGTATTCATAAGCATAAAAATTGAACAATATTAAACAATAGAGCCTCTCATTGCTCTGAAGAGCTGGCAAAGTCAGAAAGTCCTTCTGTGGGTGTGGCTCAGTCAGTCTCAGTCTCTCCAGGGCTCGGTTCAGGCACCCAGGCCCGGTGTGCAGCTTGGGGGGTCCCCAGACAGTTGTCCTGATTTCCTGGACTGGAGAGATGCTGAACAGTCCCAGAGGAAAAAAACACAGTTCAGATAAAACTCTTCTTCCTTCAGCCAATGAGGAAAACCAGTGGAAAAAGCAAAGAAAAACTCCCTGTCTCTCTCCCTCTGCAAAAGCTGAGAGCTCCGAGAGAGCACTGAGAGCCTTATCTCTCTCTCCCTGTCCATGCTGCAGACAGCACAGGCCGTGAGAAAAGGAATTCCGGGGGAGCAGAGCGCAAGTTCTGCAGATGAACTGCGCACTGCTTCTCCCCTCCCTTGTTCTCTCTTTCCAGCCCCACAAGCACAGAATTCAACATCCAACATAAGCAAAACAGATTATTAGGGATACAAGCATCATAAAGTCATCCTAGGACAAGTGCTTAAACCAGAATAGATGTCTTAGCCTCATTTATACATCCACTTCTCTAACAACGGGAAGATGGCCCAAAGACTTTGCCTCCATTAATTCTAAAAATTTAATGCATGTATTCAACTATCCTGTTGAATACATGCATTAAAGACTATACCATACTACAGATGCACACACAAGAGAATAAAAGGTAACTTAAGGATATCTCTTCATTCTACAATTTTATCAGTTTTAATAACCAACTTCGAGATTTTAATATATTTTTAACATAGTCTTTGTCTATGGAACTTTCCTTTTTGGCCCATGTAATTATCTATGTGTATTACCTTGATATGACATTAATTCAAGTCTGAAGCATGCATATGATCCTTTTGTGCAGTTAGAATGTGCAGACTTTTCAAAGTGCAGCAGGAAACAGAAACAAAAGGAATCATATTCTTTCTAATTAGCAACATGCTCTTTTCCATACACATCGCTTAACTTTTTGTCAAGGGTACACTATCAAGAATGCTTTCTGCCTGCTCTTTATCCCTACTTCTTTCAACTTTCTTCTACGAAAAAACTCTTCCAAAAATGGTACACCTTTAACTTTTTGTAATATGTATGTATTGTCTTTGATCAGAGCAAAGAACCTACTCTTTTTCTTATTTTCCATTTTTATTGCTAATGAAAGAAAAATCTCCAGAAGTAGTTTAAAGGTTAACTGAAAGCAGTTTAAAAACATAGAATAAAAATATATACGTGCGTACATTTAGCAGTAACAACATGACAACAAAATTATAACTTCCATCTGTGCACAAGTCACTCAGGAGATTCTCTAGTAGTGAGATGTTTAAGGTAGACATCATGGAAAAACATCTGCTCATATGTGTGCTAGATGGCAATTTCTCTATTCTGTTACTGTCACAGGTACATATTTCCAAGAAACATGCAGCATTTTTAGGCTTGCTGGGTGGCAGAATAGTGAAATCTGTACATATTGTTTATGTTTCATGGGAGAACTTTGGGTTTTGTCTAAAACCATCTATGAATCAATGTTTCTATTTCTTTCTACTGCTGTTTTTTTAAATGCAATGTCTAATATAAAACAGCATTTTAAAAAAAATCATTGACCGGTTTTAGCTTTATGTGATTTAAACCCAATTCTTGATAGCAAGTTCTTAGTACAATATTGTTTCCTCGTATAAAAGTAATCCTGATCTAAGTACTCATGTTTGTACGGTTAGAAATAGGCTTACTGTAACATTCACACAATTTGACCTATTTGCAAAAAACAAACACCAGAGATACAGACAGCCAAATCAGAGCCATCGCCCTCACTAAAAAGAAATTCTATAGAAACACTTCCAATTGTTTATCCTTTTCAAGCTTAACAAAATTAGGATAGGATAGGATAGGATAGGATAGGATAGGATAGGATAGGACAGGACAGGACAGGACAGGACAGGACAGGACAGGANGAATAGTTGGAAGAGTCCTACAACAACCATCTAATCCAACTGCCTGACCAACTCAGGGCTGACCAAAACTTCAGCATGTTCAGTTGAGAAGTGGAGCAATAGAGTGGCTTTGGTGAGCACCTGGCATCCAGTCAACCACATGATATTTCTTGGTAAAGGAATGCTTCCCAGCTATAGAATCATAAGTTGTTTAGACCAGAAAATACATCTAGGATCATCAAATCCAACAGTTAATCCAGTACTGCCAAGTCTACCACTAAACCGCGTCCCTCAGCACCATGTCTACACATCTTTGAAATGCCTTCACAGATGCTGACTCAACCATTTGCCTGGGCAGCCTGTTCCAATGCTTGATAACCCTCCCAGAAAGAAATAATTCCCAATGTCCAGTCTAAACATTCCTTGGTGTGGCTTTGAACCATTCCAACATGCCTTGTCACTTCTCATAGAGAATAGCTCAGCACCTACATCTCCACATCATCTCCTCAGGAAGCCATA
>VZTR01003942.1:213359-223668 GCA_013400775.1 Chaetops frenatus
AGAATAGAATAGAATAGAATAGAATAGAATAGAATAGAATAGAATAGAATAGAATAGAATAGAATAGAATAGTTGGAAGAGTCCTACAACAACCATCTAATCCAACTGCCTGACCAACTCAGGGCTGACCAAAACTTCAGCATGTTCAGTTGAGAAGTGGAGCAATAGAGTGGCTTTGGTGAGCACCTGGCATCCAGTCAACCACATGATATTTCTTGGTAAAGGAATGCTTCCCAGCTATAGAATCATAAGTTGTTTAGACCAGAAAATACATCTAGGATCATCAAATCCAACAGTTAATCCAGTACTGCCAAGTCTACCACTAAACCGCGTCCCTCAGCACCATGTCTACACATCTTTGAAATGCCTTCACAGATGCTGACTCAACCATTTGCCTGGGCAGCCTGTTCCAATGCTTGATAACCCTCCCAGAAAGAAATAATTCCCAATGTCCAGTCTAAACATTCCTTGGTGTGGCTTTGAACCATTCCAACATGCCTTGTCACTTCTCATAGAGAATAGCTCAGCACCTACATCTCCACATCATCTCCTCAGGAAGCCATAGAGAGCAACCAGGTCATTCCTCACTCCTTCCTTTTCTCACAACAAGACAAGCCCAAGGTCCTTAGTTGCTTCCTATAGGACATACCTAATAGCCCTTCCACCAGTTTTGTTGTCCGCGTTTGGACACATTTGAGTACCCTCCCGCCCTTTGTAAACTGTGGTGCCCAGAACTGCACACAGTGCTCAAGATGAGGCCACAACAATCACCTCTTTTGCCTGGCTGATGATGCTGTGCTTGACACACCCCAGGACGTGGTTTGCTCTCCTGGCTACCAAGGCACACAGCTGACTCGTAAATGAGCCTGCTGCCAAGCAGCATCCCCAGATCCCGGTCTGCAGGGCAGCTCTCCAGCCACTCCTCTCCCAGTTTACACTTGTGCCTGGCATTACTCCATCCCAGGTGCAGAATATGGCATTTGTTCTTCTTAAACTTCATCCCATTAATCATTGCCCAATGTTCCAATCTATCTAGATCCCTTTCCAAAGCATCTCGTTTCTTCAGAGAAGAAACAGCACTTCCCAGTTTATTATCATCATCAAAATTGTTAATACAGCATTCACCTCCTCTATCCAGATCATCAATAAAAATATTGACCAAAACAGGCCCTAGACCTGAAACTGAAGAAATGCTGCTGGTGACAAACTAACATGTGTCTATTTCCTATCAATGTATTGGTTCCACATAAGAAATGTTTAAGTTATTTACATCTGTCATCAGCACAGCAACATCCAAAGTGGCTTGCATTTTTAATATTTTCATTACACTGTTGTATTTCTTGCTATAAATTTAACAATATGATAATTATTACTGTAGTATAGTAAAAACATTCCCTTTTTTCCATAGGCTGTAAAATAATCTCCTGATCTTTTGAAGTATGTAATATATTCTGCTCAGACCTTTACAGAAGTGAACTGCAAGCTAAGATCTAGTCATCTACACTTACCCAGCATCTTTAAATAAAAACAGTATTTAAATCAAACAGTATTTAAATAAAAACTATTTCTTTCAGGACCAAAACTAACATAGTATCACATATTCAAGACAGAAAAAATGTTACTAGTCCCATAGATTTGTTATGCATAGCAGGACAGTTATTTCACATAGAAATATGAGCATACACAGCTTAGTGTTCATTACCTGTACTCACAAATTCGTTAGAAAAAAACCCCCAGAGTCTGTAACATTCACACACTAAAGAGAGCCTCCCTTGCTAAAGCTTAATTTAACTGTCCCACCTAGCTACAAAGAAAGTAACTTAACATGTTTATGAAAGAGCTACTCTGGGCTTATTCCTCACAATTGATATTTCATGCCATTACCTCTTTTCAGGTTTCCATACCTCATCTGTTCTTTAGGATGTGTAGGAGGCAAGTTGCCTCTCAGCCTTGCTACCCACATCTATGCCTCTGCTCTCATCATGTCTCTCCCACCTTCTTCCTTCCCAGAGCAATATTTTTTTCTTACCTTTGTCTTTTTGTAAAAAAAAAAAAAAAGGTTCCAGTTGGTCTAACCCTACCCTCTTTGAAACCAACACTGCACCATTCTGATCACCACCTCCCCACAAAGACCTTATGGTGCTAGATGCAGGTTTCAGAATGCCATTTGCTTTCCTGTTGGCAGAGGACTGAGGCAGAAAGGGAGGTGGCTTTCAGACAGCTCTAATGTTTGCCTCTTGTAAAATCTGTATTCACAAGCAATGCTGCAAATGCTTGAATGAGTCTACTCAACTGGCTCATGCTGAGGATTATTTGTACCTTCAGGCACCAATACTGGCAAATCATCTAATGCACTTTTTTGTTTATTTATTTGTTCTGCTTGGGAAAAAGCTGCAGGGGTGACCTAGTCATCAGCTATCTAGTGGGAGCTACTGCAAAGGCAGCCAAAGCAAGGCCCTTCAGACAGAACTTTCTAAAGCTTTTTGCTATGTCTTCTCCAACCTATGTCACTGCCACTGAGAAAACAAGTGAATTTTTACTGTTAACTTTTTAAAACATACAATGTTTTTCCACAGTAACATGGAATTTTAAGTGCATTGTCCACTCTGTTGGAAAAGAATGGTTGCTTTACCTGAGCTGGTAGAAGCAGGAGACTTGCTGCGTCGGGATGGGCCTGGGCTCTTGGTGGTGCTCCTACGTGAACTCGAAGCTATTTTGGTATAGGAAGTAGATTTCACCACCCGACATTCTAGNTGCCAAGCAGCATCCCCAGATCCCGGTCTGCAGGCCATCTCTCCAGCCACTCCTCTCCCAGTTTACACTTGTGCCTGGCATTACTCCATCCCAGGTGCAGAATATGGCATTTGTTCTTCTTAAACTTCATCCCATTAATCATTGCCCAATGTTCCAATCTATCTAGATCCCTTTCCAAAGCATCTCGTTTCTTCAGAGAAGAAACAGCACTTCCCAGTTTATTATCATCATCAAAATTGTTAATACAGCATTCACCTCCTCTATCCAGATCATCAATAAAAATATTGACCAAAACAGGCCCTAGACCTGAAACTGAAGAAATGCTGCTGGTGACAAACTAACATGTGTCTATTTCCTATCAATGTATTGGTTCCACATAAGAAATGTTTAAGTTATTTACATCTGTCATCAGCACAGCAACATCCAAAGTGGCTTGCATTTTTAATATTTTCATTACACTGTTGTATTTCTTGCTATAAATTTAACAATATGATAATTATTACTGTAGTATAGTAAAAACATTCCCTTTTTTCCATAGGCTGTAAAATAATCTCCTGATCTTTTGAAGTATGTAATATATTCTGCTCAGACCTTTACAGAAGTGAACTGCAAGCTAAGATCTAGTCATCTACACTTACCCAGCATCTTTAAATAAAAACAGTATTTAAATCAAACAGTATTTAAATAAAAACTATTTCTTTCAGGACCAAAACTAACATAGTATCACATATTCAAGACAGAAAAAATGTTACTAGTCCCATAGATTTGTTATGCATAGCAGGACAGTTATTTCACATAGAAATATGAGCATACACAGCTTAGTGTTCATTACCTGTACTCACAAATTCGTTAGAAAAAAACCCCCAGAGTCTGTAACATTCACACACTAAAGAGAGCCTCCCTTGCTAAAGCTTAATTTAACTGTCCCACCTAGCTACAAAGAAAGTAACTTAACATGTTTATGAAAGAGCTACTCTGGGCTTATTCCTCACAATTGATATTTCATGCCATTACCTCTTTTCAGGTTTCCATACCTCATCTGTTCTTTAGGATGTGTAGGAGGCAAGTTGCCTCTCAGCCTTGCTACCCACATCTATGCCTCTGCTCTCATCATGTCTCTCCCACCTTCTTCCTTCCCAGAGCAATATTTTTTTCTTACCTTTGTCTTTTTGTAAAAAAAAAAAAAAAGGTTCCAGTTGGTCTAACCCTACCCTCTTTGAAACCAACACTGCACCATTCTGATCACCACCTCCCCACAAAGACCTTATGGTGCTAGATGCAGGTTTCAGAATGCCATTTGCTTTCCTGTTGGCAGAGGACTGAGGCAGAAAGGGAGGTGGCTTTCAGACAGCTCTAATGTTTGCCTCTTGTAAAATCTGTATTCACAAGCAATGCTGCAAATGCTTGAATGAGTCTACTCAACTGGCTCATGCTGAGGATTATTTGTACCTTCAGGCACCAATACTGGCAAATCATCTAATGCACTTTTTTGTTTATTTATTTGTTCTGCTTGGGAAAAAGCTGCAGGGGTGACCTAGTCATCAGCTATCTAGTGGGAGCTACTGCAAAGGCAGCCAAAGCAAGGCCCTTCAGACAGAACTTTCTAAAGCTTTTTGCTATGTCTTCTCCAACCTATGTCACTGCCACTGAGAAAACAAGTGAATTTTTACTGTTAACTTTTTAAAACATACAATGTTTTTCCACAGTAACATGGAATTTTAAGTGCATTGTCCACTCTGTTGGAAAAGAATGGTTGCTTTACCTGAGCTGGTAGAAGCAGGAGACTTGCTGCGTCGGGATGGGCCTGGGCTCTTGGTGGTGCTCCTACGTGAACTCGAAGCTATTTTGGTATAGGAAGTAGATTTCACCACCCGACATTCTAGAAGACAAAGAAACTGCATAAGTTAGCAATTAAGAAAGCCAGCAAGATTCTGTAACAGAAGGAGCACTGAGAAATGAAAATATTTAGCCCACGCTTGTTTTCATTCACCTTGAGGAGTTTTATGAGAAAGTATAAAATCTATATAAATGGCTCAATTAAAATCCAAGTACAGTACGTACCATATCCCAGACAAAGAACTGCTGCAGTAATCCAGACTTTTAAATACCATGGTTACTGCAGGTACTTAGGACAGTTTAATTTAACAGTGCTGAGACTACTCATAAAATTTCTTTGCTTTTGAAAACTTCAGCACAAGTAATGTAGCAATTTTTGTAGACAATTCAGATGCAATGTAAGCATTTTTGTCAACCTAGGCAGTCTCCTCTAGAAAAACTGGAAGTCTTCTTTTCTACAAGATGACGCAAGTGTCTTCCACTGATGAAAGGTCTGAAGAAAACAAAGCAGGTTTGTTGCTCCTGCTTAATCCTCTGGTGAGCAATAGCCCACATTGTATAGCAGACACAATTCATCACAGGTTGAGGGAAACAGCACTACTCGCTCATGAGAGACATCAGTAAAATCAATGAAAAGGCAAAATTACCCTCCCACTCAAGAACACTAGAAGATGTTCAGGTTAGAGTTTATGTACACCCACACACATCTGTAGGCATCCTTGCATTATGCCAGTAAATGGTTCTTGGCCAGGGGATGATAGAACTTATTGTGCATAGCACTGATGTTTTGCACTCCTAATGGATACTAGATTAATCACCAGACATGTTACACAGTTAGGGGAAAAAAAATATTCACTTCTCAGTCAATATACAATTAAAAGTCTACAGCAATGTTTATAATGTCTTCACCTGACAATGTCAGTACACTCTACTTGTTTAAAAATACATCAGTAAACATTTAGTTCTGTACCAGACCTGTTTCCTATTTTATTCCCATGGTTAAGGTTCCTCAACAGAGGAATAAGAGAAATAAACAAGAGTTTTTTCTTCCTAGTCATAAAATACCATGTACAAGCCTGCACATTATTTAGTCTTCACAGCTCAGTGGAGCCTGTAACACAGTTTAGACAGATTAGAGAACAAAGAAATAAAATTGAGCATAACTAATTAACTTAAACATATACACCCAAGAATGATGTCATGAAATTTATTTCTCTTGGCTGCCCTAACTGTTTGTCTTTCATCAAGCTGTTCAAGGAAAAAGAAGCAAGAACTGATGTTTTACCGAGCTAAACATCCAGCACAGCTGAGAGCTGAGGACCAGAGAAATGCCTTGGTCTTCCCAAAGAGGCCTTTCTTCCCAAATTCTTCACATTCCTAATGCCCAATACTAGCTAATTTCTTTCTGTTGACCTTTTTTGTGATTCATTGATGACTACTCATGTTTTATACTGAACAATCAGTGGAAATGGAGAAAAACATTTACTCTATGAGGAAATTATCTACTGAAATCAGGAGGAATCAGATGAAAGCTTTCAATTAGGTGCCATTGGGTAACTACAGAAGGAATCTTACATTGATTTATTGGCATAGGCAGCTGCTCCGGAAACCATATACAATGCAAATGTAAACAGGTTCTTTATCTTCCTGTAAACAAAGATGTAAAATTTTCAAACACCTAACAGCCTGTTAAAATTGTGACGTAATCCCAGTGTGAACTTCATTCACAGGAAACAGCCAGGAGGGGAACTGCATAGTCCAGCGGTCAACAAACAACAAGACTAAAGGAGAATGATCCAATCATGCTAAACCCATTACAATGTATCATTTGTTTAGTTGAAGAACTTAAGACTCCATGAAAATAATAGCTACATATGCAATATGTAAAAAGCTTTCCTATTTCCAGCATATAAAGAAAATATCAGCCCCATCAGCCTCTCCTCACACGGCAAGTGCTCCAGCCACCCCCTATCATGATGTTCCTCCTCTAATTGCCTCCAATTTAATGATATCATCCTTGAACTGGGAGGGTTTAAACCAGACACAGTGTTCCAGATGTGTGGCTTCACATGGGCTGAGCAGAGTTGGTTCCCTGTCTCCACTGAGTCCTTTTTAGTCTATGTCACAGATATATTCTCTTTTCCCTTATTTTCCTCTTTGTATAAATCCTTGTGAGCTCAATTATCAACTTCATTGGTACAATTTTCTTGTTTCTCTCAAAAATAATTCACAGGTTGTGAAATTTTAAAAGGTCAACAGTTCATATGAGCATATATTCTCTTTGAGGCAAACTTGTCAAGTGCCATGTTTCCTGTGGGTTTACAAGTTTATTCATAAAGGACATGGGCTTTGGTATGGTTGGCAGAGAGCCACACAAGAAAGCCGTCAGTGCTGCACACACCAGGCTCGAGCAACTCATGCTTCCAAAGACTTGGACAAGACTGGTTCCAGAGTCTAAAAGGGTTTCCAGTCATGGGCAGAATGTAACTAGGCTGCTTGTTGTAAATAGGTCTCAGCTCCCAGGAAGAGCTTATGCATTCAATTCTGTTGTCAAATTTAGTTTGTAAAGCAAAATTTTACTGCAGGAAAAGCTCCCACTCAGTAACCACACAACCACTGCTTGTTCCTCCAAGATGATACCATAATCTGCCTGTTGCTGTAGGAGAGCTCCGTGTGTATAGAGAAAACAACACAAAAATAAATGTTTTATTGAAACCGTCTTTTCTACACAGAATCTAAACTGGTGAGCAAATAAATACATACCTTTTCCTCATCAACATTATTTGGACTACTATACAGCAGGTCCTTTGCAAGCCATGAAACAGCAGAGCATTTTTCCCCAATTTTCTTTTGATGCCAAAAACTGTATCAGAAATAGATCTGAACTCCTGACAGAGGAGAGTTATAATGCCTTTCTCACTCATGTGGGCATGACATTCCTGGCCAAGAAGAAACACCAAGTGTTTCTATACTGTGTTCAGTAAAGAAAGAAATGTTTCACGAAACCCCAGTCCTTCCTCTCACCACTGACTGACTGAGATTAAAGGAACAAAATGATGACACCCATGGTAATGCAAGACAAAAGAAGGTCAACTTTACAGTTTGAACTTTATAGGCTTTATTGTTTTCCAACTCAAAATATTATATAAATAAGAATGCTTTTCCAGTGAAAACATCTTGCAATAAGATGTTCTATTGTATAACTACATACAAAGCTATAAAGTAGGACAGAGAAGCACAGACTAACAGCAGCAAGGCTAACAATGCAGTCCCTTTATAGTAGGGAGTATTAACACAGAGTTCTGAGGCCTTTATTGGACATTAACAATAGGGCTATGGAAAAAAAAGAGAAAATATCCCAAGGGTACAATCTGACATAATTGAGACTGTAGGGACAAGATAAGGAAAACAGAGTTACTGGGATTGTACAGTGGTGCCAATGAGCAGTAGGAACTCTCAGAACAAGGAGGGACCCCAACATACGTACTTGTGAGCTCTCAACTCTTCTCATTGCCAAGTGGATAAAATGTAAGCATGAGGTAAATAAAGGATGCTAAGACATGGAATCACAACACCTGCAGTCTCCAGCCCCATGATGTTTCATTTCCAAAATGTTACATTAGTTTCTATGCGCATTAGATTTCACAACTGCAAAAAAGCAGCAGAGAGTAACTAATCTGCAATGTTTCATAAAATGAAAAAGTTTAATGTGCTTCTAGAGAAGACTGTGAAAAGTTATTTAAATTACCAGATCAAAAAGGCTTACTTGTCAGCAACTCAGAAGTTGACTGTATGGCCTTCATGAGTTCTTTCTGGGCAAAAATATCACTCTCTGCTGTGTTTTGATTTTCTTTGAGGTCTGTGCATAGGGAATAGATTTTATATTTTCAGTATCCCTGCCAATCTGTTTCTCTAAGATGAGAACATTTAACTTGGTTTCAGCAACAGCTGTATCCTGCAGATAAGCAAGGGGGGAGGATCAAGGATGTCTGTGGTTGTTGGTAAGCCACTTTACTGTAAGCCCCTGGCTGGTGCCTTTTACCACTGCTTAAAGACATTAGCATCACTAGCACTGTCCTCAGGCCAATCAGTGGATCATTACCGTAAATGCAGTACCAATTTTAGTTTTTAATGTTAAATGTAATTTGTTCCATGTTGCTAATTCTTAATGCAGATAATAAGATTTTACTTTTCAGCTGCATTCATGCCTTCAATTAATGCAAGTAATCTTCTGTTTGCAGAACTAAGTTTCACCCTCTTCTGCAAGAGAAATGGTAGCCTCCTGTCTAGTGGCATTGATACACACTGCAATTCACCTTACCCAACTGATCAATCACTGGCAGCTGTGACTTGCAATTACAACATTTTCAAAAGGGTAACTATCATGCAATTTCCAAAAATGAAAGGGATATAGAGTGTTTCACAGAGATTTAAGTAATTGTAAAGCTTCTATCGTCATGGTTCTGCCTACTTCAATCTTTTTCTGCAAGTCTTCCTGTTCAGTGTGTTCCTGAACACAGTGCAGATGCAGATGGACAGTGATGTATGCATAGAATGCAAAATCCTAAAGTTTTATTCCATGCACTAAGCTCTATGTCACTGTAAAAGCACAGGGTTTTGAGACATCTTATCTTCTGATTTGATTTCTTACTAGTAATTGGTCTTCCACACATGATAAAGATTAGGAATTCTATTTCAACTCTGAGCCAAATACTTGTGGAAGCAATTACCTAAATCTCCTTTTTTTTTTTTCTTTTTTTCTGCAAAGAAATATACTTTGATTGGAGTATAAAATACAGAAACAGTTAGATTTCCTTTAATGTGAAAAATAATTCTCCAATTCTAAAACTGGGGTAAGTATATACAATAAAATACAAACCATTAAAGCCATCTATGTCTTATTACACATCAATAAAATCGAGAATCTTGAAAGGTCTTAGAAACACAAATCACTTCACCCAAGCTAAGAATGCTTTCAGATGTATGTACTACTCCAAAAATATCTTGTTAAGACAGAAATAAGGAATGCATTTGTGAGTCCACATATATCTCCTTCTGCTCTAATGCATAATCTTCAGATTCGGAACTCAAATGTTTCTAAATTCACTGAAGTCTAAATATGTACCAGAAGAGGTAAACAGATTTTATGTATAAATCAAAATGTTGCTTCAAGTATTTACTACTTCTCTTTCAAACACGTTCCTCTCTTAAGGACACTGTTGGGAGGATAGAACTCATCTAGTGCTGGATTGCTAAAAATATGATGAACTATGAACTATGCACCCCACAGTCCTTCTACAGTCAATAGAACATGTTCATTTCTGTGACCTATTTTAGGAGCCTGTAAGTTAGAAAAGATGAATCTTACTCGTGAATTATCACCTACAAATGATATATTTTGATTTTTGATGAAAATACCCTAAGTAGAAGCGGTATCTTTATACTGGGTACAGGCTTTTTTACTTAATACAAGCAGTAACAGAAGATTTTGCTGTATTTTGTAACCTTACTGTGTATGAGTAGATTTTATCTCCCCACCTTCTCCAAGTCCTAAGCTTTTTGTCAGATTTATCTCACACAAACCTCCACATTAATATTTTGTCTCCAAATCAACATTATGTTAAATCTTGCTTTACATCAGAAAAGAAATCTGCTATCATTAAAGATTCCAGCCCACAGGAGTGGAAAAAAGGATTGAAAAAACATTGCAACAGTTTTT
>VZTR01003943.1:0-206221 GCA_013400775.1 Chaetops frenatus
TAACTAGCCTTAAGCTGGGAAAAACCAGCCTGGGTTCTGAGCTGTGCCCAGACACGATAGAATTTAGTATCTCATCTCCTTTAAAAGAATTTGCCTGTTTCCTAGTGAAGAAAGATCATCAATTGTCTGTTTATTCCTGCATCTGCTCTGTTAACTAAGTTGATGTGTGTGATGATTAACTATTTGCATTTATTTCAGTTTTAAGGTTTCTGCAAGCGGCAGCGAGAAAGAGGGACTTCGTGAACTGGTCTTCTGCCATGGGTTGTCATTCATGTGGTTGACAACTCCATCTCTCTAGAAGGTCACATAATAATGTATTTCCAAATAAAAAGTCAGTTAAGCAGACATGCATCACTTTGAGAGCTTGTTCAAAGTCAGTGTCAGGTGTGTAATTCAAAAGAGCTTCAAAGTAGGGCTCCTGAGAGAAAAATTAACAGGAGTGAAGCACAGAGTACTCTGTATCCTTCCCAACCTAACTCTTCCTAATGGGATGGACATAGCTTTTTTTCTCCATCTCAAAGGCTCCAGAGTCAGTGTTACTGGGCATGTCTGAGCAATGGTGCCTGTTGGCATCGATGCAGGTGATGCCCTTCCTTCTGCACCACCATTCATTGGGTAGAAAGGGACAGCACTGACATCATTCATGGTATTTTCACACTTGAAGTGGCTCTGTTAGCATGACTTAAGTGTGAGAAAAGCATTGGGTCCAGAGTGTGCCTTCCAGTTGGTATCCCACACTACCGTGGAAAAAAAAGGCAGCAGACGTGGTGATGTGGCTCTGTGGTGTGTAGTGTCGATTCGACAGCAGCAGATGTTGCATCCCTGAGTCACTCATACACCTCTGCCTTAGGGCCTGATCTCATTCTTGATGGTTGCCTCAGTCTCTCGCTGCCACCTCTATGGCTGCCATTCAAAGATTAAGTTTTAGGATACTGGTACAAACTGGTGTTTTCCTATGGCCATGGGACCCCACCCATTAGTCTGGCATCTAGCCAAAGTCATGTGAGTGTTTGGAGGGGTTCTCAAGTCTTTCAGCAAACTGAGTACTTTTACCTTTTCTGAGTTATAAAATTGGGTGAAACTAGCACAAGTTAGTTAATTGCTCCTAAGGCTGATTGAGGATGGATTTATCAGTTCTTGTCTCAGTCTTTAAATTAGTCTTGCCCTTTTTCCCATGGCATTGCTTTGGACCAATGTAATGACATTATTTCTCTTATCTTTCTGTCTCTGTGCAACATGCCTGCTGTCTTGGGTTTCAATCTGGGTAGACCCTTCCACTGTTCTGTTAATAATGTGTATTTTGGTCTTACCATGGTCGTCTCTAACATCTCCATCGATGCCTAGGAGCCCATGGGAGTTTTAAACCCAACTTCTCTTGATCATATTTGGAAGAGGAATATAACTTTAGACCCATTTGTGCCTTAAGTGAAATGCTGTTTTCTGAAATTCTTGTGACTTTGGGTCCAGGCTCACACTGTGTGTCAGTGTTTCTGGGCAGGAGACTTCACAGTTGCTGTGTGCTATCCCCAAACCAAAAATGTCTAACAACTGCAGACAAGAGGATCAAAATGCTGTCAGTGAAACCACAGGTTGTTTGCACCTTTAGATAGCTGGTAAATGAAAATTGCTTTCCAATATCTCGGAGAGAAGTGTTAGAAACTATTAGCTAAAACTCTTCTGCCTGGTAGCATTAATTTCCTATTCATTTCATTAAAGGAAGATTTTTGGAGAAACTTGCAAATTGCAACATGCTCCTAGCAGAATAATAGCTTCAGGAAAAAATGTGTAATAGCTCTCCTTAATCAAAATAAGGGCAAGTTGTTGCTTATCCAGCTGAAGAGCTGGGGATCACTAAAGCTTGATTTCACATTTCTCATTAAACAATCGTACATTTTTTAAACTCTTTTAAGAGAAACATGGGTCTATTTCAGTAAAATATGTGCCAATTTGGTTATTTGTTTATTCTGAACATGTTTATCTTACTGTTTCCCTTTTTATTCCTATGCCAGTCTCTCTGTGTCCATGTTCTTCCTTGACTGTGACATGTCAGCCTAAAAGAAGCAACCCCAAACTGTTGGATAAAATAGAATTCTGTCCCTGTGGGATAATGTAGCAGATATTATCATTAATAAAAGCTGATGATTAGATTTCCTGCTGAAGCTGAATGATTCTTGTCTCAGTCACGTAATAGATCAGGTGGGAGTTTCTGCAGGTGCTTGCGCTGTGATGCTCAAGATCAGCTCACACTGACTCTACACATGTAAATAATTAACACAAGATAGAAGGAGATTCAGAATTAAACCACTGATTCTAGAGGGACTTTCCAGAGAGACGTGCATGCAAGCTGGCTGGAGATAGCTAGGACTGTGGTCTTCAAAGACATTTGGATACCAAGTCTAGATCCTCATGGGTGTTTAGAAAACAGAGTTCCTTTAAATTAATATGCCAAGATTTGCTGGGGGTTTTGTTTCTTTTCTGCTTAGTTTGCCCTGTGTCTGCCTTTAATTGGGTGGTAGTATGTAGTATGGAGTTATGGATCCTCTTGCATTATCCACTAACAGTTTTGTCTTGTGTTCCTCCAGCCTGTAGGCTTAATTAAGCCTCAGAACATGTTTATCACAAAAGGGTATATTTTCATTATAGATAATTAAAGCAAAGAGAATTTAAATAAAACAGAATAAATAAATTTTTGAAATAGCACAAAAACTTAGTAGCTGTAATCCATTGCTTATTGCTTGTGTACTTGTGAGGAGTGGCAGCATACTGTGGCACGTCTTAGTACTTCCCAAAATCTTGGTCCTTGTGCTCTATCCGAAAAGACCAAGACAGTAAAGCTGGGGACTATTTTGAAAGTTAATGGTGTTCATTTTTCAGGATATGTACTGTTCTGGATTTTCAGAAATGCAGGTGATTGGTAAATCAGTGATGTGATAGTTGGGTGGAGGCAGCAAGAGTTCTGTGGACATGGGGCAGGACACGGCGGTGAGGCTTTTGGACTGTCCTGACTGCTGGCTTTTCCCTTCAAGAATCTGTCAGCACTTCTAGCCTGTCTGTGTTGATTCCTCTGGAAAGGACAGACTAACAGCCCCCTCTGTTCAGACAAAATTAAAGCCGAAAAGCCTATTCAGACTGATGTGTACCTTTGAGTTGGCTTCCTTGCTCTGTGCAAGAAACGTATTTACAGATTGCAGTGTGGCAGGGAGTTAGAGCAGAGAGCTGAGGCTTCTCCATGCCGTGGAGAGAACAGGAAATGTGTGATTAGTGCCGCAACAAAATTGTACTTTTCAGTGCAAATGGCTGACTGCTGATACTGGTGATGCACATGGGGAGGAGAAGAACAAAGAAATAATTGAGGAAACCATGAGGAGCAATAATGTTCCCCAGAAATAGCTTGCTTTTTATTTTTTTCTTAGATATATGAAATGTGGCATGCAGTGCTCTTGCCTATATTGCACTCTCCATCTGGCTGGTTACTAATGAAAGCTCAGATTCTCCTGGGATTTTCTGAGTTATTTACTTTAATATTCTGCCTTTTATAGGAAAGATTATCTTACAAACTGGTTTCTCCATAGTGGACAGATTTTTATGGTTTAATCCTGTTTTTGATATCTAATTCTATTTTTTCCATTGTATTTAATATCATTTCCCCTGTCATACATACATAAACACACGCAGGATTTCATGTCATATTTTTTCTGTAGTAGTGTCTCATGCAGAGATTCTTTTCTTACCACACTTGATTGAGAAATAGCTCTTATGGGATTCAGATAATTGCTCTGTACTTCCTGTTCAGGAACCAAAAAATCCTTGTGTGCCTTGTTCCTTTTAAATTAAGACTACAACCAAAGCCCAATTAATACAGAGGGAATCCTTCCACTGATTTCAGTTATCTCTTGGTCAGGCTGTCTGTCTTTTATGCTTCATTATCCTTATCACTGAGCATATCATAATACATATATTTATCCTACTACATGCCTTTGAGAGAGAATCCTTCCACTTTATTGATGGGGATTTGAAGTACAAGATGAAGTGCTTGATCTGGTAAGAGACTGAATTCAGCTATTGAAGCACTGGTTTAGATAAATTTCAGTGTATTGTCACCAAAAGGCCCTTTCAAGCAGCTGTAGATGCTGGTGGAATTCACGTATCCTTTATGCAAATAATGTGGTTCATGTGAAGTATTGTGGAAAAAAGTTCTGGGAGCACAGCTTGGGATCCAGGACTAGCCATCCTTCTGCCATAAAGGCCTTAAGTGAAAACAGCAGATCTGCTTTCTCTCTCTCCTGGGTACACACTCATGTTGTGCTCTGTGACATCTGTACAATGAGAATAAAATCTATCCTGCACAGAGTATTGTTTGGTGGTCGTAGGACTCGTCTTAAAGAGTATGGACTGGAGTTATCTGGAACTGAGCCTGGAGAGTGAATTGTCAGCTACGTATTGCTCTACTTTGTTCCTGTGAGATTTATTGCAAGGCATTGGCTCTTCACAAGAGGGTTCAGGGTTGGAAAGCTCTAATCTGGCAGTTGTGAGGCAGGGTTGTTTTTTTTTCTTTTAGCTGGAAGGTAAATAATTGGTCTCCATAAAGGCTGGTGACAGTATGGTTCGGGTTGCTCTGGAGGATATGCTTAGGATGGGAGGAAGAACATCTTTCTAACCAAAGCCAAAGCAAAACAGCTGGAGTTTCGTTGGCCCTGGGACCATGCCAGGGACCCTCCCTGTTAATCCTCTATTCCACCCATTACGCTTACTGGAGCGGCACTGCATTATTCAGTGAAATATGGATCTCTTCTGGTTTATCTATTTAATTTTATCCAGGATTTTTTGTTTTGTTTTGTTTACTTTATAAGACAGCCATGTAAAGGTCCGGTAGTGCCTTAAGTAAATCGCTGTGAGATTTAAAGCAGAAAGCTTAGGACTGTGTTTAGACTGAAAGGGGCTTAGATTTCCACTGATTGACCACTGAACTCTCCCTTCCCCCCTCCCCCTGCACCAACTCCACTTCTCTGGCCCAGATCAATGTCAGTAGTTAAATGGATCGGTTATTTGAAAGCTGTCTGTTGACCTTTCCTTCGTGACTGATTGCATGAAAAGTGCACAGGAGTGTGGCTTCCAGCTAGGCAAGTAGTCACTGCTGACGGCTCTCTTTCACCACTCCCCATAGCCCACTAGGATTTCCCACAGAGGAATAAGCTGTCTGTGAAGATGCCAGACCAGAGAGTGCTCTCAAGTAACCATAATGAAGCTGAAAGCCAGCTCTAGTCTTCTTCAATGGCCATGAGGAATTATTTATGAAGAGGAGACCAGGGCTGAGTGGTTAACTGGTCTTCAAAACACTTCTTGACTGGAGGTCTGGAATTGGAGAACCACAAGAGCCCTGGGTGACAGTTACCTACGGGTGTTGGCAGGTGTCCTACCCAAACTGAGGGAAGAGGACAAAAGCAGGGCCATCTGACTCTCTAGTGCACACACCAGCATGTGCTTGCTGTCTCGCTTGTCATCTCACACACATGCTGTCCTAGCCCAGAGAAATAATTAACTTTTCTGTCTTTCAATATATGTTTGAAACACAAATACAGCCTGCAGGACCAGATGCATTGAATTAGTCTTTGTGTAACTCTTCTTTCCTAAGCTTTCCCATTCTAAAACGAATGTTGTCAGAGCTTTAATTTGGTTTAAATCTCCTGTAACCAATTCCATGCTAACAGGTTTTGATTTCTGGCTTATGGAACATTTTAGTTACTCCCGATTGTTAGCATTATGAATAATGAACCCACCTTTTAACTCTTAAAATAAAGTTTGACAGTGCAGTAAGTGACATTCTGTTTGCACAGAAGCAGAGAATACAAATTACCCTAAATCAGGTAATGGAAAGCTGATGTATGATGATTATGTTGTTTCATCACCCAGTTTTTAGTAGGTTGTGCGGGATTGGTAATTCACTGCATGATCTCCCTTTTAAATCACTTCCTTAATAAACATGTAACAACACTAGCCTGATGTAGGGCACAGCATGATTCTATGCTTAATCCATATTTTACAAACTGGCAATACACTGCAAGTAATGAAAAGGTTCACAATGTCAGCGCTTGATTCCGATTATCAGGGAATTGCTGTCTGTAGAGTGCAGGGCGACATGGGCAGCTGGGGAGGAGGATGGAGCAGGTTGACAATAGGGGTTTCTGCTGATAAATATCATGTATTGTTGCCCAGGCTGTGTGAAGGCTATTGTAACCTAGGTTAATGGCGGATGCCAGGCAATTTGGCAATTGGAACAATGGATGGGGGCTTTTGATGGCAACAATTTGCCATCAGCTACCTTCTCTCTTGCCTGTCAGTGCTCTTTTAGTTCTGGCACTGCAGGGTGGTGCTGCTAAAGGGTCAGCTTAAACCCTTCACAAACAGTGAGAANCAGTCTGCACAGTTGCATGTTTCCTTGCCCTGCTGACTTGTCTGGAGTAACTTCATGCACAATGCTCATTTTACTTAGGGTGGCTTGGTGAGATGACAGGGATATTAGACAAAGCAAGTCCACGATATTTGAGAAATATTTCTGTAGTTAAAATTAGTATGGGAGTTGTGTGTTAGAAAGGAGAATGGCATTTACTGGACTCATTCTGGTAAAGATGGATCCAGCAGAAAGCTGTTAGAGTAAGTCCTTGCGGAAGTGGTCTATGAACACACTGGATGCTGTGAACACTGAGAGGCTGGACTCGGGTAACAAATGTTGCAGAAATGGCTCTGGGAGTGCACCTCCCTCTTTACAACAAGCCTTCAGGTTTTGCTCTCTTTCTTATATTGTTTTTGAAGGACTTTTCTGGAATTAAAAATGAAACCGACAGGGACACTCTTCTGTTGTAAAGATGGGATGACCTAACCTTTAATAGGGCCAGAAACTACAGACCCATTAAAGATGACGTTTACAATTACAAAGCTGTTCCTGGAAGAAGTAATTTCTCAGGAGTAGCCACCACCCATTGGTTTGGGTGCTTGGCCATAACAGAGTTGAGTCTCCAGTATGTCAGATTGTTGCTCACTCTTCCTCCCTTCTCTGAGGATCTTTTCATTGCCAAAGCTGAGAACAGTGACAAAGCTGAGGACAACGATGACTCTTAGCAGCAAGTGCTGGGGTAAATCCTTATCCCAAGCCCTGTGTCCTTGCATGTCCTTCAGACCCAGTGCTAAAGGGAGTTCTTGTATTTCCCACTGATCTTGCCAAGGACAATTTCTGAGTACACATTTCTGGCTTGGGGAAGCAGTTTCCAGGGGTCACTGCAGTGCTTTGTTGGTCAGGAGTTACTTCTGAGCAGAGAACTCAACTCCTGGGTCTCGCCATCACTCCGATAACAGCACCTTACCTTTCAAAGAAACTGGGGGTGGTGAAGAATTGCTTTGATAGCTGAGCAGAAATGAAGTGGATGCACAGTTTCCCCTGCTTATTCCATCTTTCCATTCAGCACAGCTTTTTTTAGCTCTCCTTCGCCCTGGCCCTGGGTGTCTGACTGTTCAGAGAGTCATTATGCTCTGCATCCACATTTCCACAAGAAAGTCTATCCATCCTTTTGCTGGCATCCCCACACAGCTACCTGATTTCTGATAGACTGGGAAGTGAAATGCTTTCCCTGACAGTGCAAGGATGACAGCAGATTTTGCAAACAACCCTTTCATTGCTCATGGAAATCTGTGCTTCAGATTTCAGCAGTTTTATTTCCCAAAAGGGTCTTTCCCTGTAGGTAGGCAGAAAGCAGTAAGTTGATGGAAGACACACAAGAGATATTTAACTCCCTGCCAGCTTACTATAATGGCCTGCACCAATGTGCTACCTTGAGGAAAAAAAAAAAGAAAAAAAAAAAAAAAAAGGGAAAAACATCAGGCAATCCAGTTTGTTTTCATTTAGAGGGAGAAATTGAGATATTTTGAGAGATTAAGTGATATGCCTAAGGCTGGGCAGGAGGTCTGACCAGAGCTCAGACCTGAATTTACTGTTGCCAGGTCATGTAACTCAAGCTCAAGACTTTTTCTAACCTTTGAATAAAGCGTCTTTAAAGCCAAACAGTAACAGTTTTTTTCTGGCATGGCTTCTTTCACATCATTCGAGGAAACCAAAGGATATTAGAAAATGTAAGAATAAACCTGGGTCACAGTATCCTGCCTTTTCCTGAAGTCTCATAGTGATTTTTGGGAATGTAATTTCTATTTTATCATGGTTAAAAAGCAGCACCTGCAAGGGGCTTATTTCTTTGTAAATGCCAAATCTAATGTTTCAAAGAAAGCTCAAGATGAAATGAAAAGGAGAGCAGAAGGGTTGGTAGCTGTCATTAGCCTTAAGATTGTTTATGAAAACCTGAGATGACCTACAGCTTTAAATGACATTGATTGGTGTACTTTAAGTTTGTACTAATGGACTAATGACTTGCAAAGCTCTAAACATTCAAAGGGAAAGAAAAAAATCCTGGCATCTGTGAAAGATGTTGATTACAATCTGTGGTATTTAGCTAACTTTTCCAATAAGTGTTAAATATGTGGGACACTGCAAATAATTGTAGTTGTTGCTATTTAAAAAGAAAAATAATAATTCCTCAGACAACAAAGTATTTTGTTTTTAGTGCCAGGAATGCCACACTGAAAGTGAATAGTTTCAACTGTAGCCTCTTGACTAGAGGCAAACCTTGCTGCAATTCACCAGCACGCAGTGTCTGAGCAATCTCTCTAAATCTTGAGTCTTAAGGGAGGAGCACTGAGGGAATAAAGCAAAAATAAAAAATTATAATTAAAAAACATAGTAGAAGCCCCTTCCTCCTCCTCCTGCAGAATGCAAGTCAGCTGCCTTTGATTCTTGTTTTCCCCCCTTAACTCAGTTGGATGCTTGAGATAAAAGGGAGGATAGGATTTGCCTTAAATTTCCAGAGTAGTGGTTACTGTTTCTTCTTCTATTCCTTTTATTATCTTGGGTAAAACGTGCCACTACAACAATCCTTTTGAGACATGAAATACTGCTGAAAGGTCATCGTTTAGAGCACAGCCAATATAGCACGAGACACTGCTAATCTATCAGTTCTATGATGAAAATGTTGACAAGGAGCTGAATTTTAATAATTAATCATGATAAAACTAAGGCAAGTTAATAATTTAGAGTCTGATAATGGAGAGTGGTGTGACTTCTTGAGTAGGCAGTTTCTGTTAAGCTTCATCTCTGTTAATTTTAACCAAAAGGAGCACTGTCACTTTTAATTATGAACAAGAAGCTCTTGGAGCTGTACAGATGTCACAGAGGATGCCAGCTCCAGAACGTGTTAACAGCTCCAAGAGAAAATTTGGGGAGCACATACAAAGTCAGTCAAAAGCTACTCGACGTGGTTAATTCCTTGAGCTGTATGCTTGCTTTACCATAATAGTATGTTAATGGAGAACAAGTAAACAAAGTGGTAAAAAATGAATAGATAGAACATAGATATTTGTCATCCCAAATATGTCAGTCATGAATGATCAGTGTGAAGCCCTGAGCTTACTAGCAGCGGTGGCAGAATTGTCATCGTCTCTGATGGAACCATTTATTTGCATCTTTTCACCAAAATATTCTCATGACCTGTCCATCACTGCAGTTTCCTCCTCTGAAAACATTCTGAGTTCCTAAAGACATGAGATGTAGGTACTTGTGCTCTTGTTTGCCTCCCCAAAAACTTTGTATTTTTTTATTTAAATAGCCCATGTCAACAGAAAGAGGGTAAGGAACAGCCTTGAGATATTTCTCCAAGCTCTGCAAAAAGCAGTAGCAGGCTTTGAGAGGACATAATGATGTTCTGGTGGAGGGCAGGATGCGTGTGGGAAGGGAAGAGTTCGTTCACCCTGACCCTGCAGCCCTACTCTGTGCTGCCCCTGCAGCCACAGTGGGAAGACTGTGCTCCTGTGAGTGGTGGAAGCTCACTGGAACCAGGGAAGGAGGGAGATCTAGGGTCTGTAAGACAGGAATTCAGGCCTTCTGCAGGCTTCAGGAATTCTGCTGTTGGGGGAATATCCCAAATGATAAATACATCTTACTTTCTTAAGGCTGAGTATGCTTGTTTGGGACACTACACGGTGAGCTCCACGTAAGACTGCCAGCATGGCATTAGATGCTGCAGTGCCTGGGAATTAACTTGTGTTTCCTGCTGCTTATGATAGGAAATTCTTGGAATGGTGGGACTATTGAGGTACCTATTCAGTTATCAGAAGCATTTGGCAGGTTTCTAAGGGCAGCCACTGTAGCTGAAATGTTATTTTAATAATTTTACAAAGCTCTTTGATAAACAGAGGTTGACATTTCTAAGGAACCCTGTTCTCTTCACCCTTGTGGCAGTCAGAGTTGGCTAGTGGGGAGGAAACACCTCACAAAGTGTGGCTCAGGTTACACAAATCAGATGATTTAACAGACGTTTCAATGTTCACTGTTTAAATAGCTGCTTTTGTTCCAGACTTGGCTGAGTTTTTAGAGGGCTGTTGTTCTCCTCTTAACTGTCTTGTTTGCAAAAGTTGGCAGTTCATGTTAAAGATGCATTGGCATGGTTTTAAAAAGAGGAAAAAATAAAGCAGGGCACTAAGTAGTTAAAATATATGGTGTGTAATATTCAGAGTTACTTTACTTGGCCTCAGCACTGTATCAATGGCAAAAAAATTAACACCAAAAAAATGCATGCAAAGAACGTTTGCTTCTGAGAAGAGCTCCGAGCAGTACCCGCTTGCCACTCTTATGTCTCTGAGTGTGTGATCTTGTCTCTGTTAGTTGTTTGTTTTGGCCTGGCTCCAAGGGATTCGTACTACAGGCTGTTTTGTCACTACAGTTGACATAACTCAGTTTTTCTCATTGGTTCTTCACTAGAGAGAATTGCATTTGTTGTGCTGCACAGAATAACTTCATCTCACTGTAGTTTCATAGCATGTTATGTTGATGTGTGATGAAGGCACGTCCTGTCATGATTTTATGTCATTATATGACAAGACACCTTCCCCATAAATTAACACATTTTGGATAAGTTGCAGCATTAGGTCTAGTTAGTCCATTACAAAGTTTCAGAAGTCCAGGAGACACAAACTAGTTCAGAACAATTACAAAGCTTTAGACTAAATTTGTGGGATGTGATATACTCCTCATAAAAACAAGATTGTCTCATTAACTTCTTTGTAGACAATCTTTGCATCGTATCTCGGCCTAACACTGTAATTAAAAATGCTCCTGAATAGTTTAGCAGGCACAGGTGATGATGTACTTGTGATTTAGGCCCCCATTCCTCTTAAAGCAAAATTCATATATATCTGCACATATATCTGTCTCATTTCCAGTTTACTTGAATGAAAGGGGTCCCCAAATGTCTGTAGTGCTTACTCTCTAAATCCATCACATGGCAGTGTGGTGTACTGTAGCAGATGTATGAATATTTGAAAGAATGGCAGCATCCAGTGCACCATGGTAATCCCTGATCCATAAATTGTTACATTTGTGTTTGTCAACCTGCTGCATAAAGCATGGCATGAACAGAGAATGTTACCTGGCAGGAAGAACAGAGATATGCCTATTTTATAGTAAATCAGAATTAATCGCCGATGTTCTCAATAAAATGTGCCAACATCTCTGAACCTGTATGTGAAATGTTTGCAGTTCTAGACAAATGTCTACATGAACAGGCCAGACCTGCTTCAGAGGCCCTGAGAAGCCCGGTTCCTTAGCACCAGACATGAGAGCTATGTCTATATCTCAGGGGTCACCAAATTTGTCCCCTTATGTTAAAGCTATCACCTACTGCCTTGAGGTAATTGCATATGTCATTACTTGATTACTGTAGAATTTTTATTATAATTCACTCATCTCTAAATTCCAGCTCAAATTAGACTGCATATCAGATAACCTTTGTATTTGTTATATCTACAGAAAGAAATAGTGGCGTCACATTTTTTATGCGTGATGATTTGTGTCAGCAGTCATCAGCTTTCCTCCTGCAGCCTGGAGAAAGGATAATACTGCTTTCGCTCTTAAAAACTCATGCTTTTGAGTTAGATTTCATGTATAGACATGCAGAATGTTTTTGAGAATCTTACCTTTTTAAAATGTTGAGTATTCTTTGTAGAAGACAGAAATGAGCTGAAAGTATAAAATGACCAATTCTCCCTGCCCACCCCCACCAAGTTTTTCTTCTTGCCAGTCATTTATCACTTGACAGAATATAAAATTCTGGGGCTCTATTTTTTTGGTTTTTAATCTGACTTTGTTCTTACTACATAACATCAATAGCTACTTACATCTTCAATGCAATCTATGGACAAGAAGACACATTCAGTCTATCTTATTCATGATTTATTGTAAAAAGATTTTTTTTTAAATTATGTGAAAGATTTAAAAATTATGTAAAAAGATATTAGGTATTGTTTTCAGGCCAGCAGAAAGTTCTTTCACCTTAACTCTTTGAATCTAGTAAATAATTTTTCTCAAGTCATTCAGCTAGTAGATATAAAATGTGAGCACTCTCCTACAAGCTCGTGTAATTGTTGAAGGTTAAGACTGCTGTTCACATTTTGGCTTCCATTACATATTAAGCAATGGACATCACATTTATTCCTTCCCTAAACTAATGGTGCAATAAAGTAACCTGTTCTACATGATTTAAGCAAAAATAATGGTAAGGGAGTTTAGTGTTTAGGAGCTGACAAGCTTGCTTTAGGATTGAGATGAATCACAGTCACTGAGTTTATATGATAGTTACTTCTTCTCTGCCTGCTGCACTGATGTGCACCTCAGAGGTGACGCTTGGGGCAGCCTCATCCCTTGGGTGCCCTGTGACTCATTCACATCTTCCTCTGTCCAAGGTGGAAGCCTTCCATTATCCACCAGTGAGATGAACAATGAGAGAAAACCAGAAAGGGCCTGATCTTGCAAAGTGCTGTGCAGACCCCAATGCCTTACACTCCCTCAGCTCCCCAGTGATTAAGATGCTCAAGTTTGTTCATTTTGCATTAGGCATGACAGCAGTGGAGAATGTCAAGTGCTCATTTCTGGTTCACTTTTTTTCTGTCCACTAGTTGATCCCTCATTTTTGTTTGGTTGCAGCTGCAAGGCTGATGCAGTGTATCAGTAAAAAGTAAAACCTGTTATATGAATCACGTAAAGAAAATATCCCTAAATTCCTGATGGGATTTTATCTGTTTTAAATTACTTTCATATGACTGATGTTATGTGCTGAGCTGAGAAGAAAGCAAGTTGACAGTTTGGGAGTCTTCTTGGGCTAATCATAAAAGAACAGTGAAGTAAAGACTTTGTAACCAGCAGTGCGAAGAAGTCAGGGTTTTTTTCTTGTAGGCACAGAACCCTTGTAGTGTAAGTGCCTTTATCTCACTGGTGGTCACAGGTTCCTCCTGAAATAAACTACACTTTGGGTAGGCTAAAGATGTGTTCCCAGCATTTTGGTTTCAAGAGAGATAAATATTCTTGGGGTTTTGTTTGCCTGCACTGTACAAAGGGTTTTTTAGTTTTAATTTTTAAAGAAAGTGACAGGGCAAAAACTGTTTCCATATGCTGCAGCATGGAATTGAAAAGTAAAACTTGTTACTGGTGAATTATTATCATTTGCTGTTTATACTAGAATATTCAATATGCTGTGGGATCTACTCAGAGATGACAGGAAGACATAATTCCTTCAATGCAGAACTCCCCAGATCAATATAGGCACAGAGAAGAAGTCAGGCTAGAGCAGATAAAGAGTGCAAAAGGGAAAGTCAGCTCTGCTCACTGTAACATGGCACAATTGTTTCTTAAGGGTATTTCATGGGTAATGAAGCTAAACAGCTTAGTTTCATTATCCAAGCTAAGATAAATGCATGGGGAATACATTTCAATACATCATCTAAGCCTCCATATGATTTAAGTCTCCAGTCAAGTCACGGTCTGTTCAACACAACACCACATTTGTAGAAGTTGGACTTTAACACACAATTAAAACTTCAGTTCCCAAAGGTATGTGAAATCTAAATTTTTGTAAAGGATTTAGTGATTGCACAAATAGAGATGTTTCCCTGACTAATTAGTTTGGGATCACTGTATGTCCCATCCCACATACTGTACAGAGCTTGTGCAGTCTTACTGTGCTCAGAGCTCCAACAGGAGAGGAGGAAGCAAACTGGAGGGTTTCTGTAGTTGCTGGGCAGCCAGCACTGGCTTCTGGATCCTGATCTTGGTAAAAGTGTAAAACCAAGAATATTTTCTGTCTTGTTGCTTGGAGAAAGGCCCTGTCCCTCTGCAAGTGTCCTGAATATGTGTCTTAGGGAATTTTGACTCAACAGCATATCTTATCCAGTATAAAGCAGATTGCTTTAAAATTTCTTTTAGCTACAATCATCCTAGAACAATTAAAAAAAAAAAAAACCAAAAAAAAAAAAAAAAGCAGGTAAGAAGTCCAGGATGATATGAAGATGGTAGAGCCCTTGGCTAGCCTCTGCCTGCCTCTTTCCAGCCGAGTTCTTGTCAAGGGTTTAGCCTGTGGTGTTTGTCTTGGTGATGTCCCTTTACATGTCTTATTCTCTCCCATCCCAATTACTTACTCCAAAGCATCATTTCTGTCTCCTCCTGTGCAGTGCATGTACTGAGGGACCAGGAAAGGTTCAGTAAATCAAACTAGAAGTCACTGAGGAAACACAGATATTCATGAAAGCAAGATTCAGCTTCACTTACTTGATAAATCATGTGATCTAGAAGGTAAAGCTTTCTGGTTTGAGTTCTTTGATAACCCCATACTAATTGCTGCTCTTTGCTAAGCACTGTGCTGTTCTTCAAGCAGTGAAGAAGTGAAAGCAGACGTGTGTAAGAGGTACAGGAGCCACCAGAAGGCTGGCTCATCTCCCTGGATCATTTGCTCACATGCCCTCCTATGATCTCAAAAATCTGCTGCAACTCTGTGCTGGAGGAAAAGCCCTAATATACAATACAAACATGATGCTGGCAATGCAACATTAGGCAACTGATGATGTTAAGAAATATACTAATACTCGTGTTTGAGGCTGTCTGGTCTGGTTAAACCCTCCTGAGCCTTTTTAATAGATGAATACTGTGTATTACACAATGAAGTGCTTTAGGATAAAAGTCTTCCTCTTATTGTTGCTACATTCACTGAAATTAATATTTTCTAATTTACATTCCCCCTGCCTCTCTTGTCTTCATATGTATGCAATTTATGTGCTCCATATATATAGATGTGAAATATATTTTTTTATATCTTCTGTCTTGGGAAAATTTTTTTCCCTGAAGATATCTGGCTTTCCCTAATGTGGACTAGTGGCAGTGACTTAATGAATTTTAGCTTCTTTCCATAAGAACTTTCACCAGAAATACTTCAGTAATAGGATAGTACTGAATATAAGTGGAATATAAAGGTTGCACAGTTGAAATGCCTGCTTTGATGGAAAGGGGCAGGATTACAAATGTCAGATATTCCAAACTGTTTTGAGATTACTGGATTCATTTGATACAAAACTTTATTGCACAGAAACAGCCTGGGGGGTGGATTGATCTTGTTTACCTACTGCTATGTTTCTTCCATAGTTGTTTGTGCAGAAATTTACCCATGCAGGACTGTATGCAGTGGGAAATGTGGTTTGTTTTAAACCATTTGACTGATTTTCTTTTGAGTATCTGGTTTGTCAAAAAGAAGAAAAGGGGACCAAAAAAAAAAAAATTAAAAAAAAGGAAAAAGAGGATATGTTGCACTGTTCCTTAAGCTTTAAAAAGGAAATTGAGCATTCTTTTAAGCCTTAAAATGTTTCAGTGCCTCAGTCTTCCTGCAGTTGTTGCATCACTGAAAGAAATACTTGGTATTTTTCATTCCTAAATTGTAGAAGTATCCAAAGGACCCAGTGTAAGAGGTAGCATCCATACTGGCATGCTGTGGTGCTGTTTCTCTGTTGGGTGTGTTATTCCCCTCGTTCTGCTGAAGGAATGTTGAAATGGTGCTGCCACACAGGTTCCAGCATCAAAGAGCACTTCCCTCACCCACACACCCTGCTGGGGGCCTTGGGGTAAAAGGGAAGAGAATATGAGTTTCCCTGTGACAGCATTATTCATAATGATTTATTCTTTCCATTACTGTGGTTCTTAGAGGCCACGTGTAAAGATCGGGGTTTAATTGCACTTGCAGTCATGAGGTAGAAAAAAGCGAGCGTCACCCTGAAGACACTTGTTAATAAAACACCCTTGCTGGTGGAGAGTCAGACAGGTGTGTGAGGTGGAAATGGGAGAGAAGGTACAAGAAAGAACAGAGGAGCAAGTTTGTTGCATAGTAAAATGTGTACAGAAACTGAAGGAAAATGTGCTTTCCTCGAGTGTCAGGCACTGAAATTAATCTCACCAGCCTCTGAAGAAGTGTCAAGACTGAGGCTGAGTGACTGGACCTGATGCTTACTGAGAGAATTAACAAGCCTGGAAATAAACCCCTGGGTAATAATGGCTCTGAAGAGTTACATTTTCTTTGGCATTTACTTTTATAAAAGCATGAAATTTTATGTGTAAACAAGATCTATAACCACCTATACAGAAGTAAAGACTTTTAGTACCTCTGAGAATGAAGGACCGTTCTGTATGCTCCAGCAGGACAGAACTTGCATTAGAGCTGTAGAATGAGAGCTCAGTGAGTAATTCAATATTGGTTATTTCATAAGCTTTGTCTTTGGTGAGCATAAAATATGATTTTCTTGAACCAATTTATTATATGACCTTTTTTTCCTTTTTTCCTTCCTTCCAATATGCTTCTGCCAGACTTACTCTTGGCATTTCCTGGGTCATCCAGATGCCAAACCAGAGGATGTAGCTGGGATGTGGGAGCATTCCCAGCCTGGGTCAGGGAGGGACCAGCCCTCATAGGGCTATGGTCTCACCACCTCGCTCTGCCCTTCTCTTGTGCGAGGATGCACAGAATCGAGTCCCTCCTCTCCAGCTGGCAACATTGCAGCAGCTTGCAGAGTCCCTGCAGCCCAGCACTGGGCTCCAGTTGTAGCAGGAGCTGGCAGGTACAGACAGGGACAAAAAAGGGAGGGTGAATTAGGGAAGGGCAGCAGATTCTTTTTTTTCTGAAGTCTTTCTTTGGTTTTTTTCTTCTGGGAACACTGGGGTCTGAGTTATGTTCAAGAGTAGCACGGATAAAGCTGTTGCCTTCAGCAAGAACACGCTGAAAAGCAAACTTGCTGGAATTACACTTTTGGTTATTGCTCCACTGAAGCAATAGCCTTATGAACCTGGTGATAAATCAGGGCCCAAAGCCCACAGCAATTATGAGGTGAAGGAGAGGGAAAAAAACTGCAAAAGAAAAAGCCAAGACAATGAAGGAGGCATTGATTTGATTTTGGTAGCTGCTAAACAAAATGGGCTGACAAAAAACATTAATTTCCCTCTCAGATGCCTCTGTGGGAGGTCAGCTGCTGTGGTCCCTGCAAGCACCCGGTCACGGAAGAAAGACACAGATCCTCCACAATTAGGAGAACAGCCGAGGCCCCCAAAAGGAGAGCCGTTTATTATTGATACACCATTTATATAGGGTTTGCAAAGTGTGACAGGATTGGAAGAAGAAATCCCACCTTTCACTCAGACTGGTGAAGTGACCGGTCAGTCAGCTTTCCTTCTCCAGGAAGGAATGTAAGCAAAACCATTGTTTTTAGTACAGTGCATGAGAAAATCTGACTCAAGGACATAAACTTTTCAGAAGGCTTTCAAAAACAGGGCGACAAGCTGCCAAACAAGAGAGGAAATGGTGGGGGTGAGTTATGTGTTTGCTGTAAGACTGATGACTTCTTATGCTCGATGGAGCCAGACTTGCTTGATAGGGGATGATCTGGCATCTCAGAGAGAGCTGGACTCTTGCTTTCTGATGGGGAATCCTGAAGGAGAGACAATGGAAGAGTGTTGCTTGCAGTGGGCTGGCAGCAGTTGGCTGTGGGAAGGCATGAGCTGTGCAGCTGCCCTGGGAGGCTTGCTGGGATCACCTGAAGATGAGCTGTTCTTGTGCAGGGCATGGCAGTGGAACAAAGCCAGCCCCAATGTCCAGTAGGGTGTGTGGAAGGTAGTTTTGGTACAAGTGCTTTGCAGAACAGCATCATCTTGCTGGATTTTTGTGGTGGTATTTAGTGTTTGTGGTTTGCTTGCAAGATCAGCCTTTGTTCTCCTACACAGTGAAATTCAGAGATAATCGAGGTACTGCTACTTGTGTTAAATAGCCCTAAGAATTGTGGGGTTGTGAGAAGCAAAGGAGTAGGATGTGGTGGTAGGGCAGTGTGGAGGAATCCTTCTTAAGGAGTAGTGCTTGTGGCAAGTTTGCTTGTTAATCGTCCTCATTTTGGTTTTCCTTCACTCCTCCATGATCAAAATATTCATTTTTTTGGGTTTGTATACATTTACAGACTGAAGACCATAACCAAGTTCACTTCTTCTCAAAACAGTTTCCACCTTGTCCATGATTCGAGACGCCATTTGTGTCACGGTTAATCCATACAAATTTGTGCCAAATAAGTAAGATACTGTTCGGAGACAGTGGGACCATTCTGCACAAACTCAAGTTGTTACAGGATGCTGGCTACAGGTTTTTTCTTCTGTTTTAACATCTCTGTTGCTGGCACCTTGAAAACCCAACTAAATTCTGCCCTAATCAACAGACGCGAAGTTTAATTACAATGCAATAAAGATAGCTTAGCTAGTTTTCAAGTGGTACATAGCTGATTGGATAAAGGAAGCCTGAAAGAATATTTTTCCCATTCATTCTCATCACATTCTTTCACTGTATGTTTTCACATTATGCACCATAGAAAATTATTTGCAGTCTATCTTCTGTGAGTGACAGAGTATCATAAAACACTGTGGATTTTGATAGGAAGTCATTGGCTTCTTTACTCAAGTGTTGCCCTATGGGCCAGAGACCCACATTTCACAGATCCAGTACCCCTAATGGGAACTTTATCTCTAAAACTCTCCTCTACCTTTAAACGCTCAATTTGCTTCTATTTCATGTGAAAAAAGATAATCTACAGAAGGTTCCTTGAAAAAAATTTTCTGCAGATATCTGATGTAGATGTCTGAAAATTACTAATATAGTCAAGTTAAGTGCGATTGATGAGTGTTTTCCTGGATAGACTACTACCAAACAACCTAATGACTTGTGTCTGACCAATGGGCCCCTCCTTTCCAGCAAAGTCGACTTACAGGATTTCTCTATGATCCCCATCCTCCCTTTGCTCCCTAGTACCCTTTTCACCAGATTTTTCCATGTTGCCTGTGCCCACATTAGTGTTTCTGGGGTGGTGCTGTAGCCTTCCTGACATGACCTGAGTTACAAAGCTTTAGAAGACATTAAGAGTTGATTTTTTTTTATTTTTTTTTTACTCATAACACTTCCCCAATTCAGTTTGTAATTAAACATCAAAAATCATCAGTGTATCCAGGCAAACAGTGAGCTGTTTTTCCCATCCCCAGGTAATGGAGACAACATTCTCTTAAGCTCTGAGTGCCACTGGTGCCTACTCTAATCTCCCTCCTTTTGACAGTTATCTTTATCCTTAACCCAGCTACCACTTGCTGGGTTATTCTCTTCTCAGTTTTCATTGCCTTCCTTAAGCATCTGATAAGCAAGCAGTTTCTGCAACTGTACACAGTTGCCAGCTTCCAGGACTTTTATTTCCATTACTGGCAGCAGGACAATGCTTATGAGGTATGAAATCATGCTGACAAGAAGACATTTTCTAAGCAAATTCTGCTCCAAAATAAGCAGGCATCTGTGCCTGACAGAGCAGTGGAAGTTGCATGGCACAAGGAAGGCCTTGGAGAGCCATATGTTTGAAGGCTGGTGGTGACATTTCTGCTTTTCTTCCTTATATGGTTCATTACTACAGTTTGTTTGCTTTCTTAATTGCTCTCTCTGTTGCTGAGTCTCTGTGGACTGTAATGTATGTAAAACAATGTGTATGATTCAAGGAAAATCAAGGGTTTGACTGTCTTGCTGTAGATACCAGTATGTGAAATACTGTGAACTACAGATTAAAGGAATCCACTGTATGTTAAGCTAAATCTTAAGCCAGTAGTAACTTAAATCCTTTGTTCTTACTATAATTTAAGATTTCATAGCAGCAGATTTGCTCTATAGCAGTGTAGTGCCTAAGGCACTCGCACAAGAGTGCATGCACCATAGCGGTTCCAGCAGAAAGGAGCTTGCTTTGTCTGAGCAGGCAAAAAGTCTTGGGGAAAGGGAGTATTTCAGTTCTTATTCTACAGAAGAGGCAGGCTGCAAAATTAACAGATTTGCCCATAATCTCCCAGGGTCTTCACAAACGTGGCAGTGATTTAATCTCCTGATTGTGATTTTCATCACAAATTCTGAACTAATCGATAACATGTTTATTTGCCATCCCATAATTGCAGCAGTATTTTGTTGTTAAATACCCTGCAGTGCCATTAAAAACTAAGTTATTTAAGAATTGTAACTAACGTGGGCACTTGAGGCATTTCTAAAGGAAATAGTGTGTGAGCTGTTCGATATAAGTAATATTAAAGCAAAGTACTTGATTATCCAGCAATACAAACCTGAAATCCTGCCTGAAGTACTTGGAGAAAGCCTGACAGTGTCATACCATCATGGCACATCCTCTTCACTACTCTGCAGGGCACTGTAAAGTGAATGCAAAATAAAACAAAAGATTAAAAAGGAAAAATAGACCTGGACTACCTTAATCTCAGGCCAAGAGCGAGAACATGCCCCCATGTCCTCTGACACTCTGAAATGGAGGCACAGCACAGAAGGGGAAATTCACAATGGCAGATTGCAGCTTTGAAAATCCAAATTCAGCATTAAAGAAAATTGAAACGTGGCTGAGTAGGCTGGTGGCCCACTGGAGTAATCACCTGCAGCTGTGTTTTCAAACAAACACTCTGATGAAAGCCACGGGGTGACCAACAAAGGGACAGAAAGCTAATTTTCCACCTGCCTTTTGTTATAAATAGTGATAAACTGTGACTCTGGGTCTTAGAGGCAGAACACTGCAAAGAAGTGAATTCTGTGGCTAGAAATGATGTGTTAAGACACTTTGGGCAAAACAAAAAACATTGTTGTGCCCCCACTCCCCCTCCCCCCAGTAAGATGAAACCACTGGTACTGCATTAAGATCCAAAGAATTGAAGCTAACCAGCTAGGCAAAGATTTAGCCAACATAGGAAATGTCTATGGATAGTTTCCCGAATCCCAGCTGTTAAAAAAAAATTACAAACTGAGCTGACATATGGATATCACAGCATTGTTTCTGCTTTCTGCATAGGAATGGGGCTTTTAATTGGGTTTTCAGTACATGTGCTTGCTGCTAGAATTGTGTTTGGATAATCCTGCTGGGAAGTTTGTTTTTAATGTATTGTTTTAGCAATGTTCTTGTTTTCTAACATTCTGGTAAGATCGATATTTAATGGCTTTGAAAGCACTCAAGTAATTTTATTTACAACTGTGAATGAACATTTTAGGGAACTGTTCTTTTTTAGTTGCCCTTTTTCCCATTTGGTTATCAATATGATGGAGATAAGAAGACAAATCCTGTTCATCTCCTATTGATTTTGGACTAAGTGAGCAATCAGCCCCTGTAACTCTACTCCTCCACATGCTCAAATAACATCTGTAAAAGCAGAGATGTAGTAACAGATGTGAAGGCCAGATACGGATACACTGCTTTTGCAAGGGAAGCATTTAATAGAAAAAGGGGAAATGAAGTGAGTATAGTGAGTAGTTTGGAAAGGTTAACTGAACTGTTTGTACTCTTGAAAATTATGGTAACTGAAAACATAATTTTTCTCCTAACCAGTGTGGGAATTCCTCTCCGCTGAAAACTTGAGTGGGGTATATGAAGCAATTAGTGCAAATATGCTACAACATTAGGGAGCACAAGCATTTTTATTATTATTATTATTTTACAACAATGGAAGAAGCCAAATACCCTTATATATTACATTAATGAGATAGATTGCTACTTTTAATGGAGCCTCTGTGCTCTGCACTGCACTGTATGCAGATTTGCTAGTTAATAAGCTCAAACAGTGTTTCTGTTCATGGAAAATGAATCCAAAACGTTTGTCAGATTATCTGTTTGGCATGCGTGACTGGTGTCTGGAGTGGCACTTTGCTAATGTGCCATTACTCAGTGTCATTAACCCGCAGAAGTGATTGAAAGGTGAATTTATATTTGTATCATGCTGCTTAGAACAGACGGTGCTCTGGATTAATCTTGGTGCCCTGTGAAATGGTGCTGCACAGGATAAAACAAACCAAGCATCTCACAAAGTGCATATCCCTAACTCTTAGTGGTTTTTTTCACTAGAGGAATGTTCTGTTGTGATTATGGTAAAATGCAGGCACGAAGTTGCCTGTGGGAATGTTTGTTTGTTAGCTGTCTGTTCAACGTCGTTAGAAATCCAAAGTTTTTATAATTCCTGTGAAAAGCTTCTGATTGCTTTACCCATCAGCATTAAAACCACATAAAATATTTTGGCAGCTGCATTATACATAAATAGCTTTGAAATATTTCATTTAAAAAGGGGGGATTGGTTTGAGAAATGCAGAGCTGATTTTTTCTTCTTATTGATTAGGAAAGTGTATCTGTTTGTATGCAAGTAGATTACTTTCATCTTACAACATATTTCCTTCTCCACGGAAAATGAATAGGTCTTATATTCTTTCAGTAAGTGAAACCCTCATTGTCAGTTTGTTAAGGGTTAAATAACTGCTTTTTTTTTTGGTTAATTTTTTGCATGCCATGATATTTTTAAGAACAATATTCATTGCAAACAGTTTTTAATGAAGTATACAAGTAAAATCACAGTCTTTTCCTTTATGTGGATTTTGAGCTGAAATGGTGTTTGCTATGACCTGTTCAGAAGTGCAAGGAGATTCAAACCTATGAAACAGAATGGGTTCTTGCTTACTGAAAATGTGGAAAGATGAGGGAAGAGAAGGCAACTGTGATTGTTCTGTATCTTTCCTTATATGATTTCTTCCTGTTTGGTTTTGCATCAAAGTTTGGGGTTTGAAATAATTTGTATTCTGGTTTTTTTTCTTTTTAGTTTATTTTTTATGTAGTCCTAAAATATCGGTATATTTTCTATGTAAAAAGGCAAAAAAATTCTTACATTTTTACATTTTACATTCTTGCATTTTTACACCGTGCTTCACAAAAGACAGGGGAGTGTGACACACCATGCTAAGCAGCTTTTGACGCATCACAGAAAACATTTGGAAATGTTTTCAAAACCCCACTGAATGGGGGTTTTATTTCCTATATTGGCAGCTCAGGTTTCCCACTCAGCCCGCAGACAAAATGCCCACCGCTCCAGCAAGTTTTACCCGCGTAACTGCGTGCCTGCACCCGAACAGGACTGGGAAAGAAAATCGAGAAAGGTGTGAGCGAAGACTGTGACATTAACGAGTCATTGTGACAACGAGAGCAGATCTGATCCTGAATGAGAGGTGTCAGGGTAATAAATGACTTCTGAAAGCCGTGGTGACAGCGACGTGTCCCGGATCGGGATGTGGAGGCGCACAGCAGTGCTGTGCCGTGCGTGTGCTGGGACACGGCTTGTCCCACGCCTCTTTAGGAGGATGCACATTCTTATTAATTTCTCTTGTAGTAGGGATTAATGCTGTCTCCATTGGAGAAGTTTAGCCCTTTTCCAGGGACTTGAAAAATAATGGGCTCGCTGTTTTTCTCAATTAGTCCTTTCTTTTCTTTAATCAGATAGAGATCAGTTTTCTGTCGTCATTCCTTAATAATAAAAATGCGCTGATGAGCCTAATTGTTATAGTAAGTTGACCTCGAATCCAGGAGCACTCACCCCTGAATTTTATTGTTCAAAAAAGGATAAATGCACTACAACCTTGAATGTCTTTCCAGTCGTTGATTAGCTTTGTAGCCTAAGTACTGGGATTCTTCTGTGTGTTATTTTTGCTGTTATTGCATGGTAAAACAAAGAAAAGAAATCCCGAGGAGTTCATCTACATTGACACATTAGATTACAAGAGCTTCTCTAGGGCATTTGTTCATCATGTATAGATAAATTCAATCTCTCTCTCCTTTTCCTGTAATGGAAAGATTGCTTCAATGTGGGAGTTAATTAGCAGAGCTGTTTATGAAAAGGAAGGGTGGGGGGTAGGGGGGGAGAGTTAGGCAGGGGTAGATGGATGGGTTGATGGATGAATAGATAGATGCTGGAATGATTTTAATTTGTGAAAAAAACAAGTGTACAGGGGATTGCAAAATTTGGAGTTTGCCCATATTTATGAAAACAAAATACTATTTGCTGTTGGCCCTGGAAAAGCATTGTGCAGTGGATATTTCTATTTTTTCTGTGTGTACATGTGGTTTTGTTAGCCAAAAACACTTATGGACATTGTGTAATTCTACTCACTAATGAGCAATTCCCTTCATGTCACCCTATGGAAGCAGGATGGGCAGCACAGAAAAATGAAAGAAAAATAGCCATGAAGTTTAAGTAACAGTTAAGTAGAACCTGAAGTAATAGTGTAGTGTGTTAGTGAAATTGTTATTTTGATGAAGGAAATATGTGTTGTAAAATGTTGCATAAAGAGAAGGCAGTGCTACTCATTTTGGCATTTTTTAAGGCAAAAATAGGTCGTATTCCAGTACTACTTATTATTTTGTATATTACTCATTTTGGGAAAAGTTACAAACTTCAACAATTACATTTAGTCTTCTGCATTTCACTCAAGTGGGTGTAAGGCAGGGACCTTCTCCTATTTCTGCTTTAATGACTAATTCTGATATAAATCTGAACAGATTCAGATTTTCCTTTTTCTGATGGGTCACCATTCTGGGTTTGCATCCACAAAGGAAACATCCTTGAGGAACAGCACAGTACTTTGCTACTTGGATTTCCATTCCTCTGCTTTGATGTTTATTTCATTTTATCTACTTTTTAAATAAAGTCATTGTTACAAAAATAAATATAAAGTTTTTCAGTAGTTCCTAAAGTTAAGGAGTGAGATCATGAAATAATTTATTCCCATTTTAACTACAGTTATGTAAATGTATATTTTTAAGAGTTGGTTGAAGCCCTTTCATTAGACTACATACATATATATAGGTTTAGCTTAATCTTTACTCAAAATCGCTTTTCATTACAAATATAAATGTTTAAAAAATACGCAGAAATCTTAGGAGCCCTACAATTATTTGTAAAACCCATTAGTAGGATCCATATAGGTAATATTCCTTTGGGCTTTAAGAGGGAAAGTCCAAGGTTCAATGTCAAAATGCAGCAAAAATTTGTTGCTAATGAGCCTGTATGGAGTGATATATGTAAACGTGTCAGAAAAAACACATTTTGAGATTGCACAGAAATACTTCGCAATTTGCTGTGAGATGAAATATATTTCATAGTTGCCTTATTTTGTGTTCATCTGGAAGAGACTGCCCTACTGAATACGAAACCAGCATGTCCCCCAGCCTCACAATTATTTCATTCTGTGATGTAATGAAGTAAATAGTATTGCTGTGCTCGTGTGGAAGTTGAAGTTCAGCCTAGGGAGGGTGTTCAAGAGGAAAGAGGACATTTTGACAGAATATGAACCTGCTTGTGCTGTTTGCTCCTCCATTGCTCTAAATGAGATCTTGGATTTTTGTACTTCTTTATGCCCTAGGCTGAGCCAAGCCTCACCTAAGAAGCACCATCTCCCCCTCAGGCAGGTCTTCTTTTGAAACAAACATCTCCCCGTGGCTTGCCAGCACGTCTCCTGTTCTTGCTGCTCAAAGCAAAATCTTTGTTTAGGAAGGCTGTGAGGTGTCCAGCTGCCCTTGGCCTTCTCACAAAAATGTCTGTCCCATTTATCCCATGAAGTTTTCCATTTCCTAAAGCTGCCTGCAAGATCACCATTTGCTCACAAACATACAGCATGCCTATACACTGACCATCATCAATAAATTGTGCCAAGCCCTTCACGTGCTTTCTATATATGAATAGTAGTAGAGAAAGTGAGAGTCTTTCTACTAGGATCTTACCTCTGATAGACTTCAGTCAGGTTCACAGTGAGCATTTATATGTAGGCCATATTTTCAAATATTATCAGTTGATGTGCTTCTCAGTAACAAAGAGAAGATCCTGAAAACATTTTCGAGGCAATAAGCTGGTGAAACCCACTCAGGGCAAACATCTCGCTGTCACTTGGAAAACTAAAACCAAGGTGGAGACTCAGTTCTTTGTCCACATGAGAAACCACCCATTGCTCGTTCTTGAGTGCTTGGGGGGCTCTGTGATTGTTAGATTTTAAATTTTTAATTGTTTTGTTAGCTTAACCTGCAGTTGACCCATACAGATTTCATTCAGAGTGGTGCCACTTAGTAGTAATGCATTTTCTGACACCCTGTAGAAATTATGCTGTCGGCGTGGCAGTCTGGCCCATCAGCCCAGGCAGAGCTTCTGGCGGGCTCATCCCCTGCCGGGGGGGAGCCTTCTACAAGGCTGCTCTTTTATTATTTAGCACCTTGTTTATGGCATCGCACTTGAACCCTGGAACTTTTCAAGTCCACTTCCCAGGGGTTCAAGGGCAATTATTAACCCCTGCAATGCCAATAATCTTCAAGAAGCCAAAACTCTATAGTTGAATATAAGTGCACCTGGCTGATGTGTACGAGGCATTTGCTTACTGCTTGACAACTTCAAGTGAATTTAGCTCCCATTTTCTGTAACTCCCTCAAACCCACCTGTGGGAGTCCCATGGGGGCCAGACACATCCCATTGAGTGCCCTTAGGTGTGAGCATAGCCCCCTAATGACAAAGCTTCCTTTAGCCTTGGGTCTGTCAGATTTCACTCTTAATGTTCTAATGCCATCATGTATTTAGATTCATTGCCTGCAAAAAGAGATATTTAGTTCAGTTACTTCCAGTGCTTGCCAACATTTGGTACCAGTTTCTGCAAGAGCCATTTTTAAAAACATCTAAGTAAAATATATCTGTTATAGTGTAAGGAAGGTGAACCAAACAGGTGCATTACCACACTAGTGGTCGCTGTTATTCACTACTCTGTGCCTTCTTGCAAATGTGATGCTTTAGGAAAGAAATTTTAATTAAAGAACTCCAAAACACGATGAGTTACAATTAAAAGCCTCAGCATTTTGAACAACAAAAAGAAGGCCAAATTCAGGTTTTCTTTTGCAATGTGTGAGAAATTAGAATATTTTATGTCATGAAGTAGAAAAACCAGATAGATTCATTAACATTTTATTTTAAACTTGAAGTTGCAGCTCAGGAAAGCATCAGACAAGAAAATAATAATGCCAAGAGAAGCTTGTTGATGAACAAATGGAGTTCTTGTGGCACATCCTTCCCTGCAGCTGTCTGCAGGGATGTGGGGAAGCCAGTGCATGAGCACTTGTGCCACTTGTGTTTCAGAAGGTATCACCTTCATGAAGGCCCTGTTCAGGTCCAAGGGCTCTCTTCATAGGTTACTCCAGAAAGAAAAAGGCTTTAAAATGAAGCTGAATGTCTCAAAAACAAACATGGGTGAAAATACTTGAATTAAAGGCCAATCCTGCACCTGTTTCCCTTGTATCTTTTGGCCCCATCTGTGCAATGGAGAAGGCTTTCTTTGCACTCAAATGAGCTGGATGCAGATGGCAGCTACCTATAGTCCTGATGCAGCTGTACTTTGAGACCTTTGCATTTTGCTCATTTTTCACACAACGGCTTAAACTCTGTCCTAAGGCAGAGGTGCTTAAATTCTCTCCTAGGTGCTACCTGCCAGGTGGCTGCAGCAACACACTCTTCCAAGCACGTGGGGCTGATTCAGACTTAATCTCTGCAGCTGCTCAGTCTGCCCTTCCCAGTGCAATGGGAAGCTAAAAATGTAAATAGTATGGCACTGGCATGAATCTTTTTTTCCTAAACAGAGCTGAATCTCCCTTAGCTTTGAAACTGTGGACTGTGCATCAAAATAAAATGTGGCAAATGATTATGCAAATGAGGAAGGGAAAATGTGTTATTTCTTAAGTGCGAGATCTTGCAAATGGATGTCTTCAGGCTGACAGAGCCCTGCCCTCACGCTGAGCTCTGAAAAGCTCTGCAAAAACAGGACAGGGCATCTCCTTTTGCTGGTTTGCAAGATTAGGACTGGTGTAATAAGTGGAGGAAAAAAAATGTGAAGCCATAATTTGCCTTACAGAAAGTTAACTTGGAAAAGTTCTTCTGTAGATAGATTGTCATTGCTTCAGAACTAAGTACCCAACAGGAAGACACAAAATGATTGCAGTTCCATTTTTAAAGGAGTATTAGATGTGAATTTAATCTAACCTATCTCTCTCTTCACATTAGACAGATCATGAATTATCACTGATGATTACTGGAATTCTGCGTAAGCATTTGAAGTACAGACGGGAACCTATGACAGTAAAATTGAGAAGGAAATGAGCACAGACAAGTGGGAAGCTGCTTATCCCACCTTCATCAAGAAGGAAAACAAAGCCCAACACATTTTAAGCCTTGAAAAACAAGTTAGATGGTCAGAAAATCCTTCTGGTGTTAATAATCTTCACATGCTTTGCTGTTTATATGAATTCTTATATCCAGCATTTTTAACCTCATGACTGTATTTGATAGCCAGTTTATTTCTCAGCTATGTAGTATATATCATAAAATTCATTAAGTAATTGATGGGGAATCAGCTGGGAAAATACAAATGAATGAATCCCCCATGAGGCAACTGTTCCCTCATCCTGATAGAGCAACAAACGGGGAGAGAGAATCAGGCGTTACCCTCCTCTGAGTAATTTGTTGGTGGTGCTTTACAATGAAGTGTTTGCACTTTGGTGGCTAAAATCTCTTCTGATCAGATTTGCTGTGGCATTGCACAGGTTCAGCTGGCAGAAAAGCTTTGCACTTGTGATTTATGACATACATGGCTTGCACCACAGTTTCGTTAATGCTGGAGACCCAGATTAGGCCAAGTTTCACATAAAGAGGGATCTTGAGGGAGAGAAACACTTGAGACAGATCATCAGATCCTTATATTGAATTTTGTTTGTATGTTTTACACTGCAAAAAAGGATTATTTTCCACTTTTCAAAATGGGAAAATAACGCTGGAGTGTGTTTTAGTGCCCTAACATTGGATGGAGAGACGCATGTCTTCAGTTCTCTCTAACTCATGGTTTGCCATGAAAAGCAAAGCCCTCCTAATCAACTAGAATTTTATAGTGTTTATTCTTTGCATAGAATACTTAAATTTTTTTTTTTAGCTCATAGGACTACTTTGGGAATATAATTATTAATATTTATTCATTTAATTTCCTTTCATTAAAACTAACAGCTAACGTTTTAATTTTTAATACTACTTCTGGTATACCAAGTACTAGAGGGAACATAAGGGTGCTCCTGGGAATCTTGTTAAATTTATAGCTGACCTATCCACTATGACTCATCAGTCTTCAGAGAAATTAGAGGTCCATTTTGGCACTCCTTTGTCTAGGTTTTTTTATCTGCAGGAGGGAGGAAAATAGGGAGGGAGGTATTTAAACAATTAACAGCTCAGTAACTTCTACAGACCGTAAGTAAAAAGCTCATTTCTAAGTAATGGTCAGGCAGTGGTGAAATTGGTCCATATGCTGAAGGAGAGAAAGGGATAGAGTATAGTCAGGTCTGTTGAGCTGCTGGTAAGTGACTGGAGAAAAAACTATATATGGATGAAAAGCGTCAGCAGGTGTTTTTTGCTTCAGACTGCCTTTTTGAGGATGAACCCCTGAAAAAAAAAAAAAAAGCAAAACCAAAAAAATTCCAACAAAAAAACAAAACAATCAAAACAACTGAATTTGTATTGACAACCAAAGTCTGCTTTTGGCACCCAAGTTCATTAAGCACTTGTCTGAACTGCTTTTGCTGCAGTTTCTTGTGACATTCTTGTGACATTCTTGTGACACCTCCAGAAGTTCCCCAGAGTTCCTAATGATCAGAGAAGTTTGTGCCATCAGGAACAAAACAAAAATGTGGGAACCAGGGACCAGATGCAGCCATGACTCCATCCTCTAGCAGCTGGGCACTGTAGCTTGAGGCATTTCACACTGGCCGTGCTGCAAGGATGGGTGTTTAGAAGGGGCTATGCCTTAGGAGCAGAGCTCTCCAAGCTGTGAATTCCTTTGAAACCATGAGTCTTGCACGTAATTGAAGGTAGTATGGCATTTTTCTGTGGAGTATCTCCTGGCTGAAGGCAAGGAGGCACTTCAACACACACAGTCGATGAGAGAAGCTATGTGGCCAGTGAATCTTTCCTTAGTCATGTCTGTGTATGCTGGTTTGGATGGGGGGAGTTAATTTTCCTCACAGTAACTGATGGGAAACGGTGAATTAATTCCTTGTTCTGCTTTGCTTGCACATGTGGCTTTCACTTTGCCTCCTTTTCTGTCCTTATCCCAGCTCAGGGGTTTTCTCACTTTTACGCTTCCAGTTCTTTCTCCCATTCCACCGGGGAAGAGCTGAGTGAGCATCCATGTGAAGGTTTGTTGCCATCTGGGATTAAACCACAACACTGTGAAAATCATGTTTCTTGGCTTGGTTTTCTCTATTGATTGTGTCTTCACAATGTGTCAAAGGTGTCAGGAACCTGAGAGGCTCCTTTTAGGGTTCTTTTTTTTGCTTAACTTTCAGTTTTTAATGAAAATATAGGGTGGTGTTTTCTGTTTGGGGTTTTTTTCCACCTACATAAATAGCATTAACATTAACAAAAAGGGATCAAGTTGCTCAAGTGAATGACTTACATGTGAAAAACTCTAGGGAAATCTGAGGGTTTAAAACCTATCTCTCTTAAAGAAATGGAAAGTGAATCTACAGCGTGTATGTGTGTATATATATGAGTGTGTGTATATATGTGATGATCAGTTTCTATATGTACTTTAGCATATATGCTCTAGTTGTATAGATGGACATGTGTGGATACACTTGCTTTCTGCAGTGTGTCTGCTGGCATTCAGCAAAGGTGAAAAGAAACAGACACTGAATTGTTTTCTCACCTCGGGGTTTTTGTATGAGTAAGGGCTCTGGTCCTGCACTGATCAGGGACAGCTTGCAGGGTAAGGTGCAGGGTGCAGTGACTTGGATGGTGACACGTGATGTGTTACCTGAATGAAAGCTGACCTTTATCCAGGTTTCAGGATCAGGCCCATATTTCAGCTGTTCCTACAATGTTCTCCATGCAGTGTTTGCGTGCTTGTGGTCTGGCTTGCAATTTTTGCAGTTTACTCCTTGTAGGCTGCTTGTTAAAAATGGAGAGCCCTGCAGCATTTTGGGCATGATCCTAATTTTGTTAATACCAACTGGACACTTCCCATCTGCTTGCTGGATTTGAGATTTGGGTTCATTCCATCCATGGGTAAGAAAGTGATACCTTTTATGCTTATGAACAATGGAGGCTCTTTTATCCTGTCATTATTTAAAAATCACAAGGGTTTTGGGTGATTTCTGTGCAATTCAGTGCGTGTCACCAGAAGTGCGNGAGGATTTAAAACCTATTTCTCTTGAAGAAATGGAAAGTGAATCTACAGCGTGTATGTGTGTATATATATGAGTGTGTGTATATATGTGATGATCAGTTTCTATATGTACTTTAGCATATATGCTCTAGTTGTATAGATGGACATGTGTGGATACACTTGCTTTCTGCAGTGTGTCTGCTGGCATTCAGCAAAGGTGAAAAGAAACAGACACTGAATTGTTTTCTCACCTCGGGGTTTTTGTATGAGTAAGGGCTCTGGTCCTGCACTGATCAGGGACAGCTTGCAGGGTAAGGTGCAGGGTGCAGTGACTTGGATGGTGACACGTGACATGCTACCTGAATGAAAGCTGGCCTTTCTCCAGGTTTCAGGATCAGGCCCATATTCCAGCTGTTCCTATGCAGTGTTTGCATGCTTTCAAATGATTTCATAGATGGTCTGCATCTATGCTCTTCTGTTCTAGCTTCTACTCTTTGTATTGTTCCTATATTGCACTGTCCTTGCATCTCAGGAAATGTCCAGAAGCTCCCATCTCCAGTGTTTCTTAGGATCAGTGCCACACCAGAGATGTGGCCCTGCTGGTCTCAGGCCTATAGCAAGGCTGCAGAGGGTGGGAAGGTTCCTCTTAGGCAGTGGGTTTCTGCACTGGGTATGGAGCAATTTGTGTGCTCTTCCGTGCTGCTGGAGAAGAGAGAATCCAATGGTGCTGGTGGACCCTCTGTATTCCATGTTACCTTAAGCCTTAGACAGATGGCAAGGTCAAGTCTGTACAAAGCTCTATTTAAATTACAGGCTGTGGAAATGTGAATTCTGACCTTTTTGTAAACTTTTTTGCTACTTGCTTTTATTGTTTTTATTCTTCATTCACCAGTGTTAAAAAAAAAAAAAAATCCATCAGAAGGTCTGAGACTGACATTTCCGAGTGAAACAGAGAGTGCAAAATTTCAGTTTGACCCTGGCACTGCAGCTGCTGAAATATTAATGGCATTAAATGCAGGTGAAACGGAAATGTGTGCGCAGGCCAAAGATTCCTCGAGGCAGTTTTCCTGGAGCTCCCCCGCTGCCTGCGCCTCTGCGGCCGGCAGGGCGTCTCCTCTGCTCACCCGAATGAGGAGTGACAGGGGTGATGAGGACGGCACTTACCGCAGCACCCTCTCCTGCATAGGGAAAGCTGTCCGGCTGATCAGATTTAACAGGCAGCCTGGGTTGTTCAGCCACTGCTGGAAGACACATCAGCCAGCTGGGGAAACAACATGCATTCTTGCACAGCGCCAGCTGCCGCTGCCCAGCCCTGAGCACGGAGGCTTGGGGACACAGGTGACTTAGCTGAGGTGAATCAGGACCTCAGGCGGGGCTGCATTATCTCCCTGGTACCAGGTTTCACCTGTGATGTTCCTACATGCATTTTCTACGTGTATCTTGTAGTGTGGGCCACCTCAGCACATGCTGCAGCAGCGATGTAGGGGATCCATCCACTCTTCCTGCGAATTGCTTGCTCTGTTAAACGATTGCTTGGAGTCTAGAAAATGAAATAAGTGATGAATATTAAAAAAACACTCTGAGCTGTCTGTCCCAAACAGCTTAGAGGGTGGCAGTGCTATATGGCTGTCAGGCACTAAGCTCCCGTAAGATTTTGGTGGTGTTAGGAGGTGAAATATTTGGAAGCAGGCGCTCTCGTGGCTGCCAAAACCATTTGAATTGTTAATTTCCATCAGTGTCATGCCAGCTTTTTCACAGAACTGGTTAATGGGGTAAAGCAGCTATTTCGATACTGTCACATTTACGTTAGTGGAAAATCTGCTGTGACATAAATGGACTTTTAAAAAAGCCAAAATAAAACGAAATGTCTAATGACTCCCCACTCCCCTTTTTATTCAAACAAAATAAAATGCTAAGAAGGGGATTTAAATGTTTACATATGTGCCCAAAGCACAAGTTTCACTCCTTTCCCCTTTTAGGACCAGAATAAACCCATGAGTTTGTTTTCAAAGTTACTTCTCCATCAAGTTTGTTGCCTGATGTTTCCTTAACTTTCTTTCTGCTCTTTTACCCCATCATTCTTTCCTCCCCCAACTGCCACCGCACACCATCCTTGCTCGCTTTCTTGCAAAGCTGCCAAGAAACTGTGCGCAAATTTAATGTATGAATAACTGCTCGGTCTCTCAGTGACCTTGAAAAAATTGCTTTGCATCATTAAAAATTCATAGAAATGAAATTTTTGTTAGGAGACTGGCACATGCAAAATTAGTACTTGTTGAAATGCAGCTGGAGTAATCCAACCTCGTGAACTTTCAAAATTGTAATTCTTATGAGAGCTAATTGTGGCCAGCTTACATCTTGGATCAAGTGTTGCTGTTTGACTTCTTAAAATACTATCATGCTATGCATGATATACCTGTTAGCATGTGCAGTACTAGTGCAGGTGAAGTCACTGCATAGCCTAACAGAGACAAAAATGTTTAAAGTTTGTTAGTGCTGATATATTGATGAGTGTGTAAAAGGATGCAATGCCTGAATGGGATACTTAGGAAGCAAGAAAATCATAATTCTTTGCTGCTGTTAGTGGGCTGGGTAGAGCTCTGGGCTGCATATCCACTAAGTGACATTAGTGAGCTGTGGTGCCATGACATTCAAGTCCATGTAACATGCGACTTCTTGAACTCAGAATTTAGCAGTCCACATTTTTTCCCCTTGTGTTGGTCATCTAAACTGTAAAGCTTGGTTTTGCATCTGAGGGAGTGGGAAACCAAAGAACATGTTTGTGTGCTAGCTGTGTTCCAGGTGTTCTTGTTTTCCTGTTATACATGAACAATGCTTTGCCAGGGAAAAACCATAATTAAATCGTAACTACTGAAGTACAGCATGTAGTAGCAAAGTTCACTTTGCCTTCTCCAGCTGTATGGCAGGATGAAGGCTTTAACCGATGTCACAGTTTGGGGAAATAAAATGCAATGCTCGTGGCACCTGAGCAGGAGGGATGTTGTCCCCACGGCCTGAGCAGACCAGGTTGTTTATCCCTGATGGAGGTAACCGCTCAGGGCTTCCGAGTACTGACCAGCATCTTTGTGGTCTGGCTTGCAATTTTTGCAGTTTACTCCTTGTAGGCTGCTTGTTAAAAATGGAGAGCCCTGCAGCATTTTGGGCATGATCCTAATTTTGTTAATACCAACTGGACACTTCCCATCTGCTTGCTGGATTTGAGATTTGGGTTCATTCCATCCATGGGTAAGAAAGTGATACCTTTTATGCTTATGAACAATGGAGGCTCTTTTATCATGTCATTATTCAAAAATCACAAGGTTTTTGGGTGATTTCTGTGCAATTCAGTGCGTGTCACCAGAAGTGCGATGTCCCAGGCTCTGAAGCAGAGCTGGGAGCGTACAAAGGCTGCAGCTGGCAGCAGCAGTATTTTGTTGTAAGTGGCTTTTGTTTGCCTGGCTCTGAAACATGTCTGTGAGCTCAGTGGATGTGCTGAATACCAGTTGCAGCTCTGTCATCAGCCATGCCACGGGTCCATATTGCTGTAACAACATAATTAAAAAATCATTGCTCTCAGTACCGTTTGGCGCTGTGGCTGAACCACAGTAGTGAGCAGCTCACATAGGATGTGTCTCAATGAAATTTGACTGCCCAGTGTATTTGCAGCCAAAGTCTGTGAGGATAGCAATACATGCAGAACTTTGGGGAGCAAACTTTCTCCTTTTTGATTTTCCTTTGTTTCTGGACATGTGTTTTCCTGCCTTTGTTACAGGGTACCTTGTTTTGTTGAACACATCCTGTTGTCTTCCCTGGCGCCTTGCTGCTGGATGCCATTAGCATATATCTGGGCCACCCCTTGTGCAGACTTGTCCCCAGGTGAAAGCCCTTGTGGTCTGGGATGGAAAGAGGCTGCAATTTACTGAGTCCATTATCACCTCTGGATGTGTAGAATGATAATGGAAGTGACAGAGGTGCAGCTGAAAATTGGTTCTTAATATTTTATGTGTTAAAGCTGAGGATTGGAAATCTCACACTGTTCTTCAGGGAAAATGAAGTGTGTGTGTCTCCCCCTCCCATCTCCCCCTGCCCTCCCATCACATTCAACCATTGGGCAAATCAGCTCTCTTTTTACACCTCCTCATGATGGAAACACTGCTTCAGCAGTGATGTTTTAAAAGACAATGGCATAAAATAGTCTGGAGAAAGACGAGCTGTCCTGGGTGGTAGTATGGCCCCATCAGGACCACTGCTGCAATGAAACTTTGTAGGACATGCATACAAGGCTGCTGGTTCCTTTTTCTCTTCAAGTTGGCGATGAAACAAAATGACTGCCGTGAAGCAGCATCTTCAAATTGTTTTCCTTCACATCTTGTAGTCTGCAACCTGGGCAGTTTTATCTCCCTGCTCTAATGCTTGCAAATTACACTCTTTTATCAAGGCAGCTTCCTTTCCCCACCTCTGCACATACACACCAAACTATTATTCAAGATTACTGTTCATCTATTCATGTGTAATGTGTCATGGATACATAATTTTAAATAGTTTCTTCTTCTAAATGACTTATGCAAATGACAAATTAACCTCCTGGCCTTTCACCAAATTCTGTCTGCCGACTTTCTGCATCTTCTTGGTACTGATTACAAGCAATATTAGATGAAATTGGTTCTTGCAGCTTGGCTTTATTAATTTCTTGTGTTCTTACATCATTTAAAACACTTAGGACTGGGTGTTGCTGTAATTCCCATTGACCCAGAAATTTCTTGAGTGCTTTGGAGGACTCCTTTCCTTTTGCTTAGCGTCTTCTGGGCAAATGCTAAGGCTGGGAGTAAGAGTGCACTGCTGAACGGTATTTCCACATGTACAAAAGGCATTCTGGCTTTCCTTGTGTGCTCTGCATGTTTGAATGAGATATTCACCAAAGTGTTGCTTGCCTCACAGGTAAATCTTGCAGCAAGCAGACTTATGGACTCTGCATTGCAAGGCACTCTTGCAGTGTCAATGCCTCCAGTTGGCCTGAATTATAGCAGCCCCTAAGTGCAGTCACAGTCAACTTCATATCATGGATGCCTTACTCTGTACTGTGTGCACTGTTTCTGCTGTCCTACTCACAACCAGAAATGTTGAAATATTAATGCAAACCACCATTTTGTCGTTGTTGTTACTGTAATGGGCTGTGAGCTGTGTAGGTAATAGATTAACCTCAGACTTTGGGAGCCTAGGTGCGAGCCATGGATTTGCAGATGACTTCTGTTGGTGCAGATGTGCGATTTATCCCTGACTTGGTTCTTCATTTATTAATGAAAAATAAACACACTTTCTCAGTAGAGTAGTTGTGACATAACTGTTACTAATTTGGAGACTGCTCAACTATGATGCCATTATGAAAATGGAAATGCTTAGGAAAATTGAGTATTACTCACCACTTTACAAATTGGTAAAATAAAGCCTTGAAAGAACTTGGTTGTAAACAAGGCTGAGGCATCCTAGCTAATCATGTCTATAGTGTGCTGAACTAATTTAGCACAATGGAAAAGTGCTGCCCACCCCCACACTGGTCCTGCTCCTCTTCTCTGCAGAGGTGCACTGGGATGTAGGGAACACCATTAACAGTAGCTGGGTGAAACTGGGATGCAGTAGATAGACGTGCCACTTTGAGGAGTGGGGAAATTTCCAGAATAATAAACAACTTCCCTTCAGTAGTTCCCATTTTACCGTTGTCAAATTTATGGAGGATTTTTAAATTCAAAATCGGTATTATTGAAATCAGCACCCCTGCATGCAATATGTATGCACATAAAATATAAAGTCCAACCTTTTCACACTATTTGTATTCCAACTTTTTGCTTGCTTGGTTTTAAATAAAGAAACAGGGAATCACCCTATTAAGATTTAATTGATTTAATACACAGAAAAAATCCTTACTAAGAACAAGGAGCAAATGTTTCCTCTAATCCTAACAACATTTTATCTGAAAGAGAGGAAAACTGTATGTATTCAGATTTTGTTGTTTAAACACCATGTTTCCTCCCAGTTTCTGTCTCATGCCAAGCCTACTGCAAATAGGCCATGGAGAAAGAGGTAACTTTCTTTTTAAGTGTGCACATGTTTTTCAACCCTAATGTTTTAGGGTTTTTAAAATGTAAAGGGTAATTTCTTGACTACCATGATAAATATTTTTCAGTTTGGGGTAAAAAGCAAAACAAAACTAAACAAAAAACTAATTATAAAGTATGTTTATGAAGGATTGTAAAAAGTCTGGATGCGATCTAGTGCATGTGGATTCAATTAGGTCAAGGTGCAAATGCTTGAAATAGTGAGGAGCAATATTCAACCATTTCAGCAGCCTGATTGTTTGGGGATGCTGCTAGGTTGCTCATATGTGAGGAGCTTGGCATACAGGCACATTCAGTTCTGGCATCCATTCCATTACAGACTGGGTCCTGTCTGGAAGCTGTTGCCCAATACTGTTTGAACAGCCAGGCTGTTATGGTGGGGCCGTGTCTCTTGCTTCAGAAAGGTGGAAATGGGTTAGACTGAGCCCTTTGTATTTCAAGATATTCTGCTGGCTGGTGTTCTTGATGAATGTCTGTCTGCACCATGGCTTTCCTTGTCACCCACATGCAGTAACCAAGGCAGGGAGAACAGAAGCAGTCAGTTTAATGGCAACCAGGGCACTGCAGCAGGAGGAAATAAACTCCAGATCTTTGATTCAATAAAATGCTGCCTCCTCACAGACCACAGGGCTGCTGAGACATCTTATTTCAATTCCAGGTACTTATTACTCACATCAAGTATAAATAGGGCTATTCATGCTTCACTATCTGATTGGTATTTCCTCCTTTTTCCAGTTGCCTTCAGAGCAACAAATGAAATGACCTTATTTTGATTAGGTCTTTATTACAGCTGCACAAAGTGTGGAAGAACCGACCTGGGCAACTACAAGTTAGACGTTTCTGATTGATCATGAAGTAATTTAATTTATTTATTCCTTTTTAATTTTGCAATTTGATGTTAGGTTAATTGCCTAATGTTTGAGAGAGAGAGAGAAACAGAGAAGTAAAACAAAAGCACTGATCAAGGTGGTGGATGGCTCTGTGCACTGCAAGACCCAGCATCAAAATCCCAAAGTTACTAAGGAATGACCTCAGGGGACCCATGGCTTCCCAAAGTACCTACAGCTTATGAATTTTAGCACTAATGGTGTGTTGTTTCCTACCTGCTACATGTTATTCTTTAATTTCTATTGTCCATTTTTTATAAAACTACCTCAGTGAATTAGCAAGGAAATAAACCAATCCTGTATGATTTGAATAACTAATTCTTACAGGTTACTTTGCAAATAGTTCTAAGTAACATATATCCCCAAAATTCAAGGTCAAGATACAGACTGTTTTCATTTGATGAAGGGAAGAAAGCAATGTTACATGTGAAATCCATTTACATAGAAATTATTTTGACAATGTTTTGACGTGATTTTGCACAAACTAGTGATATATTTTAAAAAGTAAATACTCCTTAATAAATATTAGTCTTTTTTTTTTTATAATTTAAAGGAAGAGATACCATTGCCTGGTGGGAACAGCAGCTAGCACTCCAATTCTCACAGTCCACTGAGGGAAGAGATCCTTAGGATTAACAAGGGACAAAGGAGCTGAAAAAGGAAAATACTCAATATCAATACTTTGTGTAAAGAGACCTATTGATTTGAGGAGAAAATGAGGCAGAGACGCAATTCCATTGTAGCAGTTGGCTTTTCATATGCTTCTAGAGCAGATGGTGTAATGGTCTAAGCATCTGGTTTGAAATATCTGCCTTCCCTAGGGCCATCAACTCAAATTTACACAAGCAGCATTTATACCTTTATTTTCAAGACAGATTATTTGGGCTTGACTCTGGCTGGTTACAGGAGGGTTTTTCTCAGGTAATACCACTGATACTGGCTTGAAGGGTTTCATGCCATTCATAGGGTTGACTTTTCAGGCTTGACCCTAAAAGCAGAAGTTCAGTTGGCTATGTGTCATTCTTTAAGAGGATGCTTGGGCCATAGAGGGATTTGTCCTGGTGTCATTGCTCAGAATTTCCCTTGTGTCTGCACTGCTGTGCAGCATTTCTGGGAGGCATGATGCATCATTCTTGTGTCTCTTCTGTGCTTTGAGTATTTAAGCAAAAATCTAGGAATTTACATCTGATTTGGGGCAGGAAGCTTTTGGATAAGAGCAGGTAACTGTTTAGAATGAATAAAAAATTCACTCTCATATAGCAAGTAACACAAGAGTGTTGCAACCTTGGTGCTCGTTGCATGGGATTTTACAAGATAAGGCTTGTTATGTGCTTTGAGTCACACTTATGTCTTGCTTTGCTGTCTGCTATTTGTCACAGAGAGCATTCCCTCAGATGCTGTCTAATAAAACCAGGAGGCATATTTTCTTGTAATTAGGAGGCAAATCGGAAACAACAGTAGAAGAATAGGAGGGCAATGGAAGGGCAGGTTCATTTTGTGATCATTGTGTGAAATTGTTTATGCTACCATGTATTCCTCTTTGCTGAAATTGTCTAAGAGAATGTCTGCAGATTCTGTATTATGCTGCTCTACAGCTGGTGACCTATATGCTGTCATCTGCATGGGTTTTGTATTCTAAGAATTTGAGTATGAATTAGTTTTTTCTCTATTATTTATTGATAGCATGTTTTTAGAAAAGCAAGGGGGAAAAAAAAGAACAGGGAGATTTATAAGTCGAATGATGAGAACAGAATTTAGCCTGCTGTATAGTAATTGAGTGGCAAAACCAATTCCCCCTGTTGAAAAGAGATTAATCAAAAGATTAACCAAACCCACTTGCTAACGGCAGTTCTTAGGACAGTCCGGAATACGTAGTAGGCAAAATTAATCCTTCCAAATTGCTAAGAAACTCAGGGACTTTGAGATTTAAGCCAGAGTGCTGCAGTTAGTAAACCCTTTCCAATCAGCATGTCAGGTTTGTAATTCTTTTTTGTTTTGGTTTGGTTTTTCTGCTTTGGAAATATAAAATCACAGCCAGCTTCATGCCGGGGGTCAAACCTGGACTGTGGCATCTTGTGTCCCTCATTTCCTGTGCAGGTCGTACAGGGCCAAGGCTCTGGAGACTGCTCCACATTGTATCAGCTCTCTGTTCAAAAGGAAATTAGGTGGCCACTGTTGATTTGAGGAGAAATCCTTTAGCTGCTGTCCCGTTGGCATCTTTGCTCATCTCTAGAAGGCATCCCAGAGCAGCTGATGTAAGCCCTAGGCTGATGGCTTTTAGCAACTTCAGGGTCTGGCTACATAAACAAAGGGATCCTTCATTAGACAGCTGTATTGATTTTGTGTTGGCTTTGTACAGTCAAAGCCCTACTGCAAAAAAATAGGTCTTACTCCACAGTATTGGATGTCACAGGGCTTTGATGGTGCATTCTGTATCTCTAGGGATGATCAAGGCCTATAATGAAGAGTGTGCCTTATTACGGGGTGCCTGTGTGGGTTAACCTAATAGGTGACCTAAGCCATTCTGTAGAAATATTTAGTACAAATAATTTCTGCTGTGATTAGAATTTAAAATAATCTCCTTCTCAGATCTGGTTCCCAATGGGTTCATTGTGATCAAGGAAAAATTAAGAAAGAAATGAAAACTAAACAATATTGAAAAGATAAATGGGAATCCTGCACAACTCATTTAGTAAATGCTTTTTTTTTCCTCTTAAATGCCTTTCAAAAGGCAAGGGAGAAAGCTGCAGCAGAAGGACAAAAGGCTTCTGGAAATTTCACTGCAATGCTGTTTTCTACAGGCTCTTTCTTCTGCCAAAACACAAAAAAAATCCCAGCAAACTGGGAATGAGACAGTAGCTTTGTCTTTTTTTTGTTCAGATTTTTTCTCTTTGTCTTCATGACTGACATACTTGGTGCTTCACTTTCCAAACTGTCACCTTCCCTCCACAAACTGCTTTCAAATCCCGTGGAGCTCCTGCAAGAGAGCAACCTGTCAGAACTGCCCATCAGCTGCTGACACATCGATGTACTCGGGGACCTGGAGGAGGAGCTAAACCCTCCTGCTCTTGACCCACTTTTCTTTCTCTCAAATTTTCTTTGTCCAAATTTTATGGGAAGCTGTGAGTTTTTCAGTAGGCAGACATCTTCATGGAGAGAGTGCTCTGCTCTAACATTGCCTAGACACCACAGCAGTCAGAGGGGCCCAAGAGAGTCTTGGGCACCTGTTCTGATCCGGAGCAGGCAAGGCTAAGAGATACTGTAACACATACGGGTGTAAATAAGATTTCCTTTGCTGTGAGAACCAGTACATTTCTTAACCGTCAAGTGCTGTGGCCCAGAAAGTGGTGATTCTCTCTGTGAAATGCAATATAACTTTTTTCTTGCCTTTAAGAAGTTCTCTAGAGGGTTAGGTAAACTGACAGGTATCCTGAGTTTACAGTTCCCTTCCCTCCTGCTGAATTTTTTTGTTCCACACAATCAGATTTCTCTGAGCACATAGAAAATTAATGTAAAAGAATGAGGCAATTAAAACCGGGTAGCAAAACAGTGAAATCCTGTTGATTTTCTGAAGAGTTTGAGGATAAGTCAGTGTTTTGCTGTTGCTCACTTTTTTTGCCATTTTAGACACCTTTAAAATGTACTTTTTTTTCCCTGCAAAGATGGATTCACTCTCATTGATTAGCTACTTTTCTTTCTAGGTGATAGCCAAGTGTAAAACACTTAAGCAAAGCTCTGGCAGGTCATCACAACTGCCACTGTTGATTCTTTATCAGATATTCCATGGCTCATTATCATATATTGTGTGCAGTTAAATGAGTTCCCGTGATATGTATTTTTGCTACAGAAAATGATCAACCCTTTTTTTCAGCACTCACCCCTTCAGTATTTTGAGGGAAACCAAACCAGTATTTCTTCAGTAGTTAAAGATTAAACTGCAGCAGGCATGGTCCCATTGCTCCACCTGGCAGGGCACTGGAATGTTGCTGGAGTTACGGGGTTGCTACTGCTGTAATTTCTGTGTGGTTTTATTTTGACATACTGTAGTTTTGAGCTCCTGAGGTCCCCTGAGGCTTTGTGTGGATTGAGAGAGCCTTAGTTAAGCTTGATTTGATGCAGCACTCTTGGATCCAAGACAAAGTAAAGCTTTTGTATTTCCTAAAGAGCACATTATCCTCAGAGCACTTAATTTGTACCCTCTCCTTTTGCTAGTAAAAGAGGCATCGCTGCTCTGCCCTTGATGGGGTAGTAGCAGGGGTTTATTCCCTTCTGCCTCACGTGTGCATCTGTTTTAAGCATAACTATTTAACTGTATTTTCCTGCAGATTATGACAAGGAGTCTTGTATAAATAAGGTGTTAAAAAGGAGACAAGAGGGTATTTTTCTCTGAGCCTGGTGCACATCTGGAGGCCTTATTAGTCCCTCTTGTGCCTGTTCAAAAGGATATCTCAGAAAGCAAGGGAAGAAAATGTGTGTCAGTGAATGTATAGCAATGCTTCACAAATAAGAGAAGTGGGAGAAAAGCAAGAAAAACATTACACACCAATACTGGGACACAGGTAGAAAGTCTTGCAGCTGAGCTGGCAATATACAGAAAATGTAATCCCCTGGATATTCTCCCAGGCCTAATCTGATGACTTCTTTTCACTGCTGAGTGTTGTAGCATTTATCCTCACCCTCGGCCACAACTCATGCAGCATATCCAAGTATGGGATGGCATAATACTCCTGTGGTTCCTGCATTCTCCCTTGCTACACCTCTGTGCAGTAAATACCCAGAGCGAGGGGAGCTCCATTGTGACTGTCTTATCTGGGCTCTGAGTAGTGCAAGCTACCAGTACGAAAAATTAAAAACCATTCTGGGGTCTTTTTATGTAATCTATGTGAATGTGTCTAAGTAGTGTGTGTTTGCCCTGCTTGTTACACTCTCATAGTTTCTGTGCTGCATTTCTGTAAATTCACATATCCAAGATACTCCTTTTTTAAAAAACTAGAGGGAAAAGTTGCACTGAATAGCAAGATAAATCTGAATTACCTGCAGTGCTAACAAAAATGTTGAAGAGCTGTTCTCTGGGAGGAAGAGGGAAAATAAATTAAATGGATTATCCATAAAGAAGAGATCCTTTATTGGTTTCTGCCTTTTTTTTTTTTTTTTTTNTGGGAAGAAGAGGGCAAATAAATTAATTTGGTTTGTTTTGGTTTCAGGGAGTGAAAAAGATCTGCACACATTATTAATAGTCAGGAGCAGGAGTGAGCTGGATTTTACCCACACCCTTGCTGTTATCTCTAATGCACAAATAAACTACAGCTAAATTGAAGAATTAATCACATTAAATTTTTTGGTCCCTGATAAGTAAAATGCCAGTCTGTTTTTATTTATTTTGAGCCTGGAAAACAATTTAGCTGAGTTCCTCTGGATGTGCAGTTTGCTTCTGTTTTGGCATCCTACAGCATTACATTAGATCTTATCACTGCTGCTGTATTAGTGTGTCTAAGCAGCATTCCGGTGATTATATCCACCTTCTTCAACTCCACTGCTAAATGAACTGGGACAGAAAAGCTAATTACACCTTTGCTATGGAGGAAGGCTTCGTATTATCAAGTCTTTATCCACTGAAAAAGAAATGCAGTCCGAGAGCTACAAACCTTGTACAGGTTTGTTTTTTGCTGTAGAGTTTGGGGATCCATGAAAAGTAGGTTTTGGCAGGGTTTGGCATTCAGACGTCTCTGGGATCTGGACCTGTGGACAGAAACAGCAGCAGCTCTTTTCCAAAATGCTGATTCCTTTTTTATACAAGATGCCAAAAACTGGGAAGGGCATAGGTTCCAGATCTGGTTTCTAATATGGCTTAGTCTGCTGACTGCCTTACACAGGCCTATGAGGATTGTTAAACCACAGGCCACCAATACCTGCACTTCAGGAAAGACTGGAGGTGGTGGGGACAGAGGAAACTCACTGCTTTTAGTGAAGGGAGGTCGATGAAACTGTGCTGGATCTGGGACAAGAAAACTTTGGAGGCAGGAAGGAATGCAGCCTAACAAATCATGCAAGTAGGGGTAGGCTCCAAATTTGAAGCCACATCCTTTATGGGGCATTGGTAGGTTTGCTGTATGTACAGCCCCACTTGGCACTATAAATGTTATAAAACAGTCATAAAAAATAACAAGTATGTCTGAAAAATCCATGACCTGATTATAAAAAAGCATTCTAGTTTCACTGAATGAACTATTTCCTGAAAGTGATTAACTCAGATGGAGTAATAAATGAAATAATAAATCTCTGCATTTGATCCTCTGGGTTTAATCCATGAGACAAGATTTATGACTGGAACCATTAACTCTTGTATTGGGAAAATGCTCTTAATATCTCATCTGCATGGTATTAATTTGGAAGGTTTGCATTCAGACAGGTACATCTTAGCTTTCAGTTGAAGTACAGAAAACTTTGAGAATATTTCACAGTAAAATTATGCAAGATAAAGTCCCAAAGCAATGCACTTCTGATGTATGCAGCATTTTGCTGGTTATTCTGAAGTTAAGCTATGGTCTGACTAAAACCTAAAGAGCTGAGGAAATCAATTTAAAGCTTCACTCAGATCGGAATTCATGCTGCGGTTGCCAAATAGAATCATAGAATTATAGATTATGCAGAGTTGGAAAGGACCCACAAGGATCATCAAGTCCAACTCATGGCCCTGCACAGGACAACTTCAACAATCACACCATGTGCTTGAGAGTGTTGTTCAAGTGCTTCTTGAACTCTTGCTGTGACCACTTCCCTGGGAGGCCTGTTCCCGTGCCTAACCCCACTGGGTGAAGAACTTTTTCATAAGATCTAACCTAATATGTAACCAAATCCTCTCCTGGCACAGCTTCATGCTATTTCTTTGAGTTTATTACACGTCACCAGAGAAGAGATCAGTGTCTTTCCCTCCACTTCCCCTCATGAGGGAGATGCAGACTCTGATGAGGTCTCCTCTCAGTCTCCTCTTCTCCAGGCTGAACAAGTCAAGGGCCGTTCACATCTCCTCATAAGACTTCCCCTCAAGGCCGTTCACCATCTTCACAGACCTTCTTTGGATGCTGTCTGTGCATCATATAATGCAGGGGTCAAAGGAAAGGACAGGGTTCTCTGTGTGTATGTATGCACACACATACATACATAGTAAAAAATAAAAGTAAAAAAAACCCCACTGCTTCAAGTAATGCCTGTATTCAGATTGCTACTTATGACACTAATGGGGAAATAAGTTCCTTTACAATTAGTACATTATTAGTGCTTTCAGGCGCTAATATAATAAGTGGGTTACTATCCCAGGTCCCCTAACATCACTGAGAGCTTAATTATAAGATATGACCCCTTAACAAGGACATGCAATGTTTCATTAGTGTAAACATTAAGGCTGCTCCAATTACAGGTTTCCCTGTAGCTGCTTTGGAAAGCACATACCTCTCTGCCTCCTTTCAACAAGGAGGGAAAGGAGTAATCCAAATTATGGGCTGATCCTGTACATGCTCTGCTCTACTGGCTGAATAGTTCATTGATGTTAAAGAAAGTCTTTGGAAGATAAGATCTTGGCATCTTAGGGCCAGCTAGGATTTCACCTAGGCTGCATAAATTAAATCAGGTATGTAATTTTTTTAGAGATTTTGGCCCTTAAGACCAAACATTGCCCAGAGGTAGGGTCCTTTTAAAGTCATTAAAACAACAAAATTCAGCTGTGCCACTAAGTATCTGAAGAAGGAACACTTCTTTTTTCTTCTTCTTCTTTATTTTTTTTTCTTTAAAGTTGGTGATGTAGCAAACGGTGAAGAATTGGTTTGGGATGAGTATCCGCAAGGTGATTTAAATTAGTAAAGCTGCACAGAAATTTCTGCACTTCTTCCTTGATCATTTCTGTTGTTCAGTGTTAGGTTGAAATGCCCAAAGGGTGTGTGCAGCCAGGCAGTCTCTAGGTTTGCACCCACATTCTCATGGTTGGTGTGCAGTAATGCTGACTGCAACCTGGGAGCACCTGAATTGCAGCCATCCACAACCTGATGGTGGAACTAGCTGGGACCTATGACCTCTTGTTCCCAGGAATGCTTTTGGAAATGAAACTTCCCCTGTAGTGGTTGGAATATACTTGTTGCAAAGTTAATGATGTACTTTTAATGCTGCTCTGTGTTTTGTAATGCTGTCCTCTGCTTCTGTGCAGCATTGTGGGGAGCTGAGCTGCCCTTACACTTTGCATGTAGAGCCTTCTCTGACACTGGGGGTATGTCCCCTCAGGATGACTGTACATGTGTGAGCTGGAGGGACCACAGTTCCTGTTTTGTGCTCAGATAGTGTCATGGTTACTTTGGCATGCTCTGCCTTTGCTCTGGATCAGCTGTCAATTTTATACAATAGTAAAACCACCCAAATGCCCCTTTATATCTAGTAGATCTGGAAGCAGTAAATTATCCTAGTACCACTAAATCCAAAGTGAAAAATAGATTTTTCTCCTCTTTGGAGGTACTTTTGGAGAGCCAGATGTCTGTCATCTGCTGCAGTATTCAAATGCCTGCCTTCAAAAACTGAAATACTGGACAAATGTGTTATGAGTGGTGGCCGTGCAGAGAGCTGGAAACAGGGCAAGTGGGATGTAGGGGCACTGCTAACACTCATAGCAGCAGAAATCCAGAATAACTCGTTCTGCACCACTGCAATCCGCTGGTGGCATAATTTTGCAGAACTTTAACACTGGCTTATGGGGGCTCCTCTGGTCATCCTGCTCCCTTCCCTGTCCAGGAGCGTAGCAATGTGATCAGCCATGCTCAGGGACTGGGAAAGACATACAGGACCCTCTAGCTTAGGGTCCTTCGGCTGTGCATTTGAGCAGCCCCTTTCTTCCTCTTGTACTTCCAAGCCCCTGCACAGAAGAATATTTTGTTTCCATTGTATCCTTCCAGCTCAAGTTAACATGACTGTTCACATGAGCTGTGTTTACAAGATCAGGCTCCCTGATTTGTAAAGCTCATCTCTGTTAGGAGACTTCTTTTCTTACTTGTAAACCTGCCCAAGAGAAAATGGTCAGAAAATGTATTATAGGCTGGGAGACTCACTAACCTACCATTTAATGATGGTTGAAAGGTTTTCTTTATTTTTATGTAGAGTGCAGATCAAGAAATCATTAATAAAGATCCATTTTTTTTTAGATAATGCATCTTTTGAGCTACAGTATTGCTGAATAACCTAAAAAGATGAGTTTCAGTACAGAAAAATAAAAGCCCACATGTAAAATTTTAGCCCTAGGAATTTTACGTTTTAATCAGTTTGCTTAGTAAAATACAGTAAGCCTGTTGCAGTTATCAGCAAAATACTTTTCAGAAATACGATGCTTGCATCTGTCTCATTTATTAATGTGAACCAGAAAAATAAATGGCAAATACAAAGCACTCAGCTGAAGCTGTGTTAACTCCCAAGATGGCTTTCTTGTTCTGGTGCCTCACTATCTTAAGTTTGTAATGACAGCACTGCAGATCTGATGTCTTTGTACTGACTTTTTAAATAATCCTTAGGAGAAAGAAAAATCAGGTGTCTAACCAATTAAGACTAGGGATTTGCAGTCAGAGTTACAGACACTTCAAAGGAAGCAAAGTTTGCCCAAAAAGACATTTTCCCATGTCACTTCTGCTTCAGACGTGAACTCTGAGACATATTTGGGGAAAAAAAAAAGCCTGTTTGTTTCATATTTAAGAGACATTTAAACAAGCCTGTGGCTGTAACAATGACCGTCATGTTTAAAAAGTTGTTGTATATATTATAACATAATAAGATTATAAATAATACATGTCTGTCTGTATCTATCTATCCACCCATCCATCCATCTAGCCATCCATCCATGTAAATCCATTCCTCTTAACTGTGAAATTATGAATAGCAAAAATGCTCATTCTCCCTGATACACTCTCTTTTTTCCTAGGAAAGATTCTGCACTTAAATTTCTGATATAAGGAACTGTTTTTTCAATCAGGCTTGCTTACAAATCTATTTTTTTTGTGTGACACAGTGCATCCAGAATGTCCCCTTGCTTTAAGCAATGACGTTTTGTCCTGGCCTTTGTTTTCATGGGGAAAGGTCTGGTGATAAACCATTATTGGTATTTACAATTTGTTACACTTGTCTTGCCTGCACACTGCATCCTTTGATGCAGGAACACATCAGGCTTCACTTCTGGTCAGCCAGTATTTAGGGCTATTAGAAGGGGATCAGGACAGGCCTCTTGAGCAGAAACCTCACACAGAGACACAGCCCTGCCCAAGTGTTTGGTCTCTGTCAATCCAAGGACTGGGACCTCTTGAATCCAAACCCTCTCAGTGTCTCCATGAGCTACAGTCAGCTATATGGTGTTTTCTGCTATCTGCTAGTGGCAGATAAAATTTCTGCTGCCCTTGGAGGAGGTTCAGGGAGGGGTTTGAGGGGAGGCCAGGGAGCATGCCTCTCTCATGGGGAGCTTTGCTGCTTTGCATCGAGGTGGCTGCTACCTGCCACAGACTCCAGGTATGCCAGTTTGGATAGCTGAAAACTTTGCTCCCCTACACAAGTCAGAGATTTATACCCTTCCTTCTGTGAAAACTTCCTGATTTGTTTTGCTGCTGGTAAAGTGCTGGTGTCTGTGGGCAGCTGCCAGGGACAGCCTGGAGCTGGCAGTCCCCCAGGCCCTGGGAACAGGCACCCCAATGAAGCCCCAGAGCCAGGATTTTATGCTGCAGGCTTTTCTCATCTGTGCAGGATGCAGATGAGTGAATAATCGTCATCACAGTGGGACACCCCTGAGGGAGAGCTGTGAGGATGCAGGGGGGCCCCTCTCAGCATGTCTGCTTCCCACATGGGGCTGGAAACTGTAGTATCTGGCATATGACAGGAGTGCTTCCCGTAGAGGAGGGGATGGACAAGGCAGGGGCAAGGTTGTGGTGGTGTGGAGACAATGAGAGGAATACTTGGCATGGTGGGTGCCAGTGAGACCAGCTCTGCAGGGCAGTGGTGTTCACATAAGGAGCCATAACTCTTTTTGGCTGCCTTTGCATCCTCATTATGAATTATTTTAATTTATTCTGTGGATTTATTAAGCAGCTTTTGTCCTGGTAGTTTAGCACTTATTTACCAAGTTAAACCAAGCAGTAAATTACCCATCTTTGCCTGGCTGCAATGGACAAAATGACAGAACTGCAGTTGATGTGTTATGAAATTAAAGTCAGGCCAGAAATAAAGAAATAAAGTTTTACTGTATTTCCTCCCTTTGCCTTCTGCTAGATTTCCCTGGAGAGGGGAATCCTTGTGGGAAGTCCTCTGGAGAAGACCTCTGCTGTCCCTAGGGCTTTAAAACTACAGAGACTCCCAGCTGATGGATGAACACTGATTTTCTTCCTGATGGAGACTGTGCACACAGGCGCTTTTTACCACGGCTCCCATTATTTCCATCCAAACGTACCTTCTCTCCAGAAAAGGCTGTTCCAGCCTGAGGACTTGCTCCATCCATTTATTCTGGCTCCAATTGTTCTTCTGCAGCAGAGTTGCATTTTCCCGGTGATTTGCAGATAGGTCAGGCATTAACTGGACATGCTGGAGTTTGGTGTCTGGTTCCACAGTTGGCCCTCCTCCATGAACCCCATTAAAGCTTTTACACTACAATTTAGGCTAAGAAATTCTATTTTATCAATTTTATATTCCTCAAGGTATCACAGTGAATGGCAGATTGGATTATACAAAATGAAGACAGTTTTACTGAGAGCCTGTTAAAGGCTCTATGCTAATTTTATAACTTAATTTATAAAGTCCTTCAGCTAACATCAAACTGATTTTGAGCAAAGAGGGAGAGGCTGTTTGGTCTTTTGAGGCAACTTCTTCTTGGTAGAACCAACACAGTTGTGGTGTTCGGTTGAGAATAGCAAGTAATTGTAGTGAGTTCCCAGCATTTGGTCATTTACAATCCTCATACATTTTCTGTGCAAACATTTTCCCTTTTCTGATGCTTGTTTTTGCTGACTTTCTCTAGTCAGGAGACAGGGTTCCCTTATTAATCTGTAAATCAGAGACATTTAGTTGGCTTCTGTAGTTTCAGTATGGGTTTGGTCATGTTCCAATGGAAAAAATGTTGCTTTGACCATCCACTGTGATGTCTGTTTTTCCAAGCAGGAGACAGAAGAGAGCGTAGAGATAAGATATAGTCAAACAGAGAATGCCTTTTCTAATTACAAATGGCCCATTCTGTTCTCCTGTGGGCAAAAGGCCAAATGTAATATATTACATACTAAACCAACAAAACTGTATTTACATGTGCTTAATATTGCAGGGAAAAAACCATGTGAACTGAGAGTTTTGCAACAGAAGGAATGTGCATGTTTCTTTGGGATAAACCAGCAGTTTGTAAAAGGGAGAGTTTTCTTTTATCTTTCTGACTAGCTGTGGACTCGGGGTACAGTTACAATGCTGTTTACATTCGCAGTCATACTCAGATCAATTCATAATGAAGGCAGAAGAAGGCAGGCTCCTCTAATGACTGGAAAGAGTCCAGAATATGTTAGGAGTTTCTGAGACGCTTTTTAGGGTGCACTGCAGTTAATTAAATCCAAGGAGGGGAAAAAAGAACAAAAAATAGTAGAGGAAGTGCAAGTACAGATTGCAAAACTAACCTCGAGGGTCTTTGCCATGTCTAAGCTGTCTTCATTTGAATCTAATTTTGCAGGGAGTAACTGCATTTATTTACATTCCTTAAGTACATCTCACAATCCCAGTAGGATGGACACTGTCTTCCTCCATTCTCTTCCAACTTTGTGCACTACATCAGTACCTGAAAATGCTTCTTTTTGCTTCCACACGTAGGCATCTCTGTGTGTGTGTCTTGTTTGCTCCCCTTCATTTGAAGATGTCGGAGAATCTGATAACAAAGGGCAGCTGGAGATGTGCATATAGGCTAGGCTTAAGACATGGAAAGACTTAATCTCTTCCTGAGGTTGGCAGCCTGTGCTGGAAATCATCAGGCTCTTGGCAGACTCAAATAAAATGCAAAGACCAGCTCAGGGGGAGTCGAGCATCAGTGTACATGAATGCAGGGCAAGATAAGGCTAGGCTACTCCACGGAGAGAGGGCTGTCCCTGGGGCACCTGGGAAGCAAGGAGCCAGGGGGAGCAGACAGGGTGCAGCACTCCATGAATCAGGGAAGCCAGGCAGTTACTGTCAGTCTCCATCACCTGGAAGAAGCTTGCTCATCCCCCCAGCTGCAGCCACAGCAATTGTGCTACTTTAAATAAAAAGTGCAAGGGAGAGCAGAGCTTTTAGCTGCTTCTTCAGAAGCTGTTACAAGGAACTGATAGGCTGGCTGGTGAAAGGGAGAGCTGGTTTGGAGCTAAATATCTGTGTGCAGGCTGAATCCTGGCTGCCTAAGAGATAGCTTCATGGGAGAGGAATACTGGAGCAGACTTGACACAGGGGGAAGAATTGCTGGGCTTTCCCATTTGACCTCTGGTGGGAATATATGAGCTTCAGGGGCTCACAAAGAGCTTTGCAGAGAAGCTGTCTGCTCTCCTGGTGCTTGCAGGTCTGTGCTGAGGCTCAGGGGCCAGTGGCTGCTGTCTCCTCTGGGCCCCTCTGTTTATTTGCCTTCAGAGAGTCTTTGAAATCCTGCTAAATGAAGTCTTGTGTAAATGTATTTCTTTAAACCCCCACAGTTTAAAGTGAATAGAAAGAAAGTTCTGTGTTCCTGCATTTGCTGAGCTTGTTTCTCACTGAGGAATATGAAGTTGTTTCAAGTAACTAGTAAAGTGGCTTTAGGAATAAGGATGTAGACCTCGAATTTGTAAATCTTTGGATGTGATCCTGTGGACTGGCTACAGGAATCTGTTCTGGAGTATTTGAGTTGACATACAGGCTACAGGCCTAGGCTCTGTTGTGCTTAATAATGCCAAAGATTTCCTATATGAAGAGATAAATGCAGATAACAAACACTGTGGCAGTAAAAATCTCCAGGAACCCCAGTGCAAAGCTGCAGATTCCCATGTATGCTGGTGAGAGGCTTTGTTTTGAGATCAGGCTTTTGTTCTGCATTTGCCACTCTGTGGAACTGAAAACCTAAGAGCAGTAAGAGCCATTGAATGAGTGACATGACTGAATGGGGGCTTCATTCCGTGTTCTCAATTCAAGAGAGGTCCTTTTTTCAATCTTTTTTTTTTTTCTTTTTTGCAAGTCATTTACTATTAAGTTTCCAAATATTGTCTGCCTTTACATGAGTCTATGTGTCTGTATGTTTTTGTAGGCAAGCAATTAAGTAGACTTACTTAATGATTTCTCTCTTTGAAGAAAATTTGGGTTTATCCAGAAGGGATCTATTTTGTGCTTATTTCTTGGTGAAAACATGAATGCTGCGAAGATGCCAGGTTGTCGTGTCCCACTAATAACTGGAGCAGCTGCCCTCTAAAACTTTGCTTTCATGCTGAAGAATAAGTTCCTGATTTTCCTTTGCTGGAGAAAGTGTTGAAAATCTCACAGATATAGAGTATATCTGAATGATAACAATTATGTTTTTTATCCCTCTATTCCCTAAATGTCTTGTAAATGGAGGGACTTTTCATGCTGCTACAACTGGGACAAAGCATCCCTGATCCACCTGAGACAGTCAGCCCTTGCCTTTAATTCATTTGGATAGCCATGGGATGGAAGGGTGGTTTCCATGGGAAGGGAATGGTATTTGGGGGGTAAAAGAGAGCCTGGAACACGGCTGGCTTTCCCGTGGAGCTTACATGTTTTGTAGCAATTTTAGACCCACAGCTGCTGGACTGCAGTTGGTATTTGTGATTTTCAACCTACAGTGCCCTAGACAACAGCCTGAAACTGTGACTTTGACACATCAGGGCCATCTCATAAAAACTACAGAGGACTTTGAATAGAATTCCTCTTTTAATTTCCTGTTTCTTTTTTCATCTTTTACTCTCCTAAGTGACCAAAGTGAGAAGGTTCAGTTGGTTTGTTTCTCTTGGCCGTGCTGTGTCTGGTACAGGTGGAAGGAAAAAGCAGCTAAGTGGTAAGTCAGAAGAAGAGGTGGAGTGCACTCTACACCCCCCAAGGCTGTCCTTCTCCCTTGGGATGCTTGCCAGGAAGAAGAGGGGGTGACACTTTGAAGCAAAAGCACTCCAGAGCATCCTTTGGGGAGGCTGAGCTTTTTGCAGCTTCTTTTTGACATTTTCCTGTCCCATCCTGCTCCCACATGTGCTTGTTGACTTCATGAGGCTCTCACTCATCAAGAGTGATGTGCCAGTACCTTTAGCTCTTGAATCCTGTAATACATGAGAGATTTTCCCTGAGTGCCTTCACTGGAAGGTGTCAAGCAAACCATATTTCTTCCAATGCTCCCTGTCTTTTAATGAGAACAAGGCCATTCCTCTAACATTATGTGATGCTTTGTTTTATACAGATTACACTGAAATTCTCAGTTACATGGTTATTAGAGTTTATAATCCCCTAAAACTCCATTATGAATCCTCTTGTAGTAACAAGTACCTGGCTGTCACATAGGCAAATGCCTGATCTCGTGAGAGCAGCCGGCTACAGAGGGTGCCTTTTGCCAAACACTTCAAGGTATGTGCTGAGACTGCTTGTTTCGTTTCTGTGTGAGTTTATCCCAAAAGGAACCTGCCCTCCAAGAAATCAATAATGCTTCTATGTTTAGATATAGATATAGTGTTTCTTATTGGTTTTCTTGGCTGTGCCAACACCAATTCCAACCAGAGAAGTTATTGAAGCAGGAAGATAAATTTTGACCAACTGTTACCGGAAATACCTAGTTACCAAAATCTATAGGGTGTCATGCTGTATGTGTGATCTGCCCCATCTGTGATGCTCAGCAGCAGCTGCTTTTACATCTTAAAAAGTCACAGTTTTTTGTTGTTTCCTGCAGTACTTCTAGGTCCTTGGAAATGTGCAGCGAGCAGATAGGGCTTCACTTTGCTGCCTTCCAGCTGGGGGGACCAGCTCCTTTTGCCAGCAGTAACTTAAAGAGATGATTTTTTTTAATAACTGTCCAGCCTAATCATGGGACATTGGTCACCTGGATCATCTTTCTGCCTACACTTCTTCTAATGATAGGGGTTTTTACTCTTTCTGCAGCACTGGGGAAAAACTGCAAACTTGGAAAACTGACACTCATCGTTGCTATAAAAGTAATTAAGGAACTTGCTGTATTAACATGCAGGAAGTGAGGCCAGATTGCATTCTCTGCTGAGACCCTGAGGGACAGAGAGATACTAGAGCTTTATCATAGGAACATGGGGCCTTCGTGTGGGCTAATTGAAATGTCATAAACCGTGCATCAGTTAACATGTTCAGATACATCTCCATTGTGAAATCCACAACTGACAGGGCGGCTTTCTTTGGACAAAATTCTGGCCTTGCTGCAAGGCCTTTCACTTCAGAAGTGAGGGCGAGTGGGAGAGAATGTTAAGAAAGGGAGAAAGCAGGGGAGAAAAAAAAAGGTGAGAGTCTAATTGAAGTTAGAAGTGATTTTATTTCAGAGAATGTTTTCTTAACTGAGTGCTGCAACCCTCCCCTTCAGCATTTTGGACTGAATTACTCATGGTAGTGATAAGCTCCATTGAGGCTGTCAATTCCAAAGGACGCTTTTTCCTGTCTGTTACTCTGTTCCTCCCTCAAACCCAGGAACAGTGATACAAACAATAATAGGGGCCAGAGCAGGGGCATGAGGATGAACTTTTTATCACTCTGCTAGTGTGGGCATTGTAGAAAATTAGTATTTCATGTATGCCTCTGTTCACTAGGCATGTTTCGATTACAGGCTCCTGGTGCCTGAGCTTGGCGCCTGGCTGCGAGGTCTGTTGTCTTAAGCAGGGTCATGAACTAATTTTTGTTTCTTGCAGGCTGCTATCTGGGAACAAGTTAGGAACCTTGGCCATGTTCAGTTGGGAAGGCTGCCCCAGGGGCTGTGTTGGCACTGCCAACACGGGAGAAGCTGAGCATGTGGATGTGCACAGCACTGAATGTGGCTTCCCAAGCCCATAAAGCTGTGTTGCACATCCTTACCTGGAAGTCAGCTTGGGAAGCAACAACTACAGAAGTGGTTGAAATAGTTTTCTCTGTGCTTCACTAGCAGGTAGGTAGGCATGCTACAGACAGATGTACAGCCAAAATGTGAGTAGGACAAGCTGCTGTTTGGTGTGATAACCTCATTTGTGTGTTTGCACAATACTGACTGACACAGGCAGGGACACGGTGCTGGAATGCTCCTGAGAGTGGTTTGAGCAAAGAGCACACCTGCTTGGCACAGGTGAAGATGCAGGTTTCCTCAGATTTCCCCAAGGGCACTGGCAATCTTTGGACCTGCCTTTGAAGGAAACAGCATATGATTCCCCAGCACCTGCCAATGGGCAAAACTGCATCTGCAGCGCGGTGTGCTGTGTTCCCTGAGACTGAGGCTGGCCTACTGCCATGCATGGTGCCCAAAAAGCCTCATGTGCTTGGGAATACCAGTTCCTGTTTGGCTCTTGCCCCTCTTTTTCTCTTCCTCTGCCAGTTTGCCAGGAGCAGCTGCAGTTTCACCTCCACTCAGCCTTACAGTGTGCCTGCAAGGTGGGCAAGCGCTGCTGTACCGTTTGTTCAGCAGGCAGGCAGCTCGGGAGTGGCTCAGCCAAAGTAACATAGGATTTCATAGTGAGGTTTAGGATGGGTCTCAGGAGCAAGTGCTCACTTGTGCTTTTTCTCATTGTGATTTTAATGACTGATTATCACAATATATATGCAAAAAACCCCACATGAGTAAATATACCACAACCTGCGACCACGCAGGCAGCATTCTGCTTCAGATGCACTCACCCAGGAACAAAGGCCTCTTAATGTCTTCAGAGTATTAATATGCTTGAAGTGGATTTAAAGAAAAGGTAAGAGAATTGTGAATTAAATATTGATCCTGGTATTTCATTGTTGAATTGCAGGCATTCAATTGCCTGTGGATTATTCTGCCACCAAATCATAGCAGATAGAGATGGAAAAGCTGTACAGTTAGCCCATTCATCTCCTTGGCAATGGAAGAGCATTCTCCAAAGAACATTTTTATTAGAGGCTGAAGTTGATTACTTAATTCCAATTACTGACAGTTTATTAATTGCTTAGGCTGTATTCCAATTTTTGTCAGCCCTCCCATCATGTTAACTTATTATATAGAGGTCTGCCCTGCCTTCTGGATGGGGATCATATGAGTGGCTTTGAATAGGAACTTGTAAAGTAATTTTTTTCTTTTTGGTTTCATTTCTGACTACATGTATTCTTTATCCACCTGCACTTTTAAAATAAACAAGCAAACTAAAATGCCTCCAAGTGAGTAATTTAGGGAGATCAGACATGTCAGTATTCCCCAGCCATGATTATTTTCCTTTCCATAGGTCTGCATCACTAACCTCAAGTAGATGGCTTTCTGATTTTTTTATAGTTCTAAATAAATTAAGACAAAATATCTCTGCCAAAGTCTCTAGCATTCACATTGTTTCTACTCCTGCCATTAGAGAATTAGTCTTCAGCAATCCTTAGTTACAAAAATTAGTCCTGATGAAAAGGAAATATTAACTTTCTGTGTTACTGGTAAGTTCACACCTTGGCCCTTCAGCATCTTCTCTATTCTTGAAATTGCCCTGTTTTACCCCAGGCCTTCTACTGAAGGGAAAAGTTAAGTGCACGCTGGCAAACATCACAGGGCAGGGGACAGCTTTCTGACTGCCCAAATTTCTTTAAATCATTTATTTATTCACTCCCTCATATTTTGGCCAGTGAATGGGTATGAGCAAGGCTTTCTTGATGGGACTGGACAGCCAGAAAGGTACCAGATGGAAAGGTTGGCAGAGACAGGGGTCATGGGAGAGGGAGGATGAGTCTGTGAAGTTTATTTTTAAAAGAAAGTGCTGGTGATTGAGCTGATGGATAAAGGCTGATGTGGGTCTGGGGAGAAGATGAAATGCTTGAAGTTGGATAAAAGGACTTTTATTCTGTATGTATGTGCCCTGCAGAAGCAAGTAGCAGCAGACTGGCGTATGCTCAGCATCCCTGAGTGCTGCTGGGCTGTGTCCAGCAACATTAGGGGACAGCAGGTACCGAGGGGCTGCTTGTGGCCACAGGTCTCAGCCATCCCTGGAGGTGATGTGAGTGAAAGGAGAGCCTTGTGGCTCAGAGCAGCATCAGAAAATTTCTGAAGGGACCATAGGAAGGAGGCTTAGCTTTGACAGGTGAAGGTACAGAACTCCCAGATGAAGTGACATCAGGTAAATGACTGTCATTTTCAACCACATCTCCGGCAAACAGTTTTGTGAGGGAAGATTTCCAGGCACAAAGAGAGGAATTTGACTGTTGATGGGGATTGCAGCCAGAAAGAATTCAGTGAAAGAAAGTCCAGTTTTACAAGAATTTTGCAGAAGACAGACAACCATGTGACATCAAGTCTATTAGACCTCCAGGCACATGAAATTAGAGAATTCTGCTCAGTCACGAGATGACACAGAGATATGTCAAGCTTTTGGCCTGAGAGCTAATAAAATGGCTTAGAGTCCTGGCTTTGCTTTTACTATGAACATCCCAATTGGGAGCTGAGTGAAAGAATAGCTGGAGAACAAGCAGGCTGAAAATGACCCTGTGCAGCAGAGCTGCTTCTCTGAAGGTGCATGACCCTTCACTGCCACACAGCTTCAGCATATGAGGTTCATCAAGTTTTTAACCTGACAAAATGAACTAGGCAAAGGGAAAGGAAAATGCACAAAGGGAAATTGTTACATCTGTCTGCAGTTTAAGCTGAGTCTTGAGTTCTGGTTACAGAGTAAAGCAAGGTTCACAGGAGTTATTTTAATATTTCAGGAACTGCTGTCAAGATCATGGTTTGTGCTTATGACTGGCTGTGTAGAATAACCTGCAGGAAACATTATTTGCACTGGAGAATACACAGTCTGAGACAGGGATGCTGTGTGTAAGCTCAGAGTGTAATATTAAAAGGAGCTACTATCTCCCATGATAGTTGTTCATGAAACAAATGTATTGCCAGTTATTGTAGCTGTGCTATGTAACCTCCAAAACAATTGCCACCATCACCTCCAAACAATAGTTTGTGGATTTTTAATCTTCTGTTTGATGGTTCAGATGGCCATTCTCTCAAGATGTGAATTGTGTCTGTATTACAGATGGCTGTCTAAAGCGAGAAATCATCCTGCTTTTTTCTGCTTACCTTACATTGGTGTATTGCTGATGGCACTTGCACTTGACTGTTCTTAAACCTCTACATGTCCTGTACCTTTCTGTTCCCTGCAATGCGAGTCTGAAATGAAAAGATGATAAGATGATGGGGGTGGTATGGGTCCCATGGGCCTCATACCTTAAGCAGTTACCTTCGGACATAAAATTTTTCTTGAATAGCATATAAATTTCTACTTACAACTATGGCATTTTATCATTAGGAACTGCTTATATTTAGCAGATTTTAAAAATTCAACTACTTTAATTAATTTTTTTGCCAATGCTGATGTAAGATACTTGTGTTTGAACAGATGAAAAAATTAATACAAAGAAGGGATCAAACATCTTTCTGTGTTCTCACAAGACAAGGCTGAGTGGGCTGAGATTAAAGGAAAGGAGATTCAGGTAGATCTCCTGAAAATCTTTCAAATGAGATAAATAATTAAGCACGGGGTAAGTTGCCTAGAGAAGTGGTCAGGTCTGCACTGACGAGCTTTAAAAACTCTCTGGGTACGTGTTATAATCATTATTCAAGTTGAGTGGAACTTGCCTGCAGACTGAAAGGCTATGACTGTTTTCAGCGATTCCCAAGACGCAGGGAAGAAAGAATGCAGGTCTTGCACCAGGTCCTCATGTTTTGCCTAGATTTAGCTCTCCTTGTGCAGGCTGGGTTGTAGCATTACAGGTCTGTAAGCACTCAAAGCATTGCTTCATTTGTGGCAGCACAGTAGTTTGGAAATGCAACATGCTTGCAAAGAGAGGTCAATGACCTTATTGGGAGTTAAGTTGGAAGATCTACGGTCTAAAAGGGAGTGATTTTTGGCAAACAAAAGTAGTCAAATTTAGCAAAACAGAAGAGAATGAATCAGTGGGCAAATGTCCTCCTGTTATTATGTAAACTGTGATGCTCTTCTCTTTCAAGGTTGCTCTCCAGTTGAACCTTAAGCAGTTGCAAACAGAAACTTTAGGACATCCTTCCCAAATAAATAAAGTTTCTGGAAAGTAGATGCAGATTTACAGGATGGTGACGAGTGACTGCAGAGACGTTGGCACTCCATTTACACAGCAGGGGTATAGAGTGTGCTCCAAGGTCATGAAGTGTGGCTCACAACTCTTCTATCCACTCTGCACGAAGTTTCTTTAGAAAGCAATCAACTTCTATCATAGATAGCATGTTGTAATGATGGGTAGAGGGGATTACAGAACTGTGGCAGCTCTTCTCCCAGTAGATGTTGCCATCAAGACAGCTCTGGAAAGAGGAGGAGGTAATTTCTAGTTCCTTTGACTTGCTGTGGTTATCTATTTCACTGTGAAATATTGAAGATATGGTTCTGGGGCTTTTTTTTAGAGTGCTTTGGGACAAATGCTGATAATCATCAATGTCCCATCTGGCTGGTAGGAAGACTGCAGCAGCTCGAATGCAGCAATGNGATGCTGCATGCTCAGGAGGAAAATAAATGCTTGTCCAAAAATTATTTCCCGTATCTTTGAGAGGAACAAGCTGTATTATTTTTTCTCTTGATTCCTAGAGTTGAAAGCTTTGCTTTTACCCTTTAATGGCAAGAGATGGCTGTATTTGATGAAGGCTTTTTGAACCGCCTAACTGGTCTGGTGTCAGAGATCTATAAGCAGCTGGTGTTTGTTTAGTAAATGATGTCCCTGTTATTGTAGGAAAATACAGGCCTCAGTGGGCAGTAAGTACACTCTGTTCCCTCGCATGATACCTTTGTCCAAATGCACATTTCAGACCTTTGGTTGTTTGCTCTCAAATTTCTTTCTTCGTCATTATGTTTCTCCCTCCTTCTCTCCCACCAGGTTATTATACTGAAATAAGACCAATCCAAGTAATTGATGTAATAACCCTTTCAGAAGGAAGCAGAATTTTCTCTATACAGCAGTTGTCATTGCAATCTTATTTGTTGCTGTTTGCCAACCATTGATGCTCCCCTGTAACTTGAATAATGTGGCAAAGACAACAATTACCATGTATTTAGTATATACCACTACTGCAAAATGCTCCTATCTACCTGCATGAGAAATCATGAATTGGAATAAATAATCTGTTTTCTGAAGTTGATTGCATGTCTGCACTGTGGAGGGTTAGAAAGGCAACTCTCTTGGTTAGAGAGTACATGGGATTTTGTTATCAGATGAGTGGCCAGATGAGAACTTTAACAGCCGACTCTTTCCTGTCTGCCTCTTCTCATTCTACTCCTATGATGTTCTTGTAGATGTAGAGGAATTTTAGGTAATTTACAGGATCAGTAGAGGTCACCAAGATCTCAAAGCTCACCAGACATTCATTTGAATAGGAAAAAATGGCTTTTTTGAACCAATTTTTGTCAAACTGTATCTCCTATATAAGAGTTCACCTTGTTCTGTGTTTCACATACACTGATGTAATTATAGAAATAGCTTGTCCTGTTGTGTCTTGATCATTCGGTTTCTGGTTCTGTTTCAAGCTTCAGTAGGTAGAGGTGGGGACTTGGTACAAGGCCTGGAAAATACACCAGTGGGACTTCCACAGGACCTAACCTTTCCTTGTCTGGAATATTGCATGGTCATTATTATCTCATGTCAAAATCTCTGGGTTGTTTCATCTCTGTTGCCTCACCCATAACCCAAAGCTGCCAGTCTGCTCATCTGGAAGTGCTAGTGTGGTGTAATTGAGAATAGAGTGCTTTGTACACACCTGACATGCAGGTGGCACTGGGTTGTACCTTGGAGTCAAGTCCATCCTGAATCCAGGAGGAAAGCATATTTGAAAATGGAAAGGAAATTGTGAATTCTTTGAACTTTTGAAAGATCAATCGGTTCATCAGACTCTGAGTCCAAGATTTCCAAATAAGAGCACTCTGTCCTTAACTCTTTGTGCAGTAAATCTGAACATCTGATATTTCATTTCTGATGAACCACTGGCAGAAAGCCCAGGAATTCAGAGCCTCGAACTGTCCTACAATTAACATTTCAAAGTCTCAGATCTGTGAGTGGGAATTAAGTGTCCCATAGGATCTGGGCACACCCTGTGGCCAGGTTTGCATCTGACTGTGATTTAACAAATGCACTTAAGATTTAAAAATTCCCTTAAGATTAAAAGTTGGATCGAGTTGCTGGAGGAAGTCCTTCCCTTGTAGACAGAAAGTTAAATTTATATTCCTCACCAAAAGATCACAAGGACAAAGATGGGCGACATTGCAGGTTTTCTCATGTTCTTCTGAAAGACCAGAGTCATTTGTTCAGTGTGGAGGAGAAGCATGACCTCCCTTCAATATTATTTTTTTCTCGTCAAGAATATCTAGCAGAATTAGATCTGCAATAAATCTGTCCTGATAATGATGCAAATGTGTGAAATTGCAGATCTTTTTCAACAACCTTTTGCTCTTAGTTTGTTTCTTTTTGGTTGTCAAGCTGCTGATTTCAAGTAACCCCTTCCCCTGAAACAACACTTTATTGGGGGAAAAAACCCAATACTCTGTCTTTTTTTTCCTGGCTTCACTTTTCATTCTCCTCATTGATACTCCAAAGATGAATCTCTGAGGGAGCCGAATAATTGGAATCTTCAGGGTACGAATTGTTCATTTTCCACTAAATATGAAACCCATCATGCTGACCTGTGAATACAGCAGGATATACTTAGCAGGTGTATGAAAATGAAAATAAAAGGACACTGATTGAAAGGAGAGGGAAAAAAGAATCATGAAAGTGACATTTCTTCAGCTCATCCAAAATATACAAAACTATTTTCACTGCTTTCATAACAGATACTGTGCAAAGAGACCAAATTAATTTTATCTTCATGCTGCTATACAATCTGTATAATTCTTTTGGTCACCCAAATGTCTTGGGTACATTATATTATTCATACAGACTTTATTCCTTGGTAAAAGAAATCACATTTAATCTCTTTTCTCTTTATCTATGGATTGATCTGTCTGTGAACAGTTCCAAATCTTAGCAGGGAAAAAAGTGTAATATCAACCTGATAAGTTCTGGAAGAAACCTTAAAGAGAGAGCATATTTGCATCAAACAAAGATTTGTGTCTAAATAGAGGAGTACATACTGTGTGAATGTAATTTGTGATTGTGTTTAAAGGTGTAATGTCTTTTAACTTGGTATGTTGAAGCAAAGAAGTGCAAGAGATCAGTCTCCTTACAGTTCTCATGAGGCAAATGGAAGGAATGCTAACTATATCAAATGAAACCCTAATTTCATGCAACCAAATCCATTTCTATAATCCCTTAAGCCAGACTCACCTTTGATTTCTGCTATGGGAAAACAGCAACAGGAGATTTGTCCAAGACCCTCAAAGGTAAGTGCAGGTTCAGCTGAGCAGTGGGCAGTGGCAGAAGTTTTCTGAAACTTCTCTGCAGAAATACAGGATAGGAAGGTCAAGTTTTCCTCCAGTTTTAGGAATAGGTTCCTTGGTTCCTTTGCAGAACTAGAGCCAGGAAATTCTTACATTTTCATCATAGTCTTCACTTTAGCCTGTAGTAAATGTTACAGGTTGCTCATTATGCTTGAGCTGAATGGTTTGATCTACAAGGACGCTGGAGAGAGAAAAAACCACCATTGACTGGAATTTGCTTATGGCAACAGACTATAACTAACAAGTTAGCAACTGGGTGCTCTGAGATTTGTTCTCCAGAAACTATGAAGAGGGAGGATGAGACTATGAAAAGGGTAGATTGATTTCATAATTAAATGTGAAACTGCCTCATTTTCTGCTTTCATTGTCAGCTCAGAAGCCAGCACTGGTTTGAAGAATAGTTTTCTCTGATTTACAAGGCTTTCAGAAAGCTTTGGTGCAGTTTTGGGTAATCTTGTGCCAAATTCAGCTCTATACAGGGGTCTGGGTAAATCTGGATTAGTGTATTCCATGAGTATAGTACAGAAATATCAGCAAATTGCTTACAGTTCTTTTTCTGCCTATATGAAAATGCAGAGAGGAGCCACAGCCAATACACAGTTAAATTTTCAGGGATCTCCAAATGCCCAAATGGGCCTACATTATTTTTTCAATCCTCAAAAAACCCAGCATTGTTGTTTCATCTAAGTCACAATATATAACTTGTTTATATATAAAACTCCTGCAAAGTAAAAGCATGAAAATTAGTCTTGTAATAGTCATTGAATTGAATTTCTGAATCCAGGGGCCATGCTGAGATCACCTGTGGGAGAAAGTCCATAGTATGACCATTTGACATTCAGTAGGTGGGAGAACCATCTGCATTTGAATGTGGCCGTAGAGACGGGGAAAGTGCCACAACTTTCATTGACTGCAGATTTCAGTGGCTCCTTTACATACAGACGAGAACCAAGAGGGAGTTGAGATCTGGTCTGGAGCACTGTTTGTTCTCCAGTTTGCTGCCCACATAGCCCCACTTCCCCTTGCCCCTTTCTCCCAGCCGGTCACTGAAGTACAGGCAAGTCTGCCTTAAGGGCTTGTTTTTGAAGATTGCAGCGTCTTCTGCAGTCTGGCCTGATAACCACACAGTGAGTTTGTTACAACGTGGGTGGGAAAGCCTCTTGGAATATAGGACATAGAGCCTGCCCCATAATACAGGTGGGCTTTTTACATTTAACAAATGCTCATTTATCAAGCTGCTGAGGGGAGAGACACCCAGCTATTTCTGCCTGTGTGTCTGCGAGGATACAAAAAACACCTTTAAACATATAAACAGACTTGAAACCCCATAGGATTTAAAGGCAGACGTGAGGCCTATGCAAGGTTTTAGAAAGATAAGTAGTTTGCTTCATCCTTATTGTGTTTTTTACTGATTCTATAAAACATCTTAAAATGGGGATTTAAAAATGCTTCCATCTATAAAATTATTCCTCTCCCTGCATTCAACTTTGCATAGTCTGCACATTTCAGGAGGGTTTATTATGGAATACTGGATTAGGATAATGCTTTTCCTTTTCATTATTTTAAGTCATTTTCTTGGCAGTGATTATACTTAACATTAATGCCCAAACTAATTGGCAGAGTGAATGTCATTGACCTTTACTCCCTCCTCTTTACCAGTTCAAGGGTAACTGAAGTTAAAGTAGGTATGTTGGTCGGAAGTTGGCATCAGAGGCTGTTAAAAATGATCCTTTGTGTATTTCTTTTAATACAGACAGTGATTTTAGGCTTTTGCTTACAATGCACATATACACAACTACTTGAAGCATCATACTTTCTTTTTGTGTCCTCTAGTGACTTTTTTATAACTATTAAAAAAACCCTAGCCTGGTTCCTCTTTGAGGCTATGACTTTGATCATAGGATATTGCATTGAACTTTACTTTACTTTAGAGGCTCTAACAAGAACAAAAGTCAAGAAAATTTAGAACAGCAGGGAGGGCCTTTCTATTCAGAAGCAGATTATCTTTAATCCTCTTCCCTTCCTTTTGTCTGGTGTGATATGTACATACAGGCATCCATGTGTACACAACTATTTGTACAGTTTAAGTTTCTCTTGCCCTCCCTCAGAGCCAGAAGCATAAATCTCATTTCTCTAATAAAAGCATTTAAAGCACAAAGTTATGAAAATATTCTCTAGGTTTCTGGGTGGGGTATGTCACAGGCAGTAGGAAGCATTTATCTTCCCTGTCATTTAGTTTCCTTGCTGAGGTCTCTAGGGACAGCAACATTTGGTTTTCTTGAAATTTTCAATAAAGGACAGGCAAATAATGTTTTTCACTACCAGGCTTTCCTCAGCTTAGCTCTGCTGAGGGTGTCTTGCAGGGACAATTACCCTGCACCACTGCCAGAGTTTCAGTGGTCATTGTTATTGCAGCATTTGTCCCTTTCCTGACAAATCACATTATTCCCCTGGCTGAGGACCATTACTGGACCCAGGGGAACCAGGAGGGGATGGCAGCTGGCAGCTTGCCTCTGGGAAGGGACAGTGTGAGAGGGGGTGAGCAGAAGAAGCTCAGAAGAAGCTCATTTGGGTACTGTCCTGTCCCTCTGAGCTGCCAGCTATGCAGTGCTCACTGTGCTCGATACCCCTGCCCTGCCTGGGGCTTGCTTCTGTCTTAGCTTTGCAGTGCTGCACCCACTGCCCTCCCTGCACATTCTCCCATGAGGGAGGGGGCCTTTTCATGAGCTTCTCTCTCTACTGAAGCATTTGGCAATGTGCAGTCACCTAAACATCAGCAATGCCTGGAAATCATGCCATTTTGTTAAAATACTTTTTTTTTTTTTTTNTTTTTTTTTTTTTTAGCTTGGTACTCTGTTAAGTTTCAGGCTTTGGCTTCCCTGGCAACACAGCCAGGAAGGATAGCAGATGTCATGGTGTAGCTGGAGTTTTGAGGCCTGCAGAGTGAAAAACAGCCAGAGCTTTTCAGCCTTGTGTCAGGCACTGCACAAGCGGCAGTCAGGCACTGTCAGTGTGGGACAGCCCTCAAGCTGAGAGCAAATCCATCCTTGCTGCTGCTCACTGCATTAAATGGCTCCATGCTTGGTGATAGTTCTCACTTTGAGAAAACTAACAGGAGGGGGACAGGAAAGCATTAAGACATCAGTAACCAAAGCCTTATCTTGACTTGAAATTCTTTCCCTGTTCTGTTCCTGATCCCAAACATGCAGCAGCAAAATCCCCAAAGAGGCTGGTTTGTAATTCTCACTTGCCTTTATGCAACCAGCTGTGTTTTCTGCATCCTAGGAGTGAAGTGGGTCTCCAGGTGTCCTGCTTAAGCCTTACTAATTCATGTGTTTCTTTTCTAATATGGATGTTCCCAATTCACTTTTTGACATATAATGCATCTTCATTTCTACTTATTTCCTACTACATAGATATTTCTGTTAACCTTAATAGCCTGCTTGGGAGAGATGTAAGGAGATGGTGGTGCTTTGAGAGGTAAACATAGAAGAGTCTCTGGTCTTTGCTCAGATTACAAATACTGGAGAAAGCTGCTATTTTGCCACTTGTAAAGTCCTTCCTGTTTGCTTTCTTCCCCCAGAAATCTTCACCCCAGAAACAGTATGTACATGGTATTCCCTTCCTGTGTGTCACCTTCATATGGCACCACACTTCAGTGACAGGCTGATTTAACTTGCTCCCCACTTCAGTTTAGCATCTAGACTTCTAAGCACAGCTGCATTGGTAATTGTTACCATTGGAAAACAGATGCTGCTTTGCTCTCCCAGTGAGGCAGGCAATTTGCTCAAAGCTCTTGCTCTCTAGGATTTTTAGATTTTGTTGGTATTTGTTTGTAGGATTTCCATTTGCCTTGGACAAAATGGACTTGCTGGCACACCAATCTTGTGCAAATTTCTGCTCATGGAATTTATGTAGATTCTAGGTGGAAGCAAATGAATCAGAATGGTTGAAGAGTTTATGTGTAGCAAGAGTTCTTTCAGTTCTCTTTCTACCTTTGCTACTGACAATGTGCTGCTTTATAGAGATGCTTCGCTGGGAATCTCTACCTTGCAGTAATGATCACTGCAGATAATCAGCCTCTGTCTACACTAGAAGAATTACTGCAGCTGGATGCCATAGTTTGTGTCTGCTGGGAGCCCAGATGAGGTGCTTTAGCAGAACTGCACAGCCAACACAGCAGTGTTAAGCACTGTCCTGAACTGTGGGATCAGGGAGGCTGCCGTGCTTGGTAGGGCAGTGGTTGCCAGCCATCTGCTGAGTCCCCACTGCTGTTAACAGTGCAGGCACCAAATTCCCCAAATATTCCTTTGGGGGACCGTAGCCATGGCTAGGACTGCTACATTCTGGTTGTATTTACCTGAGGACATCTGCTCACAAGAGGAGTGCTGGCTTTGGTGGCAGTGCTCAGGTCTCCTGTAGTGCTTTACTGAACAGAGCAGGGACCTTTGTTTTAGCATGCCTAAAAATAAATTTTGTCTTATTAACACTGGGGTTTAAAGATAATTCGTTGAGGAAGTGTACCATCTCTCTTCCTAATATCTATTGAGAAGCCACGTGGCACTCAAAACTATGTGAGCTTTGAATTTGCTTTGCTGTTTTCTGGGTAGGTTTAATGGAGCGCAGCTAAGCTTTAGAAGTACTGATCAGTTCTGAGATTCGGGGAGGGCATCTTGATGCCATCCCCAAACTTCCTTAGTGTAAAACCTGAGTTTATGGGGGCACAGCAAGAGCTGTAAGCCAGCAGCAAACACTAGGTCCTTGTGGAAGCTCCTCTGCAGGCAGAGATGAAGCAACTCTGAGCTGCCTGTTCACAGGAGCCCCATGACAGGAGAGGATAAAAGGGACTTTTTGAGCAAACACTAAGAGTTACACTTCTGAGAGGTGGTTTAGCAGTGCTTTAACCTTACACAAATGTTCATACAGCACCTGTGAGTTAAGATCTTGATCCTAATAGAAAGTATAAGTAGAATATAATATTCCTTATTGGTTACTGGTTCCAGGCAATAAAACAAAATGATAGAAACAGCAGCTATGATGGAGAGGTAACTTTTAAATTTTTTTTTCTCATACAATGTTGGTTAATTTGTGCATCCAGTTGGTCTCATGAATCTCAATGGGACTGTTTGTGGGAATAAATAGGCTAGTTTTTAATCCCTCAGGTTTTCCTAATAGCATCATTATGTCATTTAAAGCATGAGCAGCATTTATCTTGATGACCTCTTGTTATTCGAGATCAAAGTCAGATAAGAGTTGAAAATTAATTCAACCCAGCAATCTCATTTAAAAAACTGTCTACAATATGACTTTCACAGCAGATTCATTCTGAAGGTTTAATTTTGGTTCTTTGCTGCAGCCTTTCCTTCCATCAATCCAATTCTTGGCTTGGGGCACTAATTATGACTTTTATCAAGAGTCCTGTCCTCAAAATGCCTGTGCACATGTCTGTGTCTTGTGGCATCACCAGCGTCACCAAATGGGAAATGAATCAAATTACAAAGACCTAAAGATCTAGAGACTTCTAGCCTTGAGTAAGATAAAATACCTACCTACATCAAGGTGAGTTGTGAGGGTTTGATAGACACATGAAAAATCCCTATTAATGCTAAAGTATTACTGGAATTAGGTCATGCTCCAGTGTCATTTTCCTAAAGATAGGGGTGTGATATTTATATCAGAAAGACATGTGAATCTGTGTGAGATGAAAATGTACTAATTTCAGAGATGCTTTTAAAAGTATTTTTCTTACCTCCTGCCTTTTTGAAGGTGTCCTAGTTTGAAGGACAGGTGTCTGCTAAGGAAGGCAGGGGACCTCCCTTGGAATGGAAAAAAAAATGTAAACCCTTTCCCTCCGAATTATCGTAATTCTGAAATTAAGGGGCTCACAGGCAAAGATACGGGAAATGGAATAACAGTTCTTTACTAGTATTTATAATANCTTTTGTTCCCCTTAAGTACCCGGCCATTATGGTCCCTTAGCAACTGATGGGGAAAAAATTCCACAGGTGAAGAGAAACAAAAGGGAGGAACACCCAAACCCCAACAGAAGGGTCTCATGAGTCTGTGTAAAGCTGGTACCTCAGTGAAAGTCTGGTTTCATTTTCTAGTTCAGATTTACTATAACATATGGCAGTGATGGTGGTGAGAATCAGATTTTCTGAAATAAATTCCAGAGACAGAAAAAAAATCAGCTTTTTTTGACCTTAAAGGTTTTTTCCAATGAGGACCATTTATCACATGGATTGGTAACAGATGAAACAAAACCAGCAAAAAACTAAGATGCTGCTTTGGTCTGTTAAATACATCCAGAAAGTTTCCTTACTGATCATCTCCCTCTTAATGGGTAAATCTTGCTTCTTATAAAAAGGTATTCAAAATACGATGTAGAACAAACTCGAAGTATTTTCTCCCTAAGTTATTAACTGTTGCCAACCCAGTGCAGTCATCAGCTGTAAGAGAGAGCATCTCAAATTACATGAGACATCTACATTTAGGCAACTGATTTAAGCCTTTTGTATGGTGATGGCAGCATAATTAATTCATACTATGTAATAAAATATGCAGAAGTAATTCATACTGTAATGAAAGTGACTTTCTTGTGTAGCGTTAGTAGAAAGATATGGTACTGAAAAAGACTGCAAGATTTCCTACTACGTGTTCACACATATGCAGGATATCTAAAAATATTTTCAACTTCTTGTTGCATTTGGCATATCATCTAAATCAAAAAAAGCAAAGTTGCATTACATATATAATTGACCTCAGCCTTGAAAGCTGTGTTAAAGATGGAAATTCATCTTAAGATCAATTTGTAAGCTTATAGTATGCTCATCAGTACCCATTTAATGAGAATTGGGAAGATCTGTGTAGTCAAAGGAAAATAACAAGCTGCACTGCATCAGGAACATGGAGCCACAGAAATCTGCAGGTCCCTCAAGATATTAGGCACCGATCAGTGAAGATAAGAACATTGCATATGCTTTTGAATATTTTCTTTTTCTTGGTCTTTACTGTTGGGAATAATGGATAAATTTGGAACAGGAGAATTCCAGAAAGTAAAGGTGAAGTGCTCCCTTTGACAGATATTAAAAAAAAAAAAAATCTCTCTCTATATATATCCATATATATGTATTCATGTGTGTGAAATGGAAAAACTCAGGAAATTAAATGTCAATAAATCAGTGGAACCAGATGGCATTCATCTGAGGTTTCAAAAAAACACAGAGCAGAATTACTATAAAAAGATGTATAGATTGTGACTGAAAACCACCTCATCTATCAAATGAGAATAGTTGCCAATTTAAAAGATTTTTTTAAAAGACAAGAATAGCAGGAAGAATTATATTGTGACCGGCAAATTTAATCTTCCATGATAGGAAAATAAATGTATTCTGTTCTAATAAATTAACATACTGTTTCTTTTGATATCCTACCATCTTTGACTAGTTTAACAAAAATATTTAAAACAGTGCAGAAAAAAACCCATGGTTAGAACATAGATATAACTAATTATTTTTTTCAAATGTCTTGTTATTGTTCTTTCTACACAGTCTGTTAATGAAATTTGTTAATGAGAGGGTGAGGGTTAAATTAGATGTGTTCGGAGATTAGGAGAAGGAATTAGATTACCTAGGTTAAGATAGGGGGAAAAAGAATACAAGGCCTAATATCTGTGCCTCAGCACAGAAAGAGGTTATTATGATGTAGCCACAGGGTTCAGACCTAGAGGGAGTATTGTTAAACACATAGAGAGTGTGAGGAAAGAGGTGACTGGTGGCACAACAGGAACTTGTTTGTGCAGCTATGCAGTACATCAAAAATTCCTAAGAAAGCTAGAAACCTTTGCAGTGTACTTCAGGATAGGTAGATACAATGGAATGCATGCAAAGATCAACTTGATAAGCACTCATTTTGGAGTAAATTGAGCCACCCCTAGAGGAGATAGAGATGGGAGGTAACCTGTCCCTTCTACATAAGAGCATACCAAAGGTCTTCTAGAATGAATTCAGTCCTGTGGCTGGAAGGGAGGTGAACATCAGGTGTCCTGTGGGTGTCTGAGGTGTGAGCCACTCACAGCAGCATCAGACAAGCACTCCTGTACAGTGATGGTAGCTGTGACTGTGTCTCCTGGAGTGTTTATGGAACACATCACTTAGTGACAGCTAAAGATGTCTGTGTGGCAGAGAAAGATGATGAGTGGATTATGAAAATGTTGCACTTTGTTAGGGAGGTGATAATGTTGTCTATTATACCTTTTCACCTTCATTAAGAGATTTACTTTTGCTCATTTTATTCTGACCAAAAAAAGGGAAAAGATACCAAAGAAAAGAGTGAGGTAAGGCTCACCAATGACAATATGAATGGTAGTTAGAAGTGTGGGAAGAGCTTCAGTATTGAAGACTTGAAGCAATGCTAGGAAATCGATTTGTCTCCCTATGCACAGGCCGTAACTAATGATTTGGAGAACATTTCTGAAGGAGGTGCTTGCCATAAACCCCAAACTAATTGATCCATTTCACTTCAAAGTATGCAATAAGGGAAAAGTCTACTTTATCTTCTCTACTCAGGGTAGCAATAAAGTCCTACTCGTACTCCTTTCAGTTCCAGCAAGGAGTGTGCGTCACTGGCATACTCAAGCCCAGCTTTGCAAAGACAGCATCTAGAGACTGTTTCTTAGAAACAGGCTGAGATCTGCTTTTCTCCATGGGCATCAAAAGGAAAGGCTGGACTTTTCACAAAAGATTTATGGGTATCTCTTCCAAATTCTCAGCATTCAGCTGAATAGGAAGTCTGCCTGTTTTAGGGGTTGGATTGATAATTCAGTGCAGTGGGGATAAAGTATTAGCTTCTAATGTTTGCCAAGAATTTTGTATCAAGCCATCCTAGAGGAGCAGGGAGGAGGGCTTCATGCCCAACGTGGCAGAGCTCATCACTAAATACAAATATCTCACGGTCTGGAGTTTCAAAAGAGGATGTGTCTTAATACACAGTGTTTGGAGAATTTGAGAGGTCAGCAGGACTTTCTTTGGCTGTGATTTTTCTTCTAATTAGATAAAAGCCAGCTTTTCCTCAGAAGGAAAGCCTCCTTCCCCAGTTCTCTCATTTCCTCATGGAATGTGCTGTTGGCAGAACAGGGACTTACTTCTGAAATCATTGCTACCAACTATACAGATAATTCCACTGAGAAAGTATAGACCAAACATTTTCTCATTAAGACATGTCCGGATGCTCCATTTTTGTGTGTTTTGAAACCAGTGCAGTGAAGTCTTTGAGATACATGTAACTGACAAAAGAAAGCAGAGGACAAAAGGGTAATAGTTTCACTCTTTTGTTTTAAATTAACAACTGTGGTGTGTTGTCTCGTTTCCCAGTAGAGATCTGAACAAGGACATGGATTATATGGCACGTTAAAATGAGTTTGTGGGCTTCTGTTGCAGGAACAAAAGGAAAGGGCTTTGATAGGAGATGCTACAAAGACTCTTTAAGAGAGGAATGTAGGAAAGAATTCAAGATGCCAGAAATGAGGGACCTAATGTCAAATTTCCATCTTCATCATTTTCAAGGTTAGAGGGGTGGTAAATGTTCTTTTGGGCCTTTGAAAGAGGAGCATTTCTGTCCATGGGAAGAGGTGGGAAAGACCCTTTCCCAATTAGCCACTGTCTGAAAGCCTGTGTGGGAGAGGTTGATGATGGGCCTGGATGACTGCCTCAATTTACAGATACTTTGCAATACAAATTCCTCTGCTGCCTCCTGGGAGCTTGATCACAGGTAATAGAGAGCAGCATCTTACACAGGAAGAGGAAAAAACCCTGCATTTAGACAATTCTCGTTGGCAAATTGTAGCCCAAGGCTGTAATAAAGATGCCAGTTCCATGAAACTGAAATGGGCTTGCACATGCTGAATTATGGACTAAGGGGAGCACAGACAATTAATAGTGAAATTGCTCTTAAATATAAATGAGAGTTTAGGATAATGTTTTTGATAATAATCTTTTTGTAATAGCAAAATAAAGGAATCCACACTCCCTGCCTTTCACAGATGAACTCATTTAAATATGTCCTCTATTCCCTCAAGATCAGGCCTTAGGTATTCGACGTATACTGTAATGTCAGTCATTATTTCCTAAGCAAAGTTTGGCTCCATTTTTCCTAAGTGCTAAATTTTGCTGGGGGCTCTGTGTAGCACCAGAATAACTGCAGCCTGTAATGCACGAGGATGTGCGAGATGAAAATGTTGTGGCTGCTGTGGTCCTGCCTCCCCTGGCAGGACAGGGCAGAGGAGCACGGTGCTTTGCACTGGTGGGATGCACACCAGGCCTTGCCTCACCCTCTTGGCAGGAACGGCAGGGAAAAGCTGCTTGTGAGGGGTCTGTTCATAAGGCAAACACTGGCAGACTTCTTTCAGCCTTGTGTTTTGAGTAATACAGTAAGGTTTCAAATGCGTCTCTTGGAAGTTGTGCACTGGGAGATTGCACAGAGCCACGGTGCAGGAGACGGCGCGGAATTGCTCCCTTATCTGTTGATGTTGGCTTCACAAAAGAGTATGGCAGAAACGACGGCCCCAGTGTGTCTCCCAGCGAGGGCCACTAGCAGCCCAATCTTGTGCTGCTTTATAAGACATTGATTTTCTCTTAGGAGCCGATAATGCTCTCACTAAAACCAAGGACAAAATCTCTATTGATACCAGTGGAAGCAGAATCCGGCTTTTGTGACTTAAGTGGGGTGTACAAGGAGGGATCTCTGTCCCAATGAAGAAAACCTCTAACTTTTTCAAGCTTAGTTGCATTTATCTTGCAGGCAATTTGAAATAGGTATTATAAGCATCCCAGTTCCCTTAAGTGCTTTCTGGGGGAAGCGCCAAGTGCACCAAAGCTTTGTGTTATTTCTCTTGACTAAAAGGCCTGATGGCTATTTGCAGAGATAGCAGAGCCACAGCTCCCCTTCATGCTTGTGGGGAGCCTGGTAGTTGCCCAAAGTGCTGAGATTCCTTTCCTCCTGGGGCAGTGCCCTCCACAGGCTGGGAATCCAGGCACAGCCTATGATCTGGCTGTGCCATCACTGGCAGTGAAGGAAAAGTGATGCATCTTCGTTATACCATCAGGATGCTATCTTCTAGGGATAGGGTTAATTGGCTTTTTAGGATGGTGGGAGGGAAAAGAGGGAAAGTGTGACAACTGTTTCATTAGATGGGATGTTGAATAAAACAGTTAAGAGACTGCACCCCCCAGAGTTAACCTTTCTGCCTGCATTTCAAAGCTCAATCATGAGGTTAGGTTTGAAAAGGCTGATGGGGTGGAGAAGGGGAGGTTAATGTATTTTATTAACGTCAGCTAAGGAAAAAAAAAAAGCTTTTCTTTCATGATGACCTGAATCATTCTCTCCTACTGTAAATGAAATGACAGCTCACCTGGGAGGAGAGGGGATTTAAAGCCAAATAATGATTCATAAAAAACCATTGCTGCAAGATAAGTAAGTTTTGAAGAACATGCAGTGCTAGACCAGCTTTTCTGTATGCAAAAGCCCTATTGCTGAAAGCCATTAAGTCAATTAATACCGTACAATATATCAGAGCTTGTTTGTGCTGACAGAAGGTCAACTCAAGAGAACAATGCCCTGATCCAGCTGATGTGCTTTCCTAAGACATCACAGCACAGGGCACTGTTCTGGCAGCACAGGGCAGGATGTGGATACTAGCTGGACAGCCCAGGTTTTTGTGTTTTGCAGCTGGCTCCTGCATAGACTTCTTCATCTGATTCCCATCTCCAGGGTGTTTACTTTCTGCACATTTTTCTGTTTTCTTGGCCAGCATGAATGACTCTTTGGCAAAAATTTCCACACGGAAGGTATCTTTAGAACTGGTCTTCTGAGCTGGGCAGCCATGCTCCTCAGTATTTTATGTTCCTACACAGCACCAGATTCTGCTGTGTTCCATTTCACAGTGGTGTAAACGTGGAGGAAATCTGTGGGCTATCAGTTTACACTGAGGAGAGAAAGAGAGACCCACTGCAGTGAGTGCATTGTATCAAATGAAGTAATAAGTCAGTCTGGGTCTCCACTTGGCCTTGTCAAAGGGCAGGCAGAAAGACATGCTGCAAGGGGATGGGGTGAGGTGGGGGGCTGGCAGGCTCAGTTTGAATGTTTGCCCTTTGAATTAATTCTGGTTGACCTACTTCGGCAATGATTGAAGAATTTTTTATTCAGTTTGCCCTGATCTATCCCCTGGTGAGCATGTGCTTGTTATTTTTTAATGAAACCATTTTCACAGCCTGTTGTTTTAGGTGTTGCGAATGGAGGAGAGTGAGGTTATTCTTTGGTTCGTATTCTGTGTTTTGTTTCTTCAGGGTTCCCAGCGCCACACGGTTGCTTTTAACTGCGTGCTCACAGTGCGCTCCTGATTCCTTGCTCTCAGCTCAGCAGGTTCATTTTCACAGCAGATAAAAATAGTGTAAAGATACAATCATTGACTGAAAAAAAGATCTCTCTTACTGAAGCCATAAACCAAGTATTTTTGTCTTTCCTTGCAAGTCATGTGCAAGTAGACTTGAGGAGGGTCTTGCTCTGTCTTAAAACTTCTCTGGAGTGTTGACCTTTAGAGGGTGAGCCTTTAGACCCAGAATGTAGGTAGGATGGGTTGCACTGAATTAACTGTAAAAAATAGCTATTAATTTATGCTCTATGCTTAGGTCAGACACAAAGGATTTCTCATCCTGGATGAGATCACTGTTCCATCTTGTTCTCTCTCTGAGGAAAGTGCAGCATCTCTCCCAACACAACACTTGACGTTCTCCCACCAAGGCTGTTTCACTGCAGATGCAGTTCCAAATGGTGAGATTCTGAGGTCTCTGCATATTTGGGAGCTTAACTTCACAAGAATTGCACTTACTCTCCACCACTCAGGAGCTTTTGTTGTACAATGAAAGAGGCTCCAGAGATGACTCATGACTTACTGCCTGCAGATCCTGGAGAGCTGATTGCCTTTTGGAGGTATTGATTTGGCTCTGAAGTGGCAGGTAAACAGAGGTTTTGGGGGTTTTCTAGCAGTCAAAAGCTACCACATTTTTCTCAGATTAAAAAACTAATTAAAGATTAATTAGGGGTTGGTTTTGCTATGCTAAGTGCAACAAAGGAGGTATCCTTGTGGCAATCTGAGAGACACTGTTGAGTTGTGCCATTCCCTCTTTCTGACAGTATCAGCTTTTGTTTTGTGTGGCAGGGGTAAAGGGCAGAATGCGTGGAGGTTAAAAGAAATATTTTTTTGAAATGGTTCTTTTTGAGGTTTGGATTTTTTTTCCTGTCTTTATTAAAGTAATTTTCTAGCTATGAAAAAAACATGAAAAATGTTCATTCTAATTAACTGAATGTTGAATAAAAAGGTCTTCAGTTTGTTAAGTGAATGCTTGTTGGGCAACCCACATTAATCACAGTTTCAAATATTGATTTCCGACTTAAAAGAAAAATTGACCAAATGCCAGTAACTATTTTTCAACAAAGAAATAAATAATGCTTCTGGAGAGGAATAACATATTGTATTGTTATTTATTGTATCATATCACTGTGATTAGCTATGTGACATATAAGTGGAAAGGCAAAAAAATCCCCAAAGAAACCTTTATCTTGAACAAAGACATACAGCTTTAGTCCTTCTTCTGAGTATAACTTTCCAGGAACAGGTTTCATAATGGGACGCTATTATGATAATTTTAATCTTGTTTAAATTCAAAAGTCTTCCTGCAAACCTCAGGGCCTAGAGGAAAGACCTTTACTAAGTTATCTTAAGAAAGCAGATTGCCTGTGAATCACTTCTTACAGTCTATAAAACCCTTTGTAATTTACAGAACAGCTGTCCAGAATAGAACATCAGAAAAGCTCTGAGTCCTGAAACTGAAATAAACACAACATAGAACAATACAATTACGTGGAACATATTTAGAAAGGTGTATTTGCCAGCTATAAGCTATTCACCTATTTACTGCTAAAAAGCCTTAAGGTAACAGGTTAGAAAATGTTGTCAGATGAAATAATAGCCAATAAACATACATGGAGGAGCCTCAAAATATTCAAAGATCATCCACTGGAACTTATAGGGAAAAAAACCAGTGACCTCTAATGAATTTCAGAGGGAAAAATGTTTCTAAAGGCAGGCTTTGTTAAAACACTGACCTTCAAATTTTTAAGTTATTCTTCTTTTTGCTGTTCTCATAAAGGAGTTCTAGGATATTTTCAAGGTTAAGAAAGGAGTTACTGTAACATTTCAATGTAATAGGTGTTCACTTAGCATATGTTGGCCATGAAGAGGACAAATGGAGCCTTTTCATTCCATGGCTGTTTAGAAAAATAGCATTTATGATACTGATCTCACGTAAATGTCTTCATAACTTACAGATATGCTTTTTTGAAATGAAATTTCCCATAGTCAGGTGCCAGTTAAAACAATATTGATGTCTGTTTCTCTAGCACCTTTGTTCCTTCAAGACCTTAAACTTACTTGGATATCACAGACCGATCCATAATTTACTGACAGAGTCTAGGACATGGCAGGATGGGAAATAAAATAATAATGGATCTGAAGACAGGGCCTTTTTTAGGGAAGAGCATTTACCTCCACTGGGAACGAAGTTGCTCCTTCTAATGCTCTTTCTGTGGTTCTCCAGAGTGGACTTCAGTTTTCAATAATTTTCCTATGTTCTTTAAGGAAACCAGCTCATATTTACTGGGGCTTAAAAAAACCCCAGACAATTAAAATCACTGCAACAGGAATAGCAGCTTTGGTAAAAAATTCCCTTTTTTGAAAAGCAAGGGGACAGTTTGCATTTAAGCACAGCAATGTGGACTCAGCAGAAACCCTGCACCATGGTAGTTGGGAAAGAAAAATGAGTCAGCTAGATTTTAGTGGCAAAACAGTTCCAGCCCTCTTCATCTTTATACCTTCTGAAGGCTTGTACTTCTTTTCTAACATTAGTGACTGACTGCTGACTTCACAGCAAGTATAACATGCATTGCACTGGTTTTGGACTACGGATGATGCAACACATATAATTTGCTACATGTGATGGCCTTTATGTAAAACACTGGGTTACTTAAACTATCTTGTGTTGCTTCTGTTTCTTTAAATGAGAGTGATGAGAGGAATGGCTTTGTCCTCACATAAAGGACAGAAACAGAGATGGTTTCTTCTGTCCAGTGTTAATAAACAGATGAGACAGGACAGCACAGTGGACTTTTTAGGGATCCCTTAGTTTCCTCAGCTCTTGTTGAGGACTGTTGCCATGAAAGGGCATGGCTCTCTGCAAGGCAGGAGGTGTGTGTGCTTAACTAGTTAAAAAAATACGTTTTATCATATTACAAACTACAGCATGTGCTTCATTTGTAAAGCAACGAGAAGATGATTTATTGAGGACAGTTTTCAAACCAATGTTTTACAGATTTTCTGTTCAAGACCCAGTAGCACTGGTATCAAAACAGTGGTACTGAGAATGCATTTGTGATCTGACCAAAGGAACTTTACTAAGAGCAAAGACTGAATTCAGCAAATGGACTGTAGAGCAGAAAGCTTTTCATTCTAAGTTAAAGGAAGGAAAAAAAAAAATTTAAAAAAAGAAAGAAAAGGAAAGAAGCTCAGCACATCATTTTCACCAGTTTCCTTCAATCACTTTCTTAGTCCAAGGCTCTGGTATATGTCCACACCAGTGGGTGGAATGGGAGTAGAAAAGGCAGGAATGGAATGGAAGGAGCAGACGAGTTAAGATACAACAAAGAGAGAGAACGTGAACAAAACATAGTTAATGCAACAAATACCCCATGTGTTTATGCTCTGCCAGCTAAATAACTTCAAAAAGTATTTTTCCCAATTGTTTTCCCTTTGTTTTAGTATTTCTCATTATTGTTTTCCCAGTATTATCTGACCTTCAATTCTCACCTTTGTAATAATGACAACTCAAGTTGTTACTTCCTTAATACATTAACAAATTATTGGCTAGGGGAAGGAAACTAATGGGGAAAAATAATGCATGATGGGGGAAAAAGCAGAGGTTGGGAAAGGGTACATAGAGTCTGTCCAGAGCTACAGACACATTTTGTGTTCTACTGTGTGAAAGGATGAAAAGATGGTTCTGCCAGGAAAGATTAAGTCACACTTGGGAAGAGGGGCTCAACAGTGGGTTTGGCTGTTGAATTCAAGTGCAGCAACTCTCCTTGACTTTCAGGGTATCTATTCTTGTTAAACACAGGCAGAAAGAGAAGGTTGAAAAGCATACAGCTCCCAGTTGCAACTAGTCCCCCATACTGATAAAGGGATTCAGAGCTATCATGTTGAGATTTTAAGGGTTTCATTGCTATTTCCTGAAATGCATCATGGTTGCTGAATTTTTACTCTTTCAAACTGGGCAGATTTTGGACAGTGCTACCCCTGCACCTGTTCTTCAGCATTATCCTGATAGTGAGCTGATGCTGTGCTCATGGTTGCAACTCTCCCTGTGGCGTGTAAGAGGTGGTGCTATGTGGCTGCTTTTTCTAGCCCAGTAATATTCACAGTATCTTGTTTTTATTTTGTTGAATTCAAGCAATCAATATATCCATCTGCCATTTTTGTGTCCTTCAAATAACATATTTCTGATCTGCACTTTTTTGTCCTCTCAGCAGCTGTACCAAATAGGCTGAGTCTCACAAAAGCTCTGCTTATTTAATCACATCAGTGGCAAAAGTTAGTGTAAGCCTCAGTACAGAGGCCTTCAGAGCAGAGAGTCTTTGAGGGAAAAGTGCTGAGTACTCGAACAAAGTCTGTGCAGTTTAAAGTTGGCCAGGGCCTGTTAGCTTGGTGGCATGCTGGAGTGACACACGGTGGAGAATGCTCTGAGATGGCCTCAGAAGGCCAGCCATGAACACCCCCTGGTGTCTAGGGATAGCCAAAGTGGAGGACATTAGTGACAGGAATGTTGATTCTCCCCCCAACTGCCCTGACTGCAATGTTGTGCAGCACAGGAGATGCCTCACTTGCCAGGGTGAGATTTACACTCCCCTGGCCCACTGAGAGCTGGCAGTGTCAAAATATCACGTTTTTTGCTTTCACACACCCTAAAACTCGACTGTCAGTTTGTCTTTGCTGAAGGGAAAAACAGCAACCTTCCTCCCTTATCAGGCTATGCAACATCTGTTTCAGTTTATTAGCTACTTTCCTGCAAAACTGGAAGACGTTGGCCTGCTGGAAATGAAGTTTCTGTTGTCAAAAGCTGCCAGTGGAATGTGCTTTTGTGGAGCATCCCGTGCCTTTGCACAGGACTTGCTCAACTTTGTAATTAAACCTCTGGTATGGAGAGTGCGCAGAAGGTGTGGAATGGGAGCAGAGCTCATGTCAAAGATGTGATTCACAATTGTTTCATATCTAAATTAATTTTCACATTATAAGAGTGGTGACACATTGCTTTTCTTCTGTTGCTGACTCCTGACACCAACTCAAACGTGTATTGTGGTTTCCTTCATCTTAAAACCCTACTTTTCCAATGCCACTGTTCAAGCAGGGCAAGCATTTGCTAATAGGGGTGTTCTAGTAGTTGATCCACCACCTGTGAGGGAAACACTTTCTTTGAGTGTTTTTTTGTGACTCTTGGTGGGATTGGTGATGGACCACTAAAAAGAAGAAAAGCCACTGTGCTGCCCATGAAGTGAGTTGGAACTACCAGCTCTAGCAAAACTAAAATCTGCTGGGGTAGTGGTGTATCTGCTTTGTATATCTATTTATATTTATTTCAATGTGATAAAATGTCCTTCAACTCAGCAGCTTGAGCAGCACAGCATTAAATTTCTCTATTGCTATTATTTTGAAATTTATCAACTCCTGCATTGGTGCATCCTAGAGTGACAGGTTTAAAATACAGCCTGTTCTCCTATCCTCCTTCCCCAGATGCAAAATATCACTCTCTTTTTGAACTCCATTAAGTGCATGTACCGAGTAAAATACTGTGCTCTCCTCACCCTCCCATCTGCAGATTGCTCCCCATATGTTGCATCAGAAGATGTAATTTAATAACTAAAGAGAATTAATACATTAAAAAAATTGGGCATGCATTTTAAGTGGTTGTGGAAGCTGCCAGATGGACAAGCAGAGGAGAGGGAAGACCCTTCTTTGTCACCAGGGTCGTACACCAGAATACCAGCCATACAAACCTCCTCACATTGCCTGTTAATGTTCCTTATCTCCCTTCTTTACCAGTCACTGAGTTTTTTCTTGGGATTCACTCCAGTCCCAGGCCAGACTGATTTTTTTATCTATTCTGCTGTCTGTCTGTCCAACACCGTACCCCAGTCAAAAGGACCTTAACACCAGGAGGAGAGGAAAATAGTGCATTTGTGCAGGTGAAATGTGCACTCTAAGGCTGGGAAATGGTTTACCTACTTGCTGGAAGGGATGGAGCTGGGAGCCAGGAAGTGCCAAAGCCCGTCTTGAGTGGCTGGTGCTTCTGGCGAGGACACAAAGGCAGCTGCAGATAAACAGAACTACGACTTTACACACGTCTAGTCTGCACTGATACAGTCTGTGGTTTGCTGAGACTGCCAGAATATTATACAGCAGAGGTCGGTTTGAAACCTGTGTTTATATAACTAATCCACTAAAATACTATAATGAATAGTGCATTGAGCTTTTAATCAAGAAGTGGTCTTTATAACTACAAAATCAGTGCACAATAGTATTATGTAACATAATTGCACATTTAAAAAAACCCAAACCCAAGGGTTCAGCAGTGATGGCTGTTGCTATCTTATTATTTTCCTCCTTTTACATCTGCTGTTTATCAGTTTACTTGTTTCTCAGAGCATGCTTTTAGGTAATGTCACGGGTAAGGCTGCCATGTTTATTTAAAAATAAGTCACCCAACAGTTTGCAGTCTTCCTTGAAAAGTATTTGTGTTTGCATACTGGATATTGAATACTGTCAGTGTTTTTCACTGTGGTGTGAAGCAGGGCTCTTGTGAGTTTTGTTCAGCTGTTGAACTGCCTCACAATCATTGGCAGATTTCATATTTATTTGATAGAAGTCAACCATTGATCTTAGGAATTCTGAAGTTTTTAGCTAATCTGTTAAAATAATGAAAACACAAATGAACAAAATACAGTAGAAATAAAGGTTGTTTGAGGGCATGCTAGAAAAGCCAACCCTCTTTATCATCCTGGTGCCACTGCCACTCATTCTGAGCCACAGAGCACTGCCAGACAGGGGCTGTGACTGGAAGCCCATGGGCTTCATGAACAGGGTAAGGTTTGGGGCTAAGTCAGCTAAAGATGAAGCCATTACGTCACTGGCACACACAGAGTTATTATTTTTAAGTCTTCTTTGATGGAGCTTTTTTACACCTACGTGACATGGTGAGAACTTTTGCAGCTGTCAGCCCAAGCTGTGCAGAGGTAGCTGTGCAAAAAGAGGCAAAAGAGTTTACCATTGGAAAGAGATCTCTTTTCTGTTTTAATTTAATATTCATTGTGATTAGAAGTAATCAAAATTCAAGTTGGTAACAAAGAGCTTATCATATCATTTTATGTAAATACATTAAGCTAATAAATGAGCAGAACAGTTAATGGAAGTTAATGGGATAATTTCAAATGGATGTAATAAACCTTGCTGTATAGATAATAACTTACTGCCTTTTTTCTGTATAAGAAAACATGTCTTCTATCTATCAGCTGCCTGTTGGCTCTCAGGGTCTTCTACAAGTACCCAAAATAAGGTTGTAGACAACCTTATGGGGGTCGGTCTTTTCTCAGATAACAAGTTGTAGGGCAAGAGAACACAGCCTCAAGTTAGACCAGAGGAGGTTTAAACTGGATATGAGGAAAAAATCCTCCTCTGAAGGGGTGGTCAAGCATTGTAACATGCTGCCCAGGGAAAAGTGGAGTCACCATCCCTTGAAGATGTGTTAGATGTAGCACCTGGGGACATAGTTTAGCGGTGGCTTTGTCAGGTTAACAGTTGGATTTGATGATCTTAGTGGTCTTTTCCAACCTAAACAATTCTGATTCTCTGATTCTAAGGCAGTCACTCAACATTGGCCAACGCTGCTGCTGCTGAGCTCATCCCCCCTTCTACTGCCCCTACACATGGGATCCCTGGCCTGGGACCCAGCACACATTTTTGGCCAATCTGTACCCTGCTTTGGTTGCTGCTGGTGAAAAGTATGTCTAGCACTGCAAAGGTCCCTCTTTTCTAAGTCATGATGTTGCATCTGCACCTTTTATCTCCAAAGGAAGAACCAGACAAAGTAGTAGGTTTTTACATTAGCTTTCTTTTATTGTCTAATTATCAAACTACCTGCAGCCCGGGTTGGATGCTGCACTCTGTTGTTTCATGCACATTACACTCAGTGTTTATAACCCATTATCATACCCTGCTGGCAAGAGAGTGAATAGAAATTTTGGAGAATATGTGACAAGCAATTCAAGGCAGCATTTGGACAGCCCTAGTAAGTTAATCGATTTTTGATATCTGCAAAGTAATGGTACTTGGGGCTGGAAGACACCACGTGACACCACATTAAATTGTTTCTTCTTTAAGTGTGTGGTGGCAGCATCATTTGGAGAAGGGAGCATTTGACAGCTAACCTGTCACACACAGCACAGCCTGCAGGATCTGCTCACCCTTGGCTTGGCATCAGCCAAGCGCTGCTGAAGCAGGGGCTAAACAGGGCAATCATTTCCCAATCAAACAGCAGCCTGGCTACTTATCCCATTACCGAAAGGATCTGTCAAACACTGCTGCCAGCAGGACAGTCACTTGGCATGTTTATTCAAGTAAACCTGTGCTTGGCTGGTTTTTCTTTATGCATTGGATGTTGTAGGCTTTAAAAAAAAATTAGGAGAGGCTGAGCAGATAAGGAAATGGGTAAATACTTTGCTGATTTGTGGTCTCAACATATTCATTAATGCAAGGTGGCAGGATGACAGATATTGGGAAAACACTGCAAGGTCTGTGCAGCCATGCAAAGGGGATCTTGCCAAGATTTCGTAAAAGGAAGAGTGATGAGACAGAGGGTGTGTACGTGGCCTGACCTGGTTAATCGGTGCATGGATTGTCCAGATGTTGGAACATTCGAGTAGCTTAAAGAATGACCTGTAAGCAGAGTAAACAGTTGTGCTGTTGAGGCATTATTCTGAACTTACTGAGGGATTTAAAATACAAAGTAGAACTATGATTTTACAAGGGATGGGGATTGGGATTATTCAGGTCTTAATATAGCTATTTCTTTTTTATAAAGCACATGATCTGTACTCAGTACAGAAGCACTTATCTCCTAAAACTACGGGGAAAATCCTATAGGCAAAGACGAACTCAAACATTATCTGAAATGAGGGGAGGTGAGGGGGAAATGCAGTTTGCATACAATAACATTCCCTGAATTATTTCAGATGTCTTTGTATGGATTATATAGCCTTTCCCTGGACCTTAAATTTAATGCTCTACCACTGCAATGTGTAGGTTTTAGCTGCTGAGAGATAATATGCATTTTGAAAAGTGGCAGTTTAGGAGCTTACAGAGGTTGGAGATGAATTCATCTTTCCCCACTGTTCATCGGCAACTTTTTGCAGACATTTGGAATTTTTCTTTAAGTCCTAAAGTTCTAAAGACAGATACTTTCTTGCCTATTCCTTCATTTTCTTTACGAAGCACAAATCTTTTGGATTAATTGTGTTGAAAAAATAATCTTTACTTTGCACTGATAAAAATTCAGTATCTTTCTACAGAAGATGATAGGTCTGGTTTATATTTATACCTGGGCAAATTGAAACCAGAATTTGTCTTGTTATGCCTGTACATATGGACACACTTATTTTTAAAATCTCTCATTACAAATTCTGTATTGCTATATATTACACTTCTGAGACAGTGAGCTCAGATGTCCTGACCACTGAGGTTTGCTGATCCAGTGACTTTTGGGAATACTCTAACTCCTTTGATCGTCTACTTTTTCTCCTGGGTGTTGACTTCTTATGCTTTAATGTAACTTTTGTTCACTCGTCTCCGTTTTGGATCACTGCAGCCAGAGCTGTAACTTCTAGGAAGGTGTCCAGGTTCAAGTGTGCGAAGTGTTTTTAATTTAATTCTTAACCCAAATGTGGATTATTGTCTGTGTGCAGAATCAGCGTATATCTTAAAATTCCATCTTACTTTCTACCCATTTCCACTTGGATTTATATATAAGTGTATCAGAAGTTCAGGAAAAAATTACAAGAGATCTTTCCAAGTAAAATTTGGAAATCGATGTCATTTTCATTGAGTAATTTCTTGAATCAACTCACACATCTCAGATGCTGGATACTTTGACAACATCATGCTCAGTCCAATATTACAAAGAACTCAGATTTTACTAAAATAACTTTAAATTATCAAAGATCATACGTAATCACATCACGTGCAGCCTGTCTATCAGACCTCATAGCACTCTGTAAGATCTTGAATTTGGTGCTTAAAATTTCAGTTTAGTTCAAAGACACTGAAAATAACCCTTCCCTCTAACCTTAGGTTGAAAATGTAAACCCTAAGTCCTGTCTTCCCACACGCCACCAAAAATATGCCTACATGTTAAGAGGCACCTGCTTCCTTTGCAGAGACAACCCATTTCTGAGGTTATAAATAAGTGTATGTTTCACTTGGTTTGGTTCTGTGTTTTCCACGACTGAGACCTAAAGATTGTGTTTGGTTTATGTTACAGATCTGACACCATGGATTGGGTGGGGGCTCTAAAGGGCTAAATAAAAATCTAGCTTTCCCTAGTCCAGTGTGGGTTTGATCTCTTGGTTTTGAATGCCTATTTCCAAGTCAGTAATTTGGGCACTGGGTGGCTCTTAGGATCTGGATGTGAAGGTTGCTCCTCCATGGCTTTTAACTAATAAGTGTCTGTCCCCTCAAAACCACTTTGTTTCAAGGTCAGAAGCCAAGGAACACACAGGTGGGACAGGAGTAAAGAGCTGGGAGAGACAGACCTCAGGGTCCAAACCACCACGGGTGGGAGAAAAGAGGGAGGAAGGGTCAGGGGAAATGTCACAACAGCATTATGCAGACTGGTTGTGATTTTAGCAGCAGGGTTGCCAGAGAAGACCTGGCCATGCTCTGCCGGCTGTCCAAGTGTCCTCTCACTCAGCAGCCTTCTCAGGTGACTGAAAATACATACTGTTGGAGACTCACAACTAAAACATTTGATCCTAAGCTCTTCCTAATGCATCCCAGCATTCCTTAAGTTTGCTTTGTACCAGCAGATAGAAGATTGTTTGATGTTTAAACCGCATCAGCCTTTTCTCAGCAGGGCTGAGGAAGCCATGGTTGTGTAACATAGCAGAGGTTCATACTACATGGGCCTTATAGGTACTGCTTATGTGAGTGACAAGCATTAGAGAGACAAATAAAACAGGCCAGGGAGAATTATTTTCTGGTAATGCTTCTCTGCTAGAGGGAGATTATGTAGCATAATGATATGTTACCATATTGCACATAGTTCCTTACAGAATGAAAAAGAACAACCCTAAACTGTATCAAAATACCTAATTTTGCACCTTTCTAGTACAGTTACAGGGCAAAAGCTTATGGAGCAGCAATTCCAAGTGGATGTGGTAAGAGTTACATATCACTGCCTTTGACTGCATCTCAAATCAAAACAGGACTTGTTTAAATTAGAGTCATCTGCTAGACAGCTTTGGAGGTTTTCAGAATGAGTTCCAAGTCTGTAGCCCTAAATCTTTAGGGAAGCATCTTCCCTGCTCTAGTCCCTTATTGCAGTGCCTATGACAATTCTTGGTTATGCTGAAGGAGCTCACAGAGTCCGGAAGGAAGGAACTGAGTAGGAATGATGCAACACTGTTCACTTCCCATGTTTACCATTCTCACTGAGGGCTCTTCAGGACTTTTTTGGGGGATAGTTACGGAGAATGAAATGGAGTTATGGTATCTCTTGGGCTGCTTTGAGTTCACTACTCCACCATTTAAGAAACAACATATTATTTTCTATAGTAGCCAAAAACCTAAATTATATAAACACGTGGCTTTAAAACAATGCACTGATGACTCATAAGATTGCTTTAGCTGGGAACATAAAAGGAGTGTCTTGAAATAGGCAGCACAAATCTTTTGTTTTGTACAAAACAATTTGGTGATTTTAAAGTGTGGAGATACATGGTGATTTTTACAAACAATTGAAATACATGTTTTCTGGCAACAGTGACTCACACAGGTCGTTTAGCAACCTCTAAATGAAATACCAGTGTTTGGCAGGGTCTACACCTGCTTCTAGAATCATTTAACAGTTCAGACAAAGTGGCACTTGGCATTTTTTTTGGGAGAGTGGGTGTGGTTTTTTAAAGACACAGAAACTTTTATCTAAACCAAGGCTGCATGCTATTTTCTGTGTGTCATAACCTTATCTTCATAGCAGATTTTCCAGTGCTGCACAGTGTGCATCTGTGACTGAGACAAAATCAATGCTTATAGATTTAGCTGTGCAATCCTATCACTTGTCCTTCTATATATGATTTGAAATGTAAAGTTCGTTAATGTTTAAATGAACTTGAAGGCCCAGGGTCTCTAGAGGAGTTTTCAGTTTCTTGGAGACTAATCCATTTCTTATCTTTTTTTCCTGCTTGTCACTGTCTGTCTTTTTGTCTCCTTAATCATTTAAGACTCTGGTACGCTTAATCATGTCCAAAGTATATATGGCTAGAAAAAAGCAGGAATGTTGCTAATCATGTTACCAAAAGCTGCTTAAGCATGGTGAATGCTTGAATTCCTCTGAAGGAATCAGAGTTTGGAAAAGTGTAACAGAAAGTGAGTAATTGGCTTTTTCTGCTTTTGTCATAAAATCAGTTAAAATTCATTTTCCCCACACTATAGACAACTGCTCTTACCTTTCAGATAAAAGTGGTGTACTTTTCTATAATACTTTATCTTACCTGTTTTGGCAATCAATATTTTTATGAAGATGTAGAAAAAATGGTTGATTTTATTTGTCTCATTCTCAGCTTCAGTGGATCATATATGCAAGTGTCGGGGCGGGGGTGGGGGGAGGTATTGTCTGTTACTTTGAGAGAAAAATTCCTGTACGAATTTGTAGAAGTATGAGGCAAAGTAAATTTGTAACTTATTGCAAATTTTGCTGATCCTGCATTTAACCATCTGTTACTTATTTGGATTGCATTGGTGAGAAGCCAGGCATGTTCACCCAGGTAAGGAAGTAGACTGCTTGGAGGCAGTATTTCAGTTTTTTGTCAGCTCACTTGGCATGAGTGCTTGAATGCTTAAAGCAGCAATTAACTACTTTCAGTCTCCTAAAGCCCGGCCTAAGTGAGACGAAATGCTGTTTCATTGCACTGATGTTCTGCACTTTAATGGATTAAAAACTGCTGTATTGGGCCCCGATTCCTAAGGTTTTTCCTGCATATTCAGTGTCTTTGTACACTTTGTGCATCTGAGACTTATTTTTATGAATGCTGCTCAGAAGTTTGGAAATGGGTTTTACATAGGAGAGCTGTGTTCAGTGTAGACTGCCAAGCCAAGCTGCCTCGAACACATCAAACCCAGCATAGGGTTTGTGTTCTTCATGTTTGTGGCCTTTGGCAGTTCTGCAGGAGAACTTGGCTCTGGATTTACCTTATTCCCAACCCAGCTCTCCTTCCTTCATTTCCCACCAATGAATTTCCCTCTGTTGAGGCACCTCTGAAAGTGCCTGGAGCACATTAGAAGGGGTGCCTGCCTCCCTGCCCGCTCACACGCATCAAAACTGCAGTAAGGTTACTAAAAAGTGGGGTTTGTCTTTCAGAAAGCATGTCCTGATAGCAGAAGGATCTTGCTTTGGAAATCATTATCCATGTGGGCTGATGCCTGCTTACATGTACACAGCCTGTGGGCTCAGCTTTGAGATGAAGTTTTACACTTTGGCACAAATACTGCCCCAGGCTTGACCTTCAGCCCTGCTTGAGTGGCTGGAGCTCAGGGCCAGTGGGCTCTCTGCTCCCCAGGACAGGCAGGGAGCTGCCACTGCAGGAAGGGAATTCAGGAAAATTTGCTGGGGGCTGCAGCATAATTAATGGGTGTAAAAACAAATTGATGGTGATCATTGGTGAAGCTCAGGGATCTGCCTGTCTCATCTGTCAGCTGAGTTCTCTGTGGTTTGCAGTGTGCACCCATTGAGAGACCCTGGGTTTGGAGTCAAAGTGTGTGGTTTTTTGTTGACAAAGTCCAGGGAGATGAAATCGTACAAGAGATGAGCATGATTGGAAACCAGGGGCTATTGCTGGAGGAAGTATAAATTGGACCAGAGACTCTCTCATATTAAGCAGGTGTCTGTATGTGGTGCTGTTTATGACTGTGAAACTAATCTATGTTAATAATTGATTGTTCAATTATTAAAACAAATGTGACAAAGCTAGGCAGCTCTGTGTGCCAGTGATGACAGGAATATATTTAACTGTGGCCCATTATCAGTCTAAGGCTGAGAAACATTATTCCAAGAAAATCCTGTTTGTTATTCCACTTGCTTACTCTTTTCTTCCACCACCACTTATAATGGCATAATACAGGCAGACACTAAGTACATGCAGTGAATAGCATTAGATGAAGATGTAGCTGTGCTTATTGTATTGCTGATAATAACACCAGATAGCATAAAAAGCCCAGAGTTGTTCAGGCAAGGTGACATCAGAGCCCCAAATTTTTCTGCAGATTTTAAGGAGGAAAAGCAAGCTGGCAGGAATTCTTGCAGAGGGGCACAGAAACAACATATGCTGCTGTTTTATCTTGTTTGCCCTTGTAGTGTCATTATGTCCAGAGTGACTGTGTGTTTTGCAGAAAATGCAGAAACTTTGGTGTAAGCAAATGTAAGTTTTTGACAATGCTTGGAAATACGTAAATGTGGGTACAGATTACTCCCTTTACAGTGTCAGACTTTTTAAAAAGCTGCCTAAAAAAGTGAAAAAAAAATCCTTTTTCTTGGTGTCTTATCTTACAAAGCAGTGAATGTGGAGTACACTCTGAAGGTTTTCTGAATCAGTTGCCAGGAGCTTGCAAATCCCTTATCAGAAGTTACACAAGAGCTGGACCTCTGCTTAGGCTGATAAATCTATATGGGTTTTTACAAATCAGTATTGCAAGTAACACACCAGTAATCATTCTTCTGATTGCCACTAGTATCTTTCCTAGAAGGGTCTCAAAAAACCACATAACCAGTAATTGCTTAATCCTCACTGCTCTCCTGCCAACAGTCTGGTGGGTGTAAAAATGTATTATGACCATTTTTCAAGGAAAGGTTGCAAGGAAAAGGAGGCAGATTAATAAATGAATGGAACCAGCCTAATAAATGGCCATGCCGTGTATTCATCTCTCTCCTTCTGGAAAGCCTGATCCAGTCCCACAGCCCCTCTAGCCCAGTCAGCACTTTTCAGGCTGCTGCCTGGCCATTTGGGAATTTGAACTTCACATGGTTTTGTCTCTCTGAGTTTTGGGAAAGCAATTAGTGAGTTAGTCTGGTTATTGCTTACTTCTGCAATGCCCAAGCTATGTGGAGCTTAGGGATTCACACCTCCACTTGACCTGTGGTGTGAGCAGGGTGTTGGCATGGCAGGCTCTAGCTGGGGACTCCTGGGGGCAGGTCCAAACCTGCAGCACTGTGTCATTATTGACTCCAGGAGTCAGGAGGCAGAGCTAAGGGCCTTTATCTAATGAATGCTGGGAAGAGAGGTGTGATTAATAAAGATCCTGATGCGGGTGAATTGGTACAGAGATCACTAATGCTCATTTTCACTATCCCAGAAAGCTTTGTGCCATTAAATAAGGGTAGTGACAAGAAAAAGTCAAGAATAATGATGCCATAGTGAAAGGCAGTGGTTTATTTTGTTGTAAGAAGTGTTGCACTTAAACTTTCAAAGATTTCATGCCAAAGGAAATGGCACAGCAGTTTGGAAAGAAGAAGAGGGAGCAATCACTGGGTTTTTTGTTGTTTTGTTCTGTTATTCTCCCATCTTCCTTTGTGTTTTTCTAGACCTGCTAGTGCTGGGACATTTAATAGATGTTTGTACAGCATGTTTGGGCTTTGTTTTTATTGTAGTATTTGAACACTATCAGAACAGTAATAACAAACAATAATTATACCAATAATAGAGCCATACAGACACATGCATAAAAGTTTGGAATACTGAAATAAATCTCAATGAGAATAATTTGTGGGTAAGGTATATAATCAGGTTTATGGTAAATTTCACTGATTTTCTGATATGAGCCTCTGGTGATCACATCAAAATTTCTGTTGCACATAATTTCTGGCACATAAAATAGCTTTGCTGTATACATTTTTCTATACCTATGCCTCTATCAGTGCAGTGTGAAAATGGACTGGTTTGTACTACAGATTGCTGTAACTTTGACAAAAGATCTTCACAATTCCAAGTGAATTAATAAAACCTGACTTGATTATTTGCACCTCTTGGCATGTTTGGTAATATTAAAAGTCTTAAGGGGATGGATGTAGTAGGAGACATTCCAAAGAAGTTCATGAAAGGTGTGATAAATTCTCCTATGCCTCTCAGGTTTTATGGCATGGCTTTCTACTCCACACATAGTGTTCTCCTATTCTTCACTTCTACATTTGTTTAAAGAGAAGTAAATTAACTTATCAGAGCAGCTGATGGAAGTGGCTCAGCATCTTAGAGTGGACATTCTTGGCTTCTGCCCTGGATTGAGTTCAGGGAGATAGATCAGTGAGCAGAAAGCAGGTAAATGGTCACAATTATGACAAATAAATCTTTGACACAGTTCTGGAAGTTACATTTGGGTTTGGTTGTGAAGGTTTAGCAGATATCATGTGCCATTGGCATTTATTAGTGAATTTGACATTGTATCCTTCATTATTGGCTTGAAGGGATTTTTCAGAGGTTATTGGTGGCAGGGATGCAAATAAACCTGGTGGTTTCTATGGCAGTGTTGCTATGTCCTGAAATGGTACTCTCTTTTTGCCAAAAATGAAGCCTGAGTTATCATATGAAGTCCAAAATTGTAACTTTTCATTGATGCCCTTCAGGGGTTGGAGTGGTCTCACAGTCACATTTTTGCCCCATAAAATAAAGGGCCTGGACAGGGCTTTTCCTTATGTGCTTTCCACACAGCACACGTTCCAAGTTGCTCTGTGCGCAAGTAGGGCAATGCTGTGCATGGAGAAATCTGGCTGGATTGCCTCACTGTGGCCAAATGATTATGCAATGGCAAGGTCTGTTTGGGAAGCAAGAGTAAATGAACTGATGTTGGCTCCAGTTTCAGAAATCTTTAGGGCACCCTGGATCTCTGCACTCTGGTGGTTTTCTATATAATTACTGGCAAATGTAAGTGTAGCTAAATCATTACACTTTGCTTTGGTGTAGAGTTCATAAGCATGTAAAATATATATTGTTAGTGCTATTACTAAAGCAAAATTAAATTCAGAAGACTGTGGTGGTCTTGTGCTGCTTAAAAGGAATGCATTGAAAATCACTGTTTTGCTGAATCTAAATTCTGCCTCTTAAGTGTAGGTATAGCATAGATTACCTGGAAGTCTACAGTGCTAGCAGTGATGTTCTATTGTTTAGCTTAATTTAGGCTTTGAAAACATGGAAGCCAAATAAGCAGAATAACAAAAAGCAGCTGTTCAACTGAATGTATTAAGCAATTTACTTTAGATAATGTAGCCTATAAAAGTTTAATTTTGAATTAAATAAACCGTATCCTTCAGCATGACTCTCCTACCTTGATTTTCAGAGAATGAAATATGGGCACATTTAGTGAATTTCTTCTCCAGGATGTGCCAGTGGATAAGGGTCAATAGTTTCCTAATGAAAGCAGTCAATAGCAATTTCTCTTAGTAAGCACAAAGAAATTAGCACTAAACAACAGGCATGAAGTGGCAAAAGTTTTAAGTGATTATTTGGTTGGACTGCTCCAGTATTTAGGAAATAGCTGCAGCAGGTAGCATACTACTGCTCAATAGATAGCAAGCAGAGGTTGGCAGAAAATAGATCGATTAAAAATATGTCCAAGCAATTTGGCAACGAAAGTACAAATATTTGTGTCTGTGTGTGCAAAGGTAGGTGTGTTTTCTACAGCATTTATTTTATGCATTTTATATCTTAAGATGGGGAACTAAGCAGAGGTTTTGCTACAGAACAAAGGTGGAAATGATTTCTTGTCACAGTTCCTTCACAAATATCATTCACACCCTAAAACCCATGTGATTTCTTGCCTCTTTGCTGTGGCAAGATGGCATGTGTTTTACCCATACTCCTCTTGGGACAAGACCTTCAGCTGGCATTGAAAAGTTTTGCTCCTCTGATCGTGACTGAAATGTCCTTTGACACAGCTGGAGATCTTTGCCTTTCCTTAGTCTTGGAATAGCAAACAATGGAAATTATGGAAGTTAAAGTGTTAACATAGGCTGTTTTCCTAGATGAAATCAATGGTGTGGTGCAAGTCTCAGATGAAAATCCTGCAGATGTGTCTCTCTGTTGACTGGAGTCACTGGGATCCAACCATGAGAAGATGCGGGGAGGGATGTTTGTGTGGATACAAGTGATGACAGAGGCTCTCATAGGAAGTAGGTGACTATCTCAAACACATCCTATTTTTAATCTAAAAAAATCTGAGCCAAAGAGTGTCTAGCAATTTTCTAATTAGAAAAAGGCTGACTTCTATCTAACACATATTTCATAAACACATAAAAGTAACTAGACCTGAGAATCACTGAGCACCTCTAGTTTGTGCTTACTCCTGTTTATTCTTGATATCAAATTGTCTTTTGACTTATGACTCAGTTACATGTAGGCTCTGAGATGTAAGAGATGGGAATTCAACAGATTTTATAAAAATATGTAGGGAATGTTTATAGCCTGAGAGGCTTGGTTTGTCATCTGTTTGTTCTTAACTCCTCTTTTTTTAATGTGGTCGTTCTTAAGCTCTACTCAATTTTTCACAGTAAAATAGAAGTCTCACACGGTCGATAGCTAAGTTTGTACAATCTATATCGTAGTATTGATTTGGGACAGGTGAGGAACTCAACTATTGGCAGACTGAGGAATGAAGGAGTATTTTTAATATGGCTCAGACAAGGTTCTGCCAAGGGCCCTTTATTCATCCTGATTCCAAAGCAATACCTCATTGCATCTAAATAACAGCAAGAGAGACAGAGACACTGAGTAAAACAGGGGAGAATAGCAAGATCTTAGAAACAAGTCTCTCCTAAATGTTGTCCAAGGCTGTAGGCTGTGAGGGACTGTGAGGGTAATGCCTGTTTAATGTGTTACTTTGAAAAACTAGTGTTTCATGTCTTAACATTTTGATAAAATCTAACTCTTAGAATAAAATTAATATAATAAGCAAAAATACTTTTTGAGTGGCAGGAGAAAAGCTCAAGTAGTTTTGTATGGAGGCACAGCGAGCAGTCATTTTTTCTCAGTTTCAAAGACTCATGCTTTCATGCACTTGTTTCTTTGATGAGAAAAGTAGCTTAGTGCTTGTATTATATACTTTCAGAGGTATTGTTTGATAGAGAAATTTCAGGCATGGATAATTTATTGAAGTTTTGATTTTATTCTTGATAGGCTATCAATTTGTCCAGCAAAGGAAATAGTTAGGATAATTTTTTCTCCTGCCTGCTTCATTCTGCAGTTCCCTTTCCAAAAAGCATAACTTTGTTGTATATTCAATCTCATTCTCTGCTGTTACACAAAAGACTGTGCTGTAGAGATACACACTGCCAATGGAAGAAACTTTGGACTTGGTCAGCCATGACTTCACAGATGAGCAGGCAGATAATGACTCCTTTTGTTTATCCAGGCTTCATTGCTCGGGCAGACCTGATATGGTGCTCACTTCTCAGGTATAGGGCAAAAAGTACTGTTTTGACTTTCCAGGCTTTTGTGCTTCTACACAACCCTATGGTCAACATCTTTATTGCTAGCAGTCTCCAGTTGCTCTTTAGTCTAGGCCACAGAGACACCTGGAGCAAAGAGAAAACTGACATTTGTGTCTTATTGAGCCCAGACTCCTTCAATAACAGCATTTGCAAACCCACTGTTATTTATTATTCTTGAAGTGACTGTTTTACTGGAAATCCCAGTGTGTTGTACCAGGTCTCCATTATGTTGTACAGGCAAAGGACTTGAAGGTTGCCTTCTACTGGGAAGATTGTGTGCCTGGGTACATAAGTAAGGAATGTATATGTAACTCAGCGTGTTGGCCCAAATCCCTCCATCCCAGCAGACTGAAGGACAGATTATTCTGACACACTGGAATAGCTCATCAGTTTGTACAAGGCAGTGGTTTCAGGAGCCAAGAGTTGGGTTGTTGGCCTTTTTCTGCTGGAGGAGTAGAAGATAAGCCATTTGAGAACACCAGAGGAAGGCAGTAAGGGTGCTCCACATTGTGTAACAATATTTTGGAATAGGACTTGTACTATTTTTTCATGAAATAGCACCAGCAGGAGGAAAAGGCTGTTTTAAAATTGCACAATGGCAATGGCACATGTAGATGTCTCTCATTTGGATTGAAAACCAGTACAATTATCCCTAATCAAGGTTTATAGATGCAGAGTATGTAGATTTTAATTCAGACATCCATGCTTGTCAAGGTAGGGAAGTGCTCACTATCCAAACAAGCTTAACTCTCACCACCTTTGGTTAACAACACTGTTATTACAAGTGAAACATTTAACCCTCCTGGTCCTGGATTAAATTAAGCTGATCTTGAAGGGCAGTTCTAAGTTTTTCTCTTCTGTGGCTGTGTGATTATGTTGCATTCCCATGCCTCTAGACTTCCCCTGGAAACACACAAGTTCCAGTGTGCACCTACATTCCCTCTCTCTGTGGCATCTCCTTCTTCTGCCAGGGCCTCCCACCTCACAGCTGTAAATGCCTGCTCTTCCTTCCAGACTTCTAACATCCTCCCTTGATATCAAGAGAGCAGTGATGGAGCTGTCCTATGGTGCCCTTTCTCTACATGACCATTTCCTTCATTATTTTTCAAAAAAAGTGAATTTATCTTTTTCAGAAACTAGCTGTAGTCTTAGTTTCTCTGCAAATAATGGGAGATAAACACCCTCAAATTCACCACCTAACAGTGAGTAAATTATTAGTTTTGTCCCTTTCAGAGCAATTATGGGCATTTGGTAAGAGGGCAATTCTACATTAAATTCTTTATGGTATAATCANGGAGAAAAAAAAGTTGTTGTCCTTTAAACCGCAACAATCTCCTTCTGCCAGGGCCTCCCACCTCACAGCTATAAATGCCTGCTCTTCCTTCCAGACTTCTAACATCCTCCCTTGGTATCAAGAGAGCAGTGATAGAGCTGTCCTATGGTGCCCTTTCTCTACATTACCATTTCCTTCATTATTTTTCAAAAAAAGTGAATTTATCTTTTTCAGAAACTAGCTGTAGTCTTAGTTTCTCTGCAAATAATGGGAGATAAACACCCTCAAATTCACCACCTAACAGTGAGTAAATTATTAGTTTTGTCCCTTTCAGAGCAATTATGGGCATTTGGTAAGAGGGCAATTCTACATTAAATTCTTTATGGTATAATCATGTGCTCATGCTGAAAAAAAAAAGCTCAAAGTTAAAAAGAATCACTGGGAAAATACTACTTTGTTTCCTCCTTTCCCATGTGACCAGCTTCTGTGTGCTATTTCAGTGAGTCTCTGGCTATTTCTGGCTAGTATCTAGACACACCACAGCTTGTATTTATCTTGGGCACCACTGGTAGGAACACTTTTGAAGATCCAGTACTGCAGATTGTGTTGGAAGCTAAATATCCAGGGTCCCAGGTGGACTGGCACAAAATGTACTGAAGGCAAACCTGTCACTTTTTCATCACTTTTATTATCCAAGCCATAAAGATTAAAGTGGCTCAGTGCCTGCAAACACAATTCAAATTGTGTCGTAGGCCCAGATTAAACTCAAAGGGAAGAGTATGAACTGGAATACGTCCATTTTATTCAATATGGAGAAAGAAATGGTCTGACACCCACAGGCCGAATTTCGTGAGGGGTTCATTTTAAAATAAACCCATATATTAATCAGTTTATTTGCATTGTCTTAGAGCAAAATGGTTCTTTGATCAAAGGCATAATCAGATGTCAAGTGTCTTCCTGCTAAAAGTATAAATACTTTGTTGCATCTGTGTCTAAATGTGGATTTGGAAAGACTCTTGTATATGAGTAGCCATGGCTTTAAGTCTAAGGATAAAGTGGATACGTTCTAGATGTAGCATTAATGCAGTGAAAAGCCATCTTTGTCCCTCCAGAACTTGAAAATATGAAAGGGTAAAGTAAGGGTGGAAAGAATAAAGATTATTGCTGTGTTCATATGGACTGAATGGCTTGCCCATGCTTTCTCAAGTTGTCTGTAGAATGGCTAGGACTGACCTTTTAAGCCCTGTGTACATATCTGTCACACAGCTTCTTTCCCCTCAGGGCTTTGCCACTGGGTTTATGTTGAATTGTCTGGACTTATTTCCCATGTGAGATGTTAAATCTTCCTTTCCACACCTGGCAGGAGCACACTTCATGCCCTGGGTTGTTGAGAGCACAGGGAAAGCCAATACAGTCCAAAGTCTTGCTCCCACGTGACTGGCTTGTCTTGCACAGAGAATTGAGTTGTCACTGCAGCCTGGGACACAGCTGTTGGTAGCTGTAATACAGCATGCCTGCAAATTTCCTGACAGAATTGGTATAGTCAGCACACAGTGTGCTTTATAGCAATGATAATCAAATGTTCCATAGTGATGTATGATTGAAAAAATAGTGCTGGCACTCCTGGCCCCGCTCTCACGGGTTCTTCATATTAATAGACAGCTTTACCAATTTTCCCTCTTCACCAGGGGGGAAATCCATCCAGGCGGCTGGGCTGCATTTAGTTTTGCAAACCTCAGGGCGTACTCAGCTTGCTCTGGAGAGACAGGACCAAGAGTGCCATACATTTGTGGGAATTTGCTTGAATCATTTCTGAAGCACACCCTGTACTGGTCAGGCTTTAATGGGGTGTGCTGAGAGCTCAGCACCAGTCACAGTAGGGACCTGCCTGGGAGGTGTGTGAAATAGCAGCATCTGCAGCTGGCACGTGATTCAGGGAGCACACGAAGATCATCCTCACTGTTCCCTGCTTCTGTCAAAATTCTGCAGGAACTGTTCTCAACACAGCCACTGGAAAGAAAAATAATAGGCAGCTCTCAGGCTGTGTTGTTATTATTCAGCTGGTATTGACTGGCAGTACCAGGACACTGCAGAACTGCCTTTCTCTAGCTGTCAGCCGATCAGCTGTGACAGCCCTAATAATGGTTATGTCAGGAGGCAAGTAAAGAGATGCCACAAATGGATTGCACGTGTATAATTGCTTCAAAAACAAATCTGTTAATAAAAGGAGACGAGAAAATTGACGGGAAGAAATGGCTTATTGCATGCTAATTTTCTCCAGCTTTCATATTCCCTCCCTCTCCTTTTTTTTTTTTTTTTAATTCAATTGGGTCACTTCTTCTGTGGGGAGTCGTGGTCAGAAAATTGAATATGGGGAGGAATTCTATACAATAAATAATTACAATGATGTGTTATTCCCAACAAGGATCAAGTTCAGGCAGCTGGATTTGGCAGAAGAGCTGTTAGCTATCTGATGGCTTTTTCAGTTTACATTTACCCTGTTGTGGTACTTAAGAGTTTTTAGGCAAACGAGTATGTGAATGGAGTGGCCCAAAAAGCATAAAATCTTTTGGCATATGCCTTCAAAGGTCCCAAGATATGGTTGCACCTGCATTATCCCTCTAGAGGAAACAGAAGATGCTGCAAATTCTGTCATGAAATGGCAAAACCCACAACAGATCAAATGGATTTTATTTACTCCATCCAAAACTTAGCAAGGTCCATATGGGTTTTCCTGAATTAAAATGCTTTGCCTTCTGCACTGCCTCAGTAAGATTGTTAGTGTACCTAAACAGGGGCATTTACAGAGTGTAGAAGATTTAGTGTTATATATATATATCTGAGCAGTTGAAACCTGAGTTGTCCCAGAAATAAGATGAGAGCCCTGTAGCAGAGAAATTAGTGAATATAGCTGATGAGACAATAAGCTTAGAAGTAAATAATTTGAGAAAATTGGACCCAATAATGGGATCAATGCTAAGCTTGATGAAGGCAATAGTTTTCACGTGACTTTAGTGGAAGCAGCTGCAAGACTTATAAATACAAGCTCAAGAATGCCCGTTTTACTGCAAGTTCAGGGCTTTTTCTGAAGAAAATATTTAGTTATTTTTTCTAAAGAAAAGCATCTCTTTATCTATATATGGATGAATATATCTATACTGCCCATATATATTTAGAGCCCCCCCAAAGCCCCTAAGCTGTCAGCTGTAATGTGAGTTTTTCTGGCCACAGGAACAGCTGGAAGCCCTTCTGAACTGAGTACTGTAATGATGATGATGTGCAAATCTAAATTTTATGTATCCTGCAGTAGTTTATCGATAGAGAAAGTCAGTGTATATGCACTGGGATCTAGATGTGCAAGTAGTTTCATGAACTGAGTTGCCAGACTTGTATTAAGTTCAGAATTACAGTCTGAGATGTATTCTGACTTGAAGAGTGTAGGTGAAAACAACTAACTGGAAATTACCTACTTGGATGAGGTACAGACGGCAGTATGGTTTATTTTTTGGTTTATTTCTTGTCTGATGTTGCTTATTGTGAAATTGAATGACACCTGAGAGTTACAACCTTAATTTGTGCTCATGCTGGCTTTCTAATGAACTCTTTTCTGTTGCATGAATCTCAGCATCTAGATTGGTCTCCATTTGTGGCCTCAGCAGAGAGCCCAGGAGTTAGATTGCTTCAGATATAAGGTTTGGTCTTTCAAAGCAGTCTAGTAAAGCTAGACAAACTGCTTTCAAGAAATAATTGACTCTAAATTCCCTAGGCTATGAGAAAAATCTCAACTAAAAGTGACAACCCTATCACCAGAAAACTTTAAGTGAGGACTAGGGCCAATTTAGAAGAGTGAGAGAGAGTTTAGAGATTTCAGAAAGGTGGGCTTGACTCCTGATTCAATCAGTGCTCAGTCTGACAGGGTCTCCATGCTGTAGAAAAAAAACCAAAAAAAAATTTCTTCAAGATGCACGAGACCACTGCTGACAAGGAAGTGGATGGGTTTTCTGCCAGGTAGGTAGGTTGACTGCACACTTGCAGAAACTCTTTGACTGTGCATTTTGGGGTGTTGAAGCAACTAGCCTAGCAATTTCTCTAGTATTTACTTCATGCTACAAGTACAAATTTCAAAAAAAGTACCTGGGGAACAGTTATTTTCCGGTTTGTAGGAGGTATTACAAATGGCAAATGGTAAGAGCAGTAATACAAGCAGGGAAAGTGAGACAAATATGAAAAAATATTTGGAAAATATTCTTTAGTATTATTCATTTAAGAATAATAAGTTAGCTAAGATAGTTCATGGCACCATCAGTTTTCAATCTTTTCCTCGAGTCATTTGAGGATGTAGCATTTACAGAACATTATTTAAATACAATGCATGCTTCATATTTATGCTTCCCTTAATTAAACATTCTGCTCCGTGGTTTGGGGTCCAGGAGAACAGTCACTGCATGAGCTCTCTCCGCTTGAGCAGCAAAGAGGAAGTTGCTGTACATGACAGCATTTCATCTTTCTATGGCTGGGGACAGTAATGCATGAGCAGCAGGCAAAGGCATTAATCTCCTCAGCTATCCAGAAATTAACTGTCATGTACAGCAACTTGTTCTCTGCTCTTGCTGCTACCCAATCCCCTCTCCTTCTGCACCCAAGATCACCTTTGGATACATTAAGCAAGTTCTTGGGGTAGTGGCAGTTTTCCTCCTGGCAGTAGCAGGCTGGGGCAATAAGAATCCAGGAGGTGCTGCAGTCCACAAGGCCAGGCAGCAGTGATGGTTGCAGCAAGTAAAGAAGTGTTGGGGATGGTACAAGATACCTGCTTTGCAAGCTTGCTGGTCATAGGTTTGAGGAGTGCTGTGCCAGAGGTCCTCAGAACTTGAAAGAAGCTGATGTGTGGGGTGATGGAGGAGCAGGCTGGAAATTTGCTCTCTCTGAAGCATTAGACTGTGTCCCAGTACCTTGGCTCATTTGCTCCCTGGCTTTTGTGTAAAAGAGTCTTTTCCAAGTTGACTTCCAGCCTGTTTGAGTTTCTGCTCACCTGGACAGAGCATAAGCTGTCCTATATGTGAAGGAGCATCCTGGAAGAGAACAAGTCACTTAAAAACCAGGCCCTGCTGTGAGTAAATTGTGCAGAGCACTGTGAGTTCAACATATTGGCAGAGATTAATGTAACAGTTAGGCATTTTTTGAAGGGAGGAGGCAAATTCAGGTTAATTTACAGTGGTGGGAAGTGCTGTGCTCTGTTTAGTGTCAGTAGGGTGACAGTTTACTACACGTTTCCCTGGATTAGTTACAGCAGAAGTTGGCTTGGGAAAGAAGCAACTCATCTTATAGAGATTTTGTTCATTAAGAGAAAGCTACAGCCCAGATTCCTTGAGGCAAAATGCTGCCAGTCTTGCTCAGGCAATACCTGTTTTCAGCTGTGTGTGAGACTGTAACTGTGTGTGTGAGTGAGCATTTTGTGTGAGTGAGCAAAATGCTGACAGTCTTGCTCATACAGCACATGTTTTCAGCTGTGCTGTAATGTGTTTTGGCGTCAGCCCTGAGTACAGTGGGAATCCAACCAAAACACACCCCTTGCTTTAAGTATTACTAATGAGCTTCTGAGGTTTCTTCCATACAATTGCTACCCAAATGCACAGCTGCTGTTTTATTTTAGGTATTAATTTGCTTATGTGCTGTGATTTTGCCACTTAAAAGGCAATATGGCTTGGAGAATGAAATGGAACCATTGCAAATGACCTTTTTGGTGAAAAGATCCACTTGCTATGGCTAACAATATTATGTGTTTTCTATCCCTTCTGCCCCAAGCCTAGTGCAATCACAGAATATGACCTTCTACTATATATTTAGATACATTTGATTTAATACTATTGTGGTTGCCTGGTCACAAATTAGTAACCTGCTGGATGAGGATACCTAACTACAAAATGAACATGGGCTATTCAAGCCAATTTTGCCAAATGAAGAGCAGAAAGAGCTGTTTAAGCTAACTGGAGCACCACTTTAAACTGTTGCCTCTGGTTACACAACAAAATAAAGCAGGACCACCGTCTCCTCCTTTATGGTAGAATGTTATTACTATTGCACAGATGAGAGGATTTTGCTTGAATGTGGATAAATTAGATCTGTTGTTAATTATTCTGAGAGTTTAAAAGTAGGTAGAACTATTTAGTTTTGATGTTGGCTTTTGTGAGGCCTCTGTTCCCAGTCATTCTATCTATACATTTTGGCCATTAATCTTTATCCATTTGTAACAACATAAGGACCAGTCAGGTTTGCTGTACATGAAAAAAAAAAAAAGAATGGGAGGGATATGGATTTAAAAAAAAAATAGCCTAGAGGCAAGAAAGAAGATAAAAACGGGGGGAGAAAAGACATGACAGAAAACCTAAGAAAAGGGATGAAGAAAGAAATGAGAAAACTAAAGTGGAATTGAAATACGTATGTCTTATGCTCAAATCAGTCAGATAGCTTAGGTCTGTGTTTCTGTAGTGATGGCGTTTATGATTAGAACTCGACAGATTCAGCTGGGGCTGGATATCAGTTTCCTCACAAAGGCTGGGGATGATGGGGAGGGAGATTAGAGCACTGATTCATTGCTCCCTAGCTTTGAGCTGACTTGCTGAGGAGTGCTGAATAAATAAATATGATACAGCAACACAAAACGTGCCCAGCAAAGCCTACAACTTAATTGCATTGCCATTATTCCTCTCCAGTGCTTCTTTATGTTTTGAATTCATTCATTAACAGTGCTGCTCTGTCTTTTTGAGTGCGGATCGGTATTTTAAAAATCAAAACCAAAGGAATTGATTTGCTTCTTGTTGGGGCCAAGGCTCTAATACAGACAGCACACTTGTGCTAGGGAGTTGAGACCTCAGAGATTTACAGTCTTTGGACTAGACTGATATGGACAAATGCAATTTCTTGGAATAATGCGCACCATTGCTGAATGATACCACTTTCTTTAGACACAAGGGAGTCAGCAACAAATATAAATGTCCCTGTGTCCCAATACAGGCAATCCAGATTTAAGGGCCAGTTTGGCTAAATGCTCTTGTCCTGTGTGCTGTGCATTGTTATCTCCTGTGGCATCTGCAAGACACAGGCAGATGTCTCTGTTTCTTATCCCTGCTGCTAGGAGCCTCCAAGCCAGAGGCACTTCAAACCACCCTGTCCCTCTGTTTCTGCTGTGTACTTTCAGCTACTGAAACACAATACTGGTGTTATCTGACCTGTGGTGTGAGTTTCAGAGTGCTTCTGATTTCTTCTAAACCAATTCACAGCACTGCTGAGAAACAGCAATGTAACTTGGTAGCAAGGCTTTTGTTTTGCAGGATCTGAAGCCCCACTTCCAGTGGCATTTTCTGTTGACATCATGTTATCAGAAGATAACAGTTCCTGTAGGAACCTTACATTAAAAATGAATGTAGCAGACAAGGAACTAAACACAGATAAGGGAGGGAAGCAAGTCAGCATAGATTCAGGGGATAAACTACAGCTGCTGGTCTCTGAACATTCACACTGTGTTTCCATAAAACTTAAGTGCTGGATCTGTTCTCAGCACTTTCTGGGGATTTCTCTACTTTAGCTATAATTTCCAGTCATAACTTTGATTACTGAGTATTCAGAAGACTTCCTTTTCTTTTTTCCCCCTCTCTTTTCTTGTTAGTGTCCATGGAGTGAGCTTGGAAAGATTTGGAGGCAAAGTATAGGGTGGTGGCTGGGAAGGGTGAACATGCACTTTGCAGGTAAAAAAGTTTTACCAGCTGGGATTCAGAAGTCTAAGGGCACATGTCAGAGCTTCCCATAGGCACTACACATTTTCTCTCTGGTCACAACAACTTCTATTTGAGCTGTCCTAGGAGCTCCTGATATTGGAAAGGGTGATAATTCACAGACACTTGAGCTGAAGGTTGAGTTGGAGGCACACCAAAGCCAGGAGACTGCTGTCTCAGGCTTCTCTTTGAATGTTAGGATTTTATTGTTTTTTTAATTTTTAGAGAGCTTCTGAGTAAGACATCAGCAGGACTTAAGAATGAGTGTGAATGAAATTAGTCACTGCAGGGGGTAAGCTTTCCAGCCTGTAACCAATTTCTGAAAGAACTGCAGATGCAGACTGCTTCTGTAACTCATATGAGAGGGACTGTCGTGCAGTTTCCGTCTGTGTGCCCTGTCCATCATAGTTTCCAGCTTTAGAAAAGGACAGTGTGGGTATTAATACCGATGAACTTGCAGCATTCTGCTTCCATCATCCTTCCTTTGCTGAGTCTGATGATGGTAAGGGTAGAGTGGCAAGAGAAGAGGATGTGTTCACCTGCAAATAAACATATGCTCAATGAGATACTGTCCATGTGTCTCCTCAAATAAGCAGGTTCTGAATGGAGGACGATAGCTGATTAAATCATCCTGTATGTTTCCAAAGCAAGTAAACCTTTTTTGCTTTCATTTCCTTCAGAAGCAGGAATGCTTTTGATTATTTTGTATTAAGATTTGGTTGAACAGCTCGTTATTAGCTTTATTAGTGTATATATAGTACACACAATCTGTTGGTATTTTCATGATGGAAACTAATATTCAAGTGGAACAGGGTTTTTCATCTGCTTATAAAGTCTCATGTATTTACAAAACCAATTGCTAGTCAAAATAAATAAATAAATGTCTGAGTCATATTTCTGATCCTAGGAAATAATCTGTGTTTTTCCATCTGGCTTTTTAAATACCAGGGTGTTTAATTCAATAAGAAGATATTTATATTTTATATTCTTTTTCTACTTCTTTTAAGGATTTTTCCCCTTTTCCATATCTGGTATTCAGATTCCCAAGTTTCCCCCTTCCTTTCCCCATCTCCCCAGAAGCTCCTGATTAGAATTTAACTAATGGATTTTTAATTCAATTTGGACTTCTGCTGGGATAAATCAGCCTCATACAAAATAATTTATGGTTCTTGAAAAATTTGCTGTGGATGAAATTAGGTAACCAGCACCAGGCAAATAATAATTTCATTAAGATCCATGAAAAGAAGTAGTAGGTATGTAGATATTCGTGAGGATTAATGTTAGTCTCAGGACAGCAGGATTCCCCTAACCCATGGAGAGAGAGCCCTTCAGAGCACCCGAGGCCAGGGCGCTCCACCGATGCAAAGGGAGACCAATGGCAAGCTTTGCATCAGCTCCAGGACAGACAGACTTTGTTCCCTGGTGGTTTTATAAGCATGGATTTGTTTGTGATCCTTTGTGTAACTGTTGGCTGTTTAGCAAATGATACTGGCAGGAATTTTGGAGAAGTTTTGAAGGAAGCATCTGAGTACAGAGCTGTTTGCTCAGTTTGAAGGTAGTGAACAAATAGTGCTACCTATTAAGCTCCTATTAACATTCATTTTGCAGATGGGACCCTGAACCTGACAGATTAGATTTCCTCAAGGTGGCACAAGAATATCTCTCCCCTGGGTCTCAGCTCAATGCCATAACCAGGTGGCCATGTGACTGAGTTATTATTTTAGGTATAGTCAAGTGTCCTGTGTTTTTCTGAGATGGAGTGACACTGCTAACTAGATTAACTACACACTTCAGATAGCCCATGAAATCAGGATGATTTCCATGACATCCCACCAGATCTCAGTTTTATTAATCATGAGATGTTGGATCATCACTTTTTGATGAGACAAAAATGCTTTCATTGAAAGTGTTACAAAACTGGGAGCAAAGCTCTGCTGCAGTTTTAATAATGGGAAAAGTAAGATAAAAAGAACCATTCTTGCTAGAAACAAAGGGTTGACAGTTTAACCCTAACCTGCTGATGCAAGAAGCAAGCTTAATTATTAATATGAAACCACATAAAAAGCAGAGAAATATTTGTGAAGTGCCACGTTCAGTTACAGATCCTCACTCAAGGCAGCAGTATGGAACTCCTTTCATTGTGCCGTAGCCATCAACAAGGCATTGCACACAGATTTCTCTCTATTAAACAAACTTGTGCTGTGTAATATGATTTACCACTGGCCCTAAAATCCATCTGCCTGCAGCTGACGACTCTGGCCTGAGTTCTGTCTTTGTTTCCAGTTCATGATCAAGCCTTAAGAGCATGAGAAAAGGTGGGATCAATTTTTCATTTGGTTATCATGTTTGGGACACTGTGTTCAGACCATTGACATAGCCACCAGATAAAAGATCTGAGTCTAAACTTCTAATTCTAAAAAATGTGTAGAGTTGATTGTCCTTGGATTTTTCCTGAATTGTATGCTTTGGACTATACCCAGGAAACTTGTTTCCAATATGTGTTGAAAATATATTTTATGTGCTGCAAAATGCGTTCTACCATCTAACCACAAAGGTCGTCAGGTCTCGTAAAAGAAGATTTTTTTGTGTGTTATTGTAACAGGCACCTTCTTTCATGTTCATGTAAATATGGCAGGCTCTGTCCTGTGTGACAAAGAGTGCCTGAAGGGGACTTGAGAATGAATAGGTTTAACAAAAAGTATTTTAGCCTAAGCCTTGTCCATCTTTAATTAGTTATCAGGGTTAAAGGAGAGGTCAAGAGCCTGGAGCTGCTTCAGGACTAATGTGTCAAAGGGAAGTGAAGCCTAACACTGAAGAGGAAATGATGCTCCTCAGAGGTTTCATAATTTTTGACCTAGTGTCAACCATTATGACCACCAATGGCAGCTGGGGCAGAAATGTTTCAAATTAGACTTTGCTTTGCAGGTGGTTAGGAGAGGATCCCATGCCATCATACAGACCCATCAAAAGCTAGAATCCAAAATGAAAAATACTTTAGAGGGAAGACACAAAACCTTGTGAGCTGACACTGAAGTTACTCTGCTCTTCATATGATGAATCTGTATCTGAGAAGACACAACTGGCACTGATGGGCTTGAACTCTACCAGCACAACCATATATAATAGGAGCTGTGTTTATTTTAAAATTAGATTAAGCACCTGTAGCTCACATTTACGGAATACAGGGCGTGTGCTTGGCAGAGTAACACTTGGCCAAATCTCTACAGGTTTGTTATATGACAGAGTAAGGAGACAAAGTTTTGGAGATAGTCTGTAACCCACTTTTTTTTTTTCTCAAGCATGAATATTTTATTAGTTTTAAACAAATCATACATTAATGGAATAGTTTAGGTCAGAAAGACCTCTAAGATCAGAGAGTCCAGCTGTTAAACCAGCACTGCCAAATCCACCACTAAACCATGTCGCTAAAGTGCCACATCTACATCTGTTTTCAATATCTCCAGGGATGGTGACTCAACCACTTCCCCGAGCAGCCTGTTCCAATCCTTGACAACCCTGGAAGTAGAAAGAAGGAGCAAACTTCCACAGGATAACCACCATGAAAAGTCGCTGATGTCATCTCCTGTTTGTCAAGCATTTTATTTTCAAGTGCTGTACTTTTGAGAGGCATGGCACAGTAACTGAGACAACCTTAACCAGTTACTCCATCAGAAGTAATGAAAATTTTGCAAAGAGGGATGTGACTGCTTTTACTCAGGGCAGGGCAGCAAAAACCCAGGGTCTTTGCCTCTTCACTTTACATTTCACACTCTCAGTGCTCGCAAGTCAGCCTCACTACCTGATGATTTGCCTCCATACTTTTTTTATCTATTTACATGGTTAGGGAGACTCCCAGTAAGTAGAGCTTGCAGATTACTGCATTAAATTTCTTATATTGAGAACAAGACTCATAAACCTTCTTGCTCAAAGAACAGCTTGATGCTCTTCACATGTGAAAGAAACTATTTCCAATTGCCTTGCATGAAATCATGCCATGTTCTGGCATTTTCCTACTCTGAGTCCAATGCTAATGAGTACCTCCACCACCTCTTGAATGTTTAGGCAGCAGCTGGTAGTCTGACAGAATTTCTCTCAGGACAGTGGTAATGTTCTGGATACAGAACTTTAAATGTCATGTCTACATATATACCTGCAGGTTTTGTCTTGAATTAGCAGTGGGATGTATAAAAAGTTTCTCTCTGTTACAGAGCACTGGTGGTTTTGTTTTCAATTTTCCTCTCATGTGGTTGATGTTAAATTTTCAAGAGAAGTAGAAACTTTATTATAATTATGAATTAAACAAACTGGGGGAAGGTGCCTTTTCCCCAACAGTAGGATATAACTTGCAAAACTCTTTATATAAAGGTGGTATAGTCAGTGTTTTCCTCATCTAGTTGTGATTCTCCTTTTCCTTTTTCTGATGCAAATCAGGTTTGACTTCACTGGAATTAGTTGTTGATTAACAGCAGTGAAGTTTACCAGGGTAAACCATGCAAGATGTAGTCCAAGCACTGGGCTGAGAGAAGGAGATGGCACTATCAGAGCAGGGGAGATGGAGAACACGTTGATTGCTGTAGGCATCATGGTTGCACAGTGTCCACATTGTCTGTGGCTGAGTGATAACCATTTATTCTTTCATCTTCCTCTGCCCTAGGCTTTATATCTGAGCATGCAGCATTCACATAAAATAGGAGCACAGAGGGAAGTACACAAGAGGAGAGGGCTCCACTTCACATAGGGCTGCCGGGGGGAGCACCAGCAGCCACTCAGTTGGCTGCTTTTTTTGACTGTGAAACCCCCCTGATTCTGAGCTACGGCTCCCAGCCTTAACAGTCCCCCAGTGTAATGGCAGACTGTGCACTACTGTTAAAAGGGAAAGTTTTCTTCTCCCCTTCAGCTCTTCCCAGCTCTCTGAGAAAGGCTAGTCAGGGTATGGTTGGCAAAACAAGCACAATTACTGTATTAGGTATTGCTAGACTTATTTATTTAGGATGGTCTGGATAGTAGGACTGTCTCCAAATAAAAGAAACTTCCTTCCTGGACTCTTCAGTTGAGCCAATAATCCAGTATTTCAGGTGTCTGAGATGCCATTGTCTGGGTTTTTGAAAGGGCTTCAGGTTGATGCCTGTGGCTGACTGTGGATCAAGTATTGATTCCTGTGCTGCTGTGAAAGTTCCTTCTTTTTCAGGGGGTACAGAAGGACAGGAAAGGATGTGTTTGGCTTCTCTTTGATGTTCCTGTGTTTGAGGGGGAGACTTTTGCCCAGCAGTCTTCTGATGCATATGTAGCCACTCAGTACATATGTTCTTTGTTAAGTGCAAGCAAAGCTTGAGTTTAATCTCCTGGGGATGTGTTGTTAAGCTGAGATGTGCTAGGAGAGTCTTTGCTGAGCTGCTGCAGGTGCAGGGAAAGTTCATTCCTCTTTGAGGTCTTTATTTATTCTTTTTCTGGACTGAAGTCACCCAAAAAAGATGAACATTGCATGCCCTATCGATTTCTCTGTCACTTTTCCCAGACTGTGCCTGCACTCTGCTTTCCCTGACAAAAAGAGCATTTAATTTTGTGGGTGCTCAGTAAATCTGAGTCAGAAATTCCCTTGACCTTGCTCCCAGGAGAGTCCAGCAAAGTTCAGCAGGAATCTGTTTTGTGGGCTGCCACAAAACCAAGCCTCATCTTTGGCACGTAAAGGCCTGCAAGTGAATTCAGCTACAAGCAAGTGGATGCCAGCCTCCAAGGTTGGCCAAATATTTTGCTGTTGCAAAATTGCAGTCTTCCTGTGCTGTTTAAGGGTACCTTCCACTTCTGAGGTGCTGAAGAATAAGGAGTGATTGCCTTATTGCATGCTCACCTTGCAATCAGCCAGAGGCAGGGCTGACAGAGGGTAAGCACTGAGAAATCCACTCTCCTTCTCCCCAGGTTAAGGCAGGAAAATGTGCTTTCTCTTTCAGGGTATAGGCTACACTTTGCTGTGCCCATTCTCTGTCCTTGTGTTGTCTCCAAGGCTGAGATAGAGTTGGGAGGACCTTTTGGTATGGAAACTGTTTATAAGTGATTCTTAGAAAAAGTCCTGTGTCACTGTCGAGTCCAATGACATGAAATAGACTCCAATCTATTCATTAAGGATATTAAGGAATCACGCTCCAATATATAACATAGATCATGGAAAATAAAACCCATTTGGGTGAAAGATGTAAACAATTATCTTAAACAATTAGAACGACTCACGTACAGCCTTGCAGGTGCAAGGTGCTATCTTATTGTTTAACATTCTTTGTGCATGTTGATGTTAAGCTGGTCTTGAAAACAGAGAGTTGTTTTAGATTCACTGTGTGAGAACTCACAAACACAGTTTCATGGTTTTCAGATTTTCTCTGTTTCAGGCCTGTTTCTGCCATGACAGTCCTGTTTTCTCCCAGTTTTTATTCAACTTGGCCTAATGTTGGATTCATAGCACCTTGGTATTATAGGCCTTTGAGGTGGAGGCAGGCTCTATGGTATACAGTACTTTTTGCTTTCCATTTGGTGGCACTGCATGCCCTTCCTAGGAGGATAGAAAACTCTGCTACTAAAGGACTTCCAGCCGAGCAATTTTCCTTTCCTGAAAGAGTGTGCACTGTAATCCAAACCCTTGCCTCCATCCTGATAAACTGTCTGGCTGAGCTAGCACCTGCTGTTAATTTCACAGTAAACAGTACTTGTTGCTCTAGAAAGCTTTTTAATCATAACATTAAAACCTGAACAGGAATCCCATCCATACAGTGAACTCCAGCTGCCTTTCTTGCAACGCTTGGGGAATGATCTTGCTGAGTGATGGGCATCCAAATGCAAATAGAATTAACTTTGCAGCCATTCATTTTAAATTGCTCTTGAATCATTCTGAAGTAAATTCCATTTGAGAAGAATTTGCTTCAGGTCTTGCATGAAGAGATAATGGTCCAATATATTATCATCTAAGCAATAATAGCTCAAGTCTCGCAGTTCAGATATATACTGAGTTATATGCTGGGTTGATGAGAATTAAAGCTTCATATATAGTAATAAAACTAGTGATCTAGAGATTAATAGATTGGTGTACAGAGCACAATATTTTCCTGCCACAGATTAGAGCAGGGATACTAATCCATAAAAGGGGAAATATACCTTTAAATCTCTCTTTTCATGTGTTCTGCATGGAGAGCTATAATTTGTACAGTTTTACAGGCAAATGGATGAAAAGAATAGACCTTTCCTAATATCAAAAGGTTTCTGACTTAGGCAAATATTTATTTTGGCTTAAAAGAAAACTGAACCAAAATTAAGCTAAAATTCCTATATGTGATAGCCCATGCCAGACTGTATCAATGCTGATTTCAATGGCATTTCCCCTGTTCCTATAGATTTGCTTTTGACTTTGCTTTTATAAAACATAGTTGTCAGATACTACAGAAAGCAAATAAAGAAGTGTATCTGTATTTGGGCCAGCCACTAAAATAAAAATTTCAAATGAAGTATATAGATTTAAGTGGCTTTTAAAAATTTATTTTCTTAATATGAATGAATTGCACGACTGGAACCAGTTTAGCAGTACCATTAATCAGGTCTTTTGTCTTGCTAATACAAATCAGTCAATAACAACAGATGGGCTGTACACTTTATTATGTGAAAATAAAGATGAATGTGACATGCTGCAGAAGTAAACTTGCAGCTCAAAGTTACTGAGCACAGAAGGGGATTTGTTACAACAGGGGAGAACAATGTGTGTCTTGTGTTTGCGTTTGATCAAGGTTGTGAGGGGAACTTGCCGCACATGACATTGGCATAATGATTGGAAATCAAGCATGTGAATTTTTAGTGTTTGTTTGTAGCTACACTCCCAGATAGCTCCCAAATGGTTTAATTAGCTTTTTTCCTCCAGACAAAAGAAAAAAAAAAAGTCTAACTACTTAAGAGAGTTAAATAGGATAGTTGTAAAGTTTGCTGCTTTGCTGCACCATTGGGAGTTGAACATTTTAAATAACCGGCGATAACCGTCAGGAAGATGCAGATCAAAGTCTCAGGCAAGATTTTTCCCCTCATATAGCAATGAAGCACACCATGAGAGGCAACCCCCATGCAAATTATAGAACTTGGATCAACAGGCCACACGGTTATAACAAAATTATCCCTGAAAAATCTAAATCAGAGTTTGATTTTTGTATGGAGAGAGGAATGACCTGTGTTTAAGTAAAGCTGGTCAGGAAGTGTTTATTATGTTATTAGAAACTGTGTCCTCATGAAAACACAGATTTGTTAGATTGCTTTGGTGTTACCAGATCTTGTTCTCTGGAGAACTGCAAAAAAATCCCAACACAGTCAAATGTTGTATCAAACCTTTATCAATGTTTTCTATGTTGGATTTTTAGGAATATTTTGCTATATAGTTACCCTAATGTTATAATTATGCTTGCATGTTGCTGCAAGCACTACAATGAACGCACAACAGCATATCAGTGTAATTCAAAAAAAATTAAATGCAAGACATGGCTCTAAGATGTTGGTTGATGGTTCAAAACCCTGTCCCAGATCAGCAGCTGTACTGGCTGATTGTCCTAAGCTGTGACACAGCTGTGCCTGGTGTGGTGTGCAAGCTATCATGAGGGAATTTAAGGTTCTTCCTCCTCCGAAGATTCTTATCCTGAGAAGCAAGTGTCACAGTCTGGCACAGGCGAACTGGGGCTGCACACCCTCTCTATCTGTCAACCACCATCCTGCCGTTTCATCTGGTGTGCCTGGGTGAGAGGAGAGGGGTGCTTTGCCTCCCTGCAGCACCCAACCCCATCTCCTTGGGGGATGTAGGGAACACCAAGTGATTCCCTGCTGTGGTTCANAGGAATGACCTGTGTTTAAGTAAAGCTGGTCAGGAAGTGTTTATTATGTTATTAGAAACTGTGTCCTCATGAAAACACAGATTTGTTAGATTGCTTTGGTGTTACCAGATCTTGTTCTCTAGAGAACTGCAAAAAAATCCCAACACAGTCAAATGTTGAATCAAACCTATATCAATGTTTTCTATGTTGGATTTTTAGGAATATTTTGCTATATAGTTACCCTAATGTTATAATTATGCTTGCATGTTGCTGCGAGCATTACAATGAACGCACAACAGCATATCACTGTAATTCAAAAAATGAAATGCAAGACATGGCTCTAAGATGTTGGTTGATGGTTAAGGTTGATGGTTCAAAACCCTGTCCCAGATCAGCAGCTGTATTGGCTGATTGTCCTAAGCTGTGACAGCTGTGCCTGGTGTGGCATGCAAGCCATCATGAGGGGATTTAAGGTTCTTCCTCCTCAAAAGATTCTCATCCTGAGAAGCAAGTGTCACAGCCTGGCACAGACGTACCGGGGCTGCACACCCTCCCTACCTGTCAACCACCATCCTGCCATTTCAGCTGGTGTGCCTGGGTGAGAGGAGAGGGGTGCTTTGCCTCCCTGCAGCACCCAACCCCATCTCTTTGGGGGATGTAGGGAACACCAAGTGATTCCCTGCTGTGGTTCATACAGGCTGATTAAGCCACCTGTTACCTTTCAGCAGTGTAAAGCAGGAGCAAGGGTCCCTCAGTGCTAATGGAGGTAGACTGGCTTTGCAGTGGGATTGCTATTTTTACTGCCAAACCCAGTCATGGTGATATTCTATATGTTCCTCTTGAGAAACTGCTCTATAAAAAAAACACCATTGTTGCTATTAACAGCAGCAGTATGAGGGCAGGGATTGAATGAGTGTTCTCAAGTTTAAAAAGCAAAAGAATCTTCCTTAGCTACTAGCTTAAATTTTTTCTGAAAGTGATAGTTTTAAATGCCAGTTTCCAGGGATGTGGCAGCCTTTGAGCACTATTTGTGTGACAGTTTGTGAATGGTTTCCATCTATATCCCTAACATTTAAGAGCAGTTAAGATGTCTCTTGATAGAAATGAGAAAGAGTGTGGAAAAATAAAGCTGAGCTTTATTATTGCTCAAGAAGAGTAAGGAGGAATCACAGCAAGAAGACAGTAAGAAAACAAGCTTGTACCTGACTGTGGGATGCCAGGTTGGTGGAGAGAAAAAGCTATCACCACAATCGAAATGCAAGACTGGATTGTAATGTACTGGGCAGTACTTTGAATACATACAAATTATATTTAAACTTTAGAAGCAGTTACCTTTAGGAGGAAATATCGAAACCCACACACATTTTCCAGGCTGATTAAAGAAATAATTTTAAAAACCCTTTTTTTCCTTTTTTCAGCTTGCTGATCCCTCCTTTTAGACTTTCTAGTTATCTTTGGCAAGGTGCAGTTAATTGGTCAGGCATTGTAATTATTGCCTTTGATAATGTGCAGAAATTTAGTGGTGAAAATAAATACATTTGTTCTTCCAGTCACCAGAAATTAGTGAAGCAGTACTTGTTTAATTATAAAACATATGTGTGCTTTGTTAGTTTCCATCTGTCTGCTTGCTGATTTGCAATTAAATGACCAGAAGAAAAAGATACATCCTGTGGCAATTCAGGGGAAATGATTCATCTCTAATGTTTCTGTGGATGTCTATGGAGCAGCGTGTGGGAGAGGGAGAGGCAAAGAGGGGAGGTGTGCATGGAAGGGGATGAGGAATGCCAAAAAGCCTCTTGATTCAGTTCAGACATGTTTCATTGTCATGAAGCCAAATGAGGACTCCCAATAACTTATTGTAACTCATCTTTCTTTATGGAAAAAAATGGGGAGTAAAATGGTGCAAGGAAGAAATACCTAACAAGAAGAAGAAATAGGATTGCAGAAGGAGGCTGGTGTGGTCAGGGAGAAACGGAAACTGCAGAAACAAAAGGAAGCATGGGAAAGTGATAAAAAATTAAATTTAATTTGAGGATCTGGAAATGATTAATTGGAGATGGAAATGGAAGTGTTACAGTGTGTCACAGATTTTCCCTTTACTAGGAGAATGTCAGGCCTTATTTATTGGCCCTTTTTTCTATCTTTGAACCAGTTCACTTCTATTAACTCTCAGGGAGTGATGCAGTAGTGAGTCAGGCCTGATACTCTTTATAAAATGAGACACTGAGAAGGACAGGAGTATTTTTAAATTAATATGAAGGGGTGGTGGGAAATTAAAATGAAAAATAAAAATGGTGAACATATGTTCTTTTCATAAACAGTTTAGGAGGTTCAAGAAATGGTTTACTGTGTAAGGCATTCCCATCACTGATAAAGACATGCAGTCTACCTTCATACAGCTGTATGGATGGGCACCATATTACTTTCTTCCCCTCTCCCCTTCATGTGTCCCTGTTCCTTCTTGTCTTTCTGAAAAGCAATGTCTGGAAGGAGAGTCGTGCCCCTTGTAATTCTGGACACGGCCTGCACAGGGAAGTCTCAGGTTCAGGGATTGAGCTGTCTGACATTTCATCTTCATGAAGACTGGCAGGGAGGAGACAGCCAGCCAGTATTTTCAGTTGGATGTTCTGTGGTCTTTTATTGATCAGCATCAGTGTCAAGTCACTGGGTATGATGATAGCTGTGCCAGACACAGAAAGGGGAGATTGAGTGAGGCTTTCAGAACTGCCAGCTCACCACTGGTGGGCCTGTCAGGAGTTTCACAGCTTCCCTGCCCCATGTCCCAGCTCCCACATCCTCTCCATAGCAAGGACTGCACAGAGCAATGTACTATGGACCGAGTAAATAAAGCATAGCTTGACACCTTCATTACCAGTCTTAGCAGGAGAGTCAGAGTACAAACCAAGTGGTGCAGGCTGGACTTGCATTTAGTCTTTTGCCCTCAGAGCAGATTTCAAATTGCTCATCTGAAACAAAAGGTGCTATTTCCTATTTGGACCAGCCTCAGCTGGCAGTAGCTATTGCGTACACCTGATTACTCAGTGTGATAAGTCACTATTGAAAATGTGACCTTGAAGCCTCCTAAAGTTTCTATGATTTCTCTTTATGGTTTTGCAGGCAACTTCCCAAGTGCTAACACAAAGCTTTATTGATGGTATTGCCAATGGTGGTAACAAAGGAATAATCCCAGACTGTGAATGTGCGCATCCCTGTCACATCACAGAGAGGAAAGAAAGCTCAGGATGTAAAGAACAAATTCTTCCAGTCTGGAAAGAGCAGTGCATCTAAGCCTCTGTTTAAGAATGCTCCTAAGATAACATTTTATTCAAAAAGTACACACTTTTTTTAATTTTCACCAAGTTTTTGCAAGTGTCTTCCAGCTGAATTTCAGTTCTTTCGTTTTTCCTTTACAGATGATGACTTTTTTCATGAACTTCCAGAAACATTTCCATCTGATCCTCCAGAGCCATTGCCCCACTTCCTCATCGAACCTGAAGAGGCTTACATTGTGAAGAACAAGCCCGTGAATCTGTACTGCAAAGCAAGCCCAGCCACGCAGATCTATTTTAAGTGCAACAGTGAGTGGGTTCATCAGAAGGACCATGTGGTGGACGAGAGAGTAGATGAAACCTCTGGTGAGTTTGTGTTATGTCATGAAGAGACGAGAATGAACACCACTAATATCAAGCCCATTGTAATCTAGCAGCGGTTTCATATGGCAGCTGCTTTTCTTTACTCCTGTTACAGCTGTGAATTCTACATCTAGCATTGCAAAGTGTTCGTGTCACAGCACAGAAGTGGTGTCTGCATCCAGGTCAGCTAGTGAAATGGGAGTGTAGAGTAACCTGACCAAATCTGAAACCAAAAAAACAGAACCATGCATAAACGAAATGAAATTCCTTTCTTCAGTCAGGTCTACTGCCAGTTCACTACCCCAGTGTCACAAATTCACAGTGTTGTTGTCACAGACTGAGAACCACATTTTCTCCAAAGTGTCAAGGAGCAATTGTGTTGTTACTAGAATGATCTTTTCTTGGGGAGATATGAGAAAAAAAGGAGAAATTTAATCAGTTTTCAGCAAGAAAGAAGGAGAAAGCACACCTGGGCACATTTTAGAGCAGTGCATTGATCCAGAGCAAGCACCTGGCTGTTATTCATTGCACTTCTCTGCCTACTCCATAGAGCCTGTAAGAAGGAGAATTACAGTAGCTTAGCATCCTTCCTCAGTCAATACCAGAAATCCCACCGACATTGTTGGAAGTAAAACAGGATCCTCACAGCACAAAAAAGAGAAAAATTTGTGTGTGGGGGGGCTTGTTAAAAACTTGAGTAATAAAGCAGTGTTTAGGAAGACTGGTAATCAATAGAGTCTGAGACACATGCACGGAGAGAAGCAGGACTTACTGCTGTTTTGATGGCTCTGAGAAATAACTGGATACCAAGCAAGAAGGTACTTTCCATTTGGCAATTATACCACCATTTGGTCTGATTACTTAGAAAAATAACTTCCCCAGATGTCTCAGAAGTCTCTTGTGAACCAGGTTTTATTTGTTTCAGCTCATTTATTTGCATAGAGATCAAAAGCATAAGCTTTTCTTGGTACTCTCACTTGAAAAAGAGAAGGTGGGTGTAAGAAGAAAGGCTGTAGGAAAAAAGTCTGTATTAGACTTGGGGTCTGTGTATTCATTTGTAAAAATTTGCTTTTCCACACGTTGACTGTAGGAGAAACACTAGAACCAAAAAATAAATTCATGTTCCTTAATACATCTTCAGGGTTTTTTACTCCATGGGAGCCCAAGGGAATGAAAAGGGCAAACAGAAGGACAGCTATGACTGGGCTAATATTTTAAGCTTTCATGAACATCACCATTTAGAAACATGAAAATTTTTCACTGCAGATGAAATATTCATTATTTTCTCTCAAAAATCTCATTGTGGAGAAACTTGGTGATGCTATAAAGGAAATTGCATTCTGCAAGTGTAAAAGGCCAATCTTTAAAAGAGATGCATCAAAATATTTCAGAGGACAAATATTTTGCATAACAAACACAACAATTATATGCAAATGAGAACCATATCCAATTAAAGATTAATATCATCTACTGGAGTTCAGTGGGGAGAAGAGAGTGTCAAAAGCTGTGCACATCAGATTATTAGCACAAGAGCCACAGACTTTCAACACTAGCTTGTTAAATTGAAACTGCCATCAAAACCCCAATTTGTCAGTCAGACTGGTTGTTGCCAGAATATTGGTTAATGCATGTCACAGCTGCAGTGTTTGTGCACCTTCCTGTAGGCAGATTTGGAATGTAGGGTTCATAGCACATAATTGGCATAGAAACGGGTAGAGAATTTAATTAAGGTTGTGATAAAATAGTATTTTCTTTAAAGCAATGGAAGCTCAGGAATATATATTTCACTGAGTATATATTCTTAAATTGTAGAATACAAATTGCAGGAGACAGTGGCTGTGAGGGTTCATTCCAGCACCCAAGGAAGGAGATATCAGCTTGGCAGCTTGCACCAGTCATGCTGGCAAAGCCCTTGGACTCTATCACTTTTGAGAGTATTTTGGTTTCTTTTGCTATTTTTGGCCAGCTAGTGCAGTTTTAACCTAGGGCACAGCAGTGATGACTGAGCTGCTCAGAGGGTGATGTAAGGATGGCAGTCCAAGCTTACAGTGCTGCTGCTGCTGCCTGCAGGCTCATGGTGAGAGAGGTAGGAGAAACTGCCCACAAACCAGGTTAGGTCTAGACTTCCCATGAGTAACCTGGGGTTCAAAGGGATCTCACTTACACAATGTTTCTGCAGGGTCAGTCGTGTAATACCAACAACTGAAAACTGTATGCTTTCTTCTTTCCTGGTATTTTACTCTTCCTAAGGTCTCTTCTGCCTGCTTATGAAAGGAGGACCATGCTGAGGAGGTATTCTGCTGCTGCATTTAAACCAGGCTTTCAATTCTTTACATAGACAAGCAAAGGAAACAAGGCAAACAGACAGTAAAATATGAGAGGAAAAGAATAAAGGTCACTTGTGCTTTCTTTTCTAAAGGACGAGTAATCAGGAAGAAAGCGAACTAAAATACAGGTGTGATGCTAGCAGTACATCATGTTGGGATTGTAAATGATGCATGAAAGAGAGAAATAGATTTGGATTTGCAAAAGATTATGTGTTCATGGACTTCGAGCCTGTGCCCAGCAATGAAATCTATGTAGAGATGATTAACTCTTCTTATAAGGCAAATTTGTTTCTGTCATTGAGAAGACCAGAGAAAACAGCAATAGCAGTGGCACATGAGATAGAATTAGAGTGCAGCCAAGCTATCATTGAAGAGAGCTGTTAGATAGAAATGTTGTATGTATTAAGAAGGTTAATTTTTAAGAGAGAAAAATAAATATCCATATAATTTTTCTCTGTATTTTTTTTCTTTGTGAAAGAGAGAAGGTACAAAATAAGAGTAATAGTTACATATATTTTGCACTGTGGGATGTTTTTAAACAGTGGGTAAAGCAATTCTGTAAAGAACATGCACAGGGACTCTGTGGGAGTTGTTGCCTTCTGGTTGGAGAGGATGAGAACCATAATAGTGACAGGGTGTTCTAGTACCACTTTATTTAATTAAATTAGCCTGAAGAGAGAGTCTTGCAAAATATTTTACACGGATCAAGTCTGAAAAACCTGAGGCTTTACACAGAAGATCATTACATTCTGTTTTTAGATCCTCAGACTCATTGGAATTTTTCTTCTTTATGGAAAATATAAGCATTTTCATAAAGAAGTCAAATGACTGCTTTGGAAATGTCTGCTGCACATCTTTGACTCTTTCATTTCCTATGTATGTGAAAAAGAAGGCAGGGCATTGTCTTTTTTATGCCTTTATGTGTCTGGAATATTTTCCCATTAATGTAGAAAAGAATAAGAACACTGGTTTTAAAAAACAAAGATGAGAGTTCTTTTGAGGGAACACATTTGATTTTATGGCTGACTGTCATAAAAGATAACAGCAACAAAAATAAAAGGAGTTGTGCAGAACTGATGCTTTTGGGGGCAAGAAAATTCCATTGTTACAGGGCAGGAAGTTCAATAGCATCAATAATTGTTAGAACAATTCGTGCATATTTTTCAAATTACTGTACCTCTGAAAATTACTATGGCAAAAGATTTTTTTTTACAGTGAGGATGGCAAAACACTGAACCAGGTTGCTCAGAGAGGTGATGGATGCCCCATCCCTGGAAACTTTCATGGCTGAGGTGTATGGGGCTCTGAGCAACCTGATCTAGTTGAAGATGTCCCTGCTTACTGCAGGGCATATGGACCAGATGACCTTAAAGGTCTCTTTTAACCCACACTATTCTGTGATCTTGTGATTTTATTTTGCATGTGTGCTTTTATGGAGAAAGATATTCCAAGATGCACACACCAGTTCTGCAGTGGTGGGAGAATTGTAAATGTATAGAAAATCAGTGTCTTGCACTCCTTTGTCCAGAGGGATTAAATGCTGCTTTATCAAACCCCACATCCCAGCGATGTACAAAAGAAAAGCAGAAAAAAATCCAGAGGTTTTTTTTTGTCTTTCCAGTTTGGATATGCATGATAATATTTTCTTCTTGACTATTAAGGTGAGATGGTCTATAAACCCCCTCTTACCCTCTGCAATGCCAGGGACATGTTCTTCCTCTCTCTCCTTCAAGCAAGGAGAAAACATTTGTGATTCTTTAAGTGCTAATTAAATAGACATATTGGGCAATTCAGCCAGCATTATTGTTTGCCTACATTTTCTGTCTTCTTTTTCTGGGGTGCATAGGGAGAGGAGTTTGCTGATGACCCCCTCCTTTTGTTTGATTAAGAGTTTATCAAACTGCACTTGGAATGGACAAATATGCACTTCTTTTCAGAGAGAAACCTGACTTCTTTTTTTCAGTTTCTTTACATAGCCACCACTGAGATTCTGACGCTTACCTCCCACCATTACCTTTCCCAATTATAAAAGTATTTTGGATGACTTGCAGATTCAACGAAAGGAGACCAAGCTTTTGACGTAGAGTCAGCCTTGATCTGGCAAATAGGAGTTTGTTACCTTAAGCAATGGGTTTGGTTGCCTGTCGAGGGAGTAGATACCCAGCTAGCTTAGTCTTTAATAGATCACCCTCTCAACAGAAAGATCAAGGATTGACATTTGCCCTTTTGTCTTTNTTGCCCTTTTGCCTTTAAAACAGCTTTACCAAGATCTGCAGCAAAGACAGCAGTGGGGGAACCTTCACAGTCACTGTGCTCTAGATTCAACGAAAGGAGACCAAGCTTTTGACGTAGAGTCAGCCTTGATCTGGCAAATAGGAGTTTGTTACCTTAAGCAATGGGTTTGGTTGCCTGTCGAGGGAGTAGATACCCAGCTAGCTTAGTCTTTAATAGATCACCCTCTCAACAGAAAGATCAAGGATTGACATTTGCCCTTTTGTCTTTAAAACAGCTTTTCCAAGATCTACAGCAAAGACAGCAGTGGGGAAACCTTCACAGTCACTGTGCTCTTCTGGCACCGTGTAGAGAGGCAGGAAAATCACTTCCTGCACAAAATGCTGTGTCGCTTCATCTTCCTCTCTGTGTGTACATCTCATGAAAGCCATTTATTTTGGTGTTTGTCACACCACGTATTAGAAGGCTGCATTGCCCTAATGGCAAAAGTAATTGTTTAAGCGGGGACTTCTGATTATACAGCAAAGGTCATGATTCAGCCTCTCATTTTGAGAAGCTGTATTCATTTTTCTTAGTATTTTTATGAAAAAGAAAAGCCATTATTTCTTAGTATTGCATGTCTTTGAATAAGTGTTGAAGAACTTAATTTGGCAGCCCAAATACAAAATTCCAGTGCCCCTAGTCCCCAAGTAAGAACAGCTCATGGAGATATGTGGAAGCATAATGTTGTAATGTTTTACTCATTTATTTTACCCCTAGATCTTCCTTTCCTTACAGCTATTTTCTTTCTCTGCACATCTTTTCTACTTAATCTCTTTTTGCTTCTTGTCATGCTGTAGCCTCCTAATTCTCTGTATTATTTTTGAAGAATCCAAAAGATAAGGAAAAAGATATTTTTCTGAGCAAATGTAGCCAATGTCTCTATTAACTTCACTAAACATATAACAGGTGATGCTGAATGCTGCAGTTAGACTTAGCCTGCAGTATTTTGATTCTCTGGGGTAGAATACCTTGGGGTTATGTTAGTAAGGGCAGCCTCACATCATAAATAAGGATTGCTTTCATTCCACCATTGTCAGAAGTCATTTTATTTTCCATTTATCATTCAATCAAATCCATTACAGACATCGAGCACCCATATACAAAATAATTATTTCTCAGCAACATATTGCCAGTTTTTAGCTCTGCTCCTTCAATACTCTGCCCTAATCCAGCTCATTTCAAGGAAATTTAGAAATGTGTCTGAGTATCTCTTCCCAAATGCTCCTATTAATAGTTTTGAGTTGTGGATTAGAATTGGTACTACAATCTGTTTTCTTCCGTAATTTGAAGTCTGTTCCTTCTTTGGAAGGTTGCTGGAAGTGAAAAATGCTTATGTATGTATGGTCTGAAAGGCTGTAGGTGGTGCAGAAAGAAGCACATAACTCTGTTTCTCCAAAGAACTGGAACTGTCTGGGGAAATACAGCCTCTTTACTTCCATAAAATATATGAAGAAACCCATGGGTTTTCTCCTACTTGAAATTTAAGTTACAGAATTTTTTTTGCTGTCGCTTGAGCCATCTTCTTTCTGCCTGTCAGTCCCTGTGGCCTGACAGGCAGCTCTCCTGGGGAAGAGAACCCCTGTGCCCATCACTGCTGCAAGAGAAGTTCTCTCTTCTTGCAGATTGCATCTTCAGATCCTGGGAACGTGGTTTCCCCTCACCCACATCAAGGGAGTACCCAAAAACAAAGCTGCTGCAGATAATGTTTTCAAGCACACAAAGTTTGCACTTTTATCTTGAGTAATTAGTATATTTGGATCAAAAAACCAGCCACTTTGGAAGCATCAGAAGAAACAGAGAGAGGCAGAGAATCACCATTTTCTAGGATATACATATTCTAGGATATATATTCTAGGTTTTGTTGAAGTGAGTGGTATTGTTGGTAGGGTCAGGACATACCTGAAGAAGGGAAATAAACTTTTGTAAACTGAACAAGACTATTGGACCAGATACTTGCTTCTGGAAGCAAATCTTACAGTCAATACCAAGCTACCCTCCAAGCCTAGGGAAATTACTTCTTTGTTTAGAGGCCTGCAAAAGACTTGAGGGTTTTTGAATTTAGACTCAACTGAGTATAGGATTCACTTACAATATGTGTATTAACATATCATTAATATCTTATTTAATCAAACTGTTAATTCGTGGGGGTTTTGTCCCTCTAATCCTTTGTGGAAGGCTGCTTCTAGCACTTAGACCTAGATACCTTCATTTTGTGTTCCTAGCCATTGAGACCTGCCTGTCCTTCTGCTACTGCTGCCCTTTCCAGCAGCTTTTTCCCTGTGGTGGAGTGTGCCCAGCCACCTTTGCAGGCTGCAGCAGTGGACCTCGGGAACCCTCTGCCCTCCTGGTGCTAAGCTGACTGGGGCAGATTCTCCCAGCTTTGCTTTTTATCCTTCAGGGTACTCAGGCATGCTAACAGGGAGCCCAGAGGGAGCTCCTCTTCCTGCAAGTTAATCCCTCTCATGCTCCTCCTCTGAGTAATGATGGGCCCATGGGAAGGGTCATTTGCCCATTCCAGATTCTCTGTATATTCACCGTGTATCCGTGCAAATCACTCAGTGTCTCTGTTATTTACCTCTGCAAAGTGCTTTGGGACCAAAAGATAAAAGCTTTAGGATATTTATTCATTTCTTATTGCAGCATTAACTTCCTATCTGCAGCTGTTTGCCTAATTGTCCTGGAGGTTTCCTGTGGGCTTCTAGGAAAACAAATCTGAGACAGGAAATAAAGTTATTTAAAACAATTAGAAGAGGAATATGGATGCCTAGTGCATTCATCTGAAGCATTTGAGGACACCCCCCTGAATATTTCCAGCCTACATCTTATCTCCTCCAAGTTTTTCCTTCATTGAACCCATTGTTACACACTTGTAATCCCATTAATTCCCCAAAGGATGGCTTCTGACATCAGTCCACCCACCACAGCTTCTGACTAGCCACGAGGTTGCACAGCAGTGCTTCCTTTTTCCATCCATGTCCCCCAGCTCCTTTTGAGCCCTTTGTGTGGGATCTGGAGCCCCTGTGCCGAGGGAGGTCTGATGCCTGAAAGGCTCATAAATGTGCTCTTGATTTGGAAGTGAGTCCCAAAGCTCAGTCTCTATCCTGCACCCACGGGCCTAAATGGAAAACAGCTGTTTCTTGGACACAGCAATGGTGGAAAAGAAGAGCACAGCCAAGGTCTTGTGTGCTGTCAAACAAAAGTGCTGCAGTCCAGTAGCACTCTGACAGGAACACTTGCATCTTGTAAGTGTAGTTTTTTCAGTTAATTAAATATGAGAATGAGTAGGAGCAGCAGATTCTTTGCAAAAATACCTGAAAATACTCAGGGAAATGGAAGGTCAAAATTATACCTCACTTTTTCTTCTATGCAAACAAGTTAAGTCTGATGCAGCCAGATGATCTGGCTGTAGTCTAACACTGTTTAGAGACATTGGGGTCTTAGTGACTGCTAAAAAGCATTTTCCAGATTCCCTTGATGTCTGTCTAAGCTTGCATCTCAGTTACCCTGAGTGTTCTATGTTTTCCTCTATTAGCTCATTAGGCAGAGAAATCATTGTCTGAAGAAGCATTCCTATTCCTTAAAACTACATTGGATAAATCCTTTCCTTTTTTTTTTTTTTTTTTTTTTTTTTTTTTTTTTGGTTTCTTTTAGGTTTTTTGTAGGAAAAAAAAAGTATTTGTATGGAGCAAAGCTTTGCACATAGATCAGATTTAGTGAAGCTTTTTTAGCTATGCAGGTAGGGTGCCAAATCATCGCTAATGTTGAAGGGAAAGAGAGGTGCCTGTCATGCATCTCTGACCCATACAGGATCTAATTTTGTGCTGTCTTTACAGGTTCACTGCCTGTATTCATTTTGTCATTCCCATGCATTCCCAATTTGTACATAAATGAGCAGCATGATGTGGTAAGTACCAGCAGAGCTGCCAATCACCTGCAAGGTTACATACAGATCTTTCTGTTCAGGTTTTGTTGAGAGGCCTTTCACAATTCCTCATAACTTCTCATCCCCTTCATATTTTGATTGTAAGAGTAGAAAGTGAGTCTTTTTTCAGACTCTTCTGTGTCTCTTCTACCTCCTGAATACAAATCTTTAAGCCCTTGCAGCCTCTTCTATTTCTTGCTCCCAGGTTTTGATTCAGAGAGGATCTTGGTTGGTTGATTGCAGTTTTTGGGTTCCCAGTGACTTGTATAATTATGTTTTTGTAATGAGTGCTGACGGTGCACCTGGGTTGGTTGCTGCCCCCTCCTCTGAAGAGGAGTAAGGGCTGCCAGCCCTGAGGAACAGCAATGCCCAAAAATGGATCAGGTTTGCTTTGGGGGTTAGGTTTAGTGCTTTTGTTTTTCAACTAAGGTGGAAACCAATAGTGGAATTCAGAGTGGTGGGTACCTAGAAGAAAATGAGTAAAAGGAGGCATCTAGACTTACAGTGATACTTTGATGGCATTTACTTACATAATTTAAAGGGTCTATTTTTCATGTCAAGGTCACACAGATCTGCAGAGGAACTTGCTTGCATGCCAGTGCCCCCCTCTAGCTGACGAGTATCATGAACTGCAGTGTACCCAGAAACATGTACACACCAAAGGACTTCTGTGACCACCAGGCTGCCTTTTTGCACGCCTTCCTGCCATGATTCCTTTGTTCACTACAAACTAAGAAAAACCTCCTGGTGTTCAGGAGCTGGTGTTTTGACTGCTGCCCTGGAACAACCCTGAAAACATGCTGGGTGGGGAGCAGACAGTAAATTCCCAGAGCTTCATCTCTGTCTGAATAAAGTCACTTCACTTGACAGCTCACTGGACAAAGCTGCTTTGAAAGCAGCTGCTAGCCTTTTTCTTCTTTTCTTTCTAGTTTTTTTTTTTTTTTTTTTTTNTTATATCTATAACATGTATAAGTTGGTAAGTCAGTAAAATAAACAACTTGATGTATATTTTTATATATGAATTTACACACAAACCCATTTATTGTTCACTTCCCTGCCCCCCCTCCACTATGCAAAGGGAATGTAAACATGCTGTTCAAAATTCAGATGCTCTCAGTTGGCTTCCCAGATGTTTGAAGTTCAATAGATTTCTCTTTTTTTGTTGTTTTTTTTTTTTTCATAATTTCCTCTGCTTCTCCTTGTGAAGTGCTAAACAACCATTATTTCTTTCTGCCTGCACGTTGAGATTCATCTGTAGGCTCTAAACTGCCTCAAAAGTGCTTCAATTTTGCATGAGCACTAAGCTGGGGACTGGGAAGCATTACACACTGCTGAAGGAAGGCCCAGATCATTAAAAAGAGCATGTAAATCCTCTGACCTAGAAGTAAAAAGTGCACAGATTTTCTTTGCGAAGTCTCAACTGCTGCTTTAAGTACACCATGAACCATTGGCATGTTTTTTCCTGGCCCTTGAAAAAAACTAAACCAACATATTCTCTCAGCTGTGTGTTCCTCAATCAAAAGAAGGGAAGATTGGGCTATGACCCAAAAGCTGGAGCTGCTAAGAGCTCATACTCTTCTTTTCTCTGTGGACAACCTGTCTTCTTTCCACTCCCTGTAAGTAGCACCAGCCAGGCAAGGAATTGTTTGGGTTTTGCCCCCTGGGGTTTCTTAGTGTCAGGATGGCTTTTTGGTCAAGATGCTTTGAGTCACATTTGTTTCTGCTCCTAGACTTCAGCCTCTGTGAGTTCAGAAATTACGATGCCCATTGTTAAATGCAAATATGTATTTGTAGGGACATTTTCTTTGGAGTCCTGCTACACTGGAGCTTACTGCTTTTGTTCCAGGAAAAAGGAGAAAAGAATGTGGTAACTGTAGGCACATATTGTTGTATGTGGAAGACAGCAATGAATTTTGGAGCAATTTGTACATATTTGCAAAAACTGCTGTCAATCAGAAAATAGCCTTCATTAAGAAACAAAGGGGTAGGTGTTTTTCTTTTATCTCTGAATGGTTTATAGGTTGAGAACAAGCAATCCAATGCTCTTCTAAGGAATTAAACGGCAGTAGTTCAAGGGTGATGTACAGCAATCATCTGCGGAGGTTGGCCAGGGGAGGAGAGGGGCTATTTTATCTTCCCCAAGGGGGCAAAACCACAGGGCTGTACTGGCCACTCCCACCATGCTGGCAGGGACTAGGACACACGATTTGTTTTCCACCAGCATCCAAGAACTCTGTTTTGAAATTTCTCCTGCATCTTTATGCAACTTGGTCCTTCAGTTGTTAATGGGAAAGGAACAAAACTGCTTTGTTTTCACTGAAAAAAACCAAAACCCAAACAGAATGCATGTGCTTTAATTCCAGTTCAATGTAAAATCCCTCTGAAGACAGTCCTTTGTAATTTTTGTGTAAGTCAATCAGACAAAAAATATTAGGAGAGCTGGGATTTTAGCTTAACTCAATACCATTAGGTAGTAATTAGGTAACATAGGTAGGTCATGCAAACCAGTGCAAACTTGACATGGGTTTGAAAGCAATCTTGACTTTATTACTTTGTTACCTTCACCTGTCTTAATTGGATTTAAGAATGTATCTGTTTCCTAAAGAGAAAGTTATGAAGAGAACAAAAATAGCTGGAAGACTTTAATTTAAATATTTAAGCTAATATTTTTGGAAAATTGTTTGTGATCTTCACGCAGTTGTTACATATTGCCAGCCAGCCTCAATTTACAGAAAAGCAGTATGTTGAGACAAAACCAGGTGTAGGCAGTCACAGTATGAAGTATTACTGGGTGTAAAAGCTGTTTACTCTTTTAAACTATCTCTGGATATCTATCTGTCTATTTGTCTTTTGTTAAGATTACAGGTACTCTATATAGAAAATAAGCTATAGTGCCATTCTGCAATCCTGCAATCATCTCAGTCCCATTATGGTGCACAGAATACATTTTTCTCAGCAAGAACTTTAATATTTGAAGCCGTTCTTCTTGTGCATACGCTATTTATTCATTTTTAAACATCAAATTCTATAGCTTAAGTACTCTGATATATTTGAGTGGAATAACTCTCTGACTGTGAGGAATCCATCTCTGCAAGAGGGTAAATAAATTTAAATTCCTGCATAGCACTGATTTTTTTTTTTTACTTTTGTAAAAAATTTACTTCACCAAGTAAAGCAAACAGACATACATTGTTTATAGCACCTGTGATGAGCAATTAAATAAATTGGACAGGTCATTCCAGACTATCCATAAGTAAAAAGATCATAATTCTTGGCTTTGGTCACTGACATTTTGCCGTTAAAGGTAAAAGGACAAAGGACTGCATAAAAAGATCTGTTTCCCTTTTACTAAATCTGTTTACAGTCATACCACTTTGACTTATGGTCTTGGCCACTTTCATGAGGCAAAAATTAGACTACTGTTTTTAGTTGGGTTTTGTTGTTGTTGTTGTTGTTGTTGTTGAGGCTTTGTTTGAAATCTTAAGACAGATCAGGTATATGAGGAATATAATTTGATCCTATAGCAGCATGTGCTTTATGGGTGTGCAAAGGAATCCTCCTACCCCAGAGTTGTTTTGCTGCTTGCTCCCAAAAAAGGCTCTTCTACATCAAACAGAATCACTGTCCCTGCCCTCTGTGGCCCACTAAGCAGTGGGAAGGGAGATTTGGGGTCTCATTCACTCGAGGGAACCTGGGCCTGTCTAAGCAGAGAGAGAACCAACAGCACTGAATATCGGATTTGTGAGGATGCTCTGAAAACTGACTTCCCAAAATTGAATGTGTGAAGGGTTGCAAGTTACCTTTGTGAAAATGGACTGTATTTGCATACCTATTTGCAGTGCCTGTGATACACCTACAATCTATTTGCAGGTATTACTGCAATGTCTTTTTCCAGACCAGTAGGTCATAAAGTTCCATTTCCTTGAGAAATGTATTCTTTGGCATATGTGGTTACTAATTAATGAAATACCTTTCGGGCAAATGAGAGTGCAAAAGCACAGAAACTGTTTGAACTTCTACTTACAGAGAAAATAAACAAGGTATCCATGCAGTTTCTTAGAGTTTGTAAGTGCAGTTTAGTCCTGCAACTAAATAGTTCCTGTTTACTGTTCTGCCAGAGGGTTCAAACACATACCAATGTAGCACTTTCACCAAAATTGCTCTATCAAAATCCTGAAGAGTATTTTCACACATCTTGGGTATTAATATCAAATGCTGAATAGTTATGACAGCCAAAATACAGCAAAACAGTTTCTTGGCAGAACGATGCCCAGTGAAGTGTAGATAGTAACTCTGTGACCTAGTTGGACTCCAGGCTGAATAATTACATTTGATTTTGATTGTAATTTTCCATTTTCTGGTGTTTATAGTGATCATTTATTGTCTTGTGCAGTCTTACATGGTCATAGAACCTTGAGATATTTTTGTTTCCCTAGGAAGAAATTAGTCTGATCAGCAAATCTGTTTCTTTTAAAATCATTTGGAAATTTGCCAATTACTTCAGTGGATGCAATATAGAACCCATGAGTTGTAATTGCAGTTATCAATAATCTGCCATAATATCTACAATTACATTACATTTGCATACATTAAAAAAGATAACATTTCTGCCTCTGAAGACTAGATAATCTACCTCACAGTTTGTATAGCCAGCTAAGTTAAGCACTTGGGGGCTGTGTGTATGAATTGTCTGTGGTTGATGGCATTTCTAGGATACAGTTATAATAAAAGACCATGCATATAAGGCATGATTCCCTCTTCACACTTCCTTTTGCTCCATGAGGGGTAGTAACTTGGATTTTGATATACACCATGATATACGCCATCTCCCTGTGCTTACTGAGCTGCACACAATATCAGTAGGCAGACTGAGCAAGGTTCCTTTCACCCTCTGCCTCTCTCTGCACATTAATCCCACACAATGTGCAAATACAGAAATAAGTAAAGTTCTTGTTCCTTCCTACCCCTTTTCAGAGCCCAAGTTGTATTAGTCCCAGAAATACATTTATTTTATTGAAATGAATAATTGAATAAGCTGTGCTAGTAAGTAGGCAGAAATTTTACTTATGGACAACCTACTTAGTTCACTGGACTGGGGCATAATTGCAGACCAATTATGACAAATGTCATGAGCCTTCCTTGTTGATATCCTCCATCCTGAACTAGACAGAAAACTAGTAGGGCAAAAGAATGTCTGAGACTGGTTTTTGTGCTTTAGGTCCAGCTGGTGACTAAGCCCCACACAGCCACTCACTCCCCTAATGGGATGGGGCTGAGAATCCAACAGGTAAAAGTGAGGGAACTTGTGGGTTGAGATAAAGGCAGTTTAATAGGTAAACCAGAAACTGCACGAGCAAAGCAAAACAAAGAATTTATTCAACACTTGGTAGGCAGGCAGATGTTCCCAGGAAAGCATGGCTCCCTCACAGCTGACTTGGCAGGACAAATACCACCACTCTGAACATGTTCCTTATTCTTCTCTCAGCTTTATATGCTGAGCATGTCATCATATGGTCAGCTCTTTGTAGATTTGTAGAAGGAACCTGTCAAGCATTCTAGCTGCCCACATTGCTGTTATTTCCCTTCAGCTGTGCTTGTTATTGCATTGCTTGAAGTAGGAAGATTCTGACTTCTTGTGGGTTGTTCCACCACCTAAGTGATTATTATGTAATTCTGGAAATGTGCAGCTTACTCAAGTGTTCCAAAAACCCCCACATTTATGCTGTGTATCTTCACCTGCTGTATAGCTTAGCCATATTAAGAACTAGACTGAAAACTTCAGTGTATTTCTAAAGGTAAGGTAGAGGATTAACTCTCTGTGAGAAGATGAGATTTTGTTACTTAGCACAGTGACAAAGTAGAATTGGCCAGTACCAGGTAGGTTATATGATGCATAAATTATTGCTAATCTCTTAGTCTATCTTGTACTAAGTATGTTTGGGCAAAATATAGGGACTCATTTTATAAGGCAACTTCTAATTTTACTCTAAGAGATTGTGCACTCACCTATAATCAAGCAATTTGATAAACTGTTACCTGAATAAGAGGTGCAGCACATCACATTGTCTGGAAATATTGAAATATGGGTTTTTCAGCTTTTTTCTCTTTTTTCCTTTTTTTTTTTTCTTTTTCATTCCTCTAGCTAATGTTCTTTGATATAGAAGCAGAAGCAGATCTAACAGAGATAAGATGAAGATCTCTGTTTGAAGTCATCATGCAAGGGTTTTCCTGTACTTAGTGCCCATGTGAGACAGATAAGCAATACACTCCTGAATGAAAGCAGACAGAGTGTGCCAGCTCCTCTGAGAAATCTGATGTACAGCAGTCTGTCAGCTGGTAACAAGGCAGTTGCTATCTGAGCTATCTCAGCAAATTGCAGTTTTTGCAATATGGCCTGGAAAGGAATTTTCTGTTAGGGATGATGTTGGAGTGTGCTAGCAGAAGGAATAAGGTTGCGAGTTGGTACAACAAGGGAAATGTGTCCCTTTGTGCTTGCCCCAGGGTCTGAGAGTAAGTGCTTTTCAGCTGGTGAGGGGTTTCTCCTAAATCTGTAAGGCTGTTGGTGCAATAAGGTGCCAGTGGGAAATGCTGGGAAGCAGTGGTGGAATCTAAGCTCCAAGTTCTGGCCATAGATCCTTATATCTCAGATGATCTTGTGGCATCACCAACTGGTTTGATACATATTGAACTCTAGGAAAAATAGTTTACCTTAGAGATAGAGGCATAATGACCTTTTTTGCTTGTAAGCAGGAAGGGGGAGAATTTATTTGCTATGGAAAGAAGGTGTGCACCTCTTTGGTCATGACAAAACTCTTGATATGACTCAAAGACCAAATTACTTTGAATAACCTGAAACGTGTCAGTACTTCGCAGCTGTCCCAAAAGACATTACCTGGAGTAGCTTGTTATTTTGAATTAGAAAACATCTCAGGAGGTCAGAGATAAAAAGTTCTGCTGGGAGCAGCTATTTGTCCTATAGTTTTGTATCTTCCACAGACAATTGAAAACAGCATTTGTGTCCTGAATGTTAAGACTATTTCATAATCACTATTAACCAGTATGGTCATTATGACCCTGCTTGTTTTGGCCCTTTGGTAACAAAGTTCACTGCTCCATCAAGGTCTGTCATAATCAGCCTTATTATAAAAACATAATATTGTAACCTTCAAAAGCTCCCTGGACTAGTGCAATAAAAATTGTGGGAATGAACTGAAGTAATCCTTAGGCTAACAGCAGTTGCACTAGGAAAATACAGCAGTTTTTATTCATGTTATGTACATGCTCCCTCCCCACCCTCTTCATGCTCTTCTCACCAGGACAAAAGCTATCCCTCAGACACCTCTTGGAGCCAAATTAGCTCATCAAAGCAGAATAAGTTTATAACACAGTATTCACTGCATATCAAATGCCCATGCACTGCTTTGATTTCCATTCTTTGGAGTGCTGTTGCCATATTTTGAGTAGTTCATTTCAAGGAGAAGAGCTATTAAGTGTTTCCCCCAATGTAGCTGATTATTCAATGGCTAAAGATGTCAAGGATAATGAACTAAAAAGGGACCTGGGCTGTGATAGTCTCTAACAAGGAAATACCTCTCATCAGAAGGCATTCCCGGCAGAGGACTCTGTGGTGTTACGTGCCTTTATTGCTTTCTGCTGCTAGGTTGTTGCCCAAGTTTGGGATGCAGGCAGCATGCAGCCACAGTGCCAGTGCACAACTGTGTGCAAACAGTAATTAATCGTTGGCTCCCTGAATGGAGCCTCTGTGAGGCTGGAGGCAAATCAAAGGGCTGGCCTGGTTTCCAGCACTGGAGGAACACACCACACGGTACAATTGGGAACATTCACATTATGAATATCCCCTTGTAAGCTGTGTGGCAGGAGGCTGAGGGTAGCTGGCCTCCACAGGCTCAAGCCTGTGCTCAGCAGAACGACCTGCCCTTTGGTGCTTAGTGATGGGGACAAACTGTGCATGCTCTGATCCAAGGATAATTCAGTTCAGTTTCCTGGAAATTCTGGAAAGAAATAGAAAATCAGTCTCACTACACAAAGGATTTATATGTGGATTTATCAAGGCTGTTTGCAAGAGTGTGTTTTTGAAATGGCGATGGTATTCTCTACAGGCAGACACACGTTAGAAATTTGTTGATACTCGGGCATCATCAGCAAAGACCAAGTATGCTGAAAAAAAGTGTAAACACTCTCTCCCATCCCCACCCAGTAATTAAGAGCCTTTTGACTAGGGAGTGATTTTGAAGCAGAGAAGATGGTTGTGTCAATATGAAACAAAGAAGCTGTCATTAGAGGATCTACACATTTTGCCGGAGATCCTCACAGTGGTGTCTGAGACACCGCAAAATTTCCTTGCACTTAGAAGAAGCTAAACAGCTTCCCCAGAGAGAGCACTGTGTGGGAAATGTGGGCAAATCTCAGTCTGCTTGGAAGGATGGCAAGTGGGTCACTGTCCTCCTGGGTGCAGCTGTGGGTTTGGGGGAGGATTGTGCTGAGATGGGTTATAGAGGGCAGGGCCAGAGAGACTGTCAGGCACTGAATTGTGTTTCACTGTGCTATAAAATCCCTTTAAAAATATCCCAATATCTGCAGCATGTATGACATGTATGACAGTAGTAGTAGTGGTCTTGCAGCTCTCAGTGACCATACTGCAGCACATCTGTTCATCATTACAAAGTATCAGGACATTTTCTGCTGTCCTAAAATCCATTTTCCTGGGCAGTTTAATGTCACACTGAACAGAACTTCTCCCTGCACTGTGTCTATCTAGCAAAAAGAGATGAAGTACAAAAGGGCTAAGGAAAGAGTATAAATTGACTGATTATGTGGTTTTATGATATATCAAAATAAAACTGGTCTGGAATGTCCCTTGATGTAATTGTCCTAGAGATGTGGTACAATTTATATTAGCTGAGGTGCTGTTCCTCCAATTTGCCTCAAATGCATGTTCTATGTGATAAAAGTCAAAATCTCAGCAATTAGTTTCTCACTCACCCACATCTCTCATTATGCAGATAAAGTGGGAGTTTCTTTCCCTTCCCATCCTTATGATAGTGTGTAGCATGCTGAGTGGATATTTGCAGCGCGCTGTAAGGTCCCCCAGCAACTTTGCGAGCAGGCTTCTGTAACTGCGCTCTTTTTCTGTCCATCAGTAAGCCCATGGCTGACCAGTGTTCCTTGCCCCGACAGGTCTGATTGTCCGGGAGGTCAGCATCGAGATTTCCCGCCAGCAAGTGGAGGAGCTGTTTGGGCCAGAGGATTACTGGTGCCAGTGCGTTGCCTGGAGCTCCGCGGGTACCACCAAGAGCCGCAAAGCCTACGTCCGCATCGCCTGTGAGTGCTTGCCTGTGCAGCCTGGGGTGCTGGTCCTCAGGGGAGGAGTAGTGCAGTCCCTGCCATACCAGGGAGATGTTTAGTTTCCAACCACTTAGGATCTGTATTTTGTGCAGTTATTGATGCACACTGAAACCGAGGCCTTCAGAAATAATCACAAGTTTCAGTTTATTCTTTTCTTAAGAGCTAAATCTCATTCTTTTCCTGTGTGTGACATCAATACCAGTATTTATTGAGTAGAGCAGTTTTATGTTCTAATAAAAGTGCCTGATGCTAATGAGTAATAACCTTAACAAAGCAAGCTATGGAAAGAGGTAGTAGCTGTTCTTTTCACAGGACCACAGAATGGTTGAGTCTGGGAGGCACCTTTGGAGGTCATCTGATTCAACCCTTGGCTCAAGCAGGACCTCTTAGACCCAGTTACCTATGACCATCTCCAAATTAGTTTTGAGTATCTCCGAAAAAGGAGACCCCACCACCTCTCTGGGCAACCTATGCCAGTGCTCCATCACCCTCACGAAGAGGAAGTTTTACCTGATGTTCAGAGTGAACTTTGTGTGTTTTGTCTTCTTTCCATTGCCTCTAGTCCCATCATTGGACTCCACTGAAAAGAGCCTGGCTATGTCTTTCTTGCACTCTCCCATCTGCTGTTTATACACATGGATGGGATCCCTCTGAGCCTTCTCTCCAGGGTAAAAAGTCCCAGCTCTCTTGGCTTTTTCTTGTAGGAGAGATGCTGCTGTCATCTTTGTGGCCCTTTGCTGGACTGCCTCCAGTATGTTCATGTGTCTCTTGTACTGGGGAGCCCGGAACTGGTCCCAGCACTCCAGGCATGACCTCTCAAGGGCTGAGTGGAGGGACAGGATCAGCTTCCTCACCTGTTATCCATATTTTTTCTCTAACACAGCCCAGGACAGCATTAACCATATTTACTAACATTTGCCACGTTTCTGACTCGGATCAGCTTGGTGTCCACCAGAACACCTAGGATTTTTTCTGTACAGCTGAAAATATATATCACTGCAGTCAGATAATAAAGCTGCTGTTCCTTAGCAAAGAAAAAAGTGTGTGTTAGGGGTATCATGTGATCAGATTGGTAATATGAGTTTGAAAGTCGTCATCTCTAGTATTTCATCATTGTTATTCATGGCTACTAACCTCAGTATTTATTTGGAGCCATTCCCAGCTTAGACCCCAAGAACACAGGGCAACCAGTTCCCTGAAAACAGATCTTCATTTGACTGTACAAATATTTAATGTTCATTAATTTTCAAAGAGGTGCTTTTCTTTGTAATAGAGTAGTCACACTGGGGACTCCCATTTCTCTTTCACATGATGAATACTGTTCTGTATAATAGGAACAAAATATATCATCTAGAATTGCCTTTCTTCCACTGCTTTCACCTCAGTAAAAACACATTTTGTGAGAAAAGGTCATTGGAAGCTGGATTTGCAGCATACTTATATTTCTTGCACTGTGCCTAACAATTTATAATGGGATAAGAGGATTCTTCCAGCCAGATAAACCTTTTCACAGGCACATTAGAGGAAGGACTCTATGTCTTTATAATTCTCCATTAAGGGCTTGATTCTCCTTCTGTTCTTGAGAAAGTACTGTTTGGTTAAATCCTCAAAGAGGAGGTGCCTTCTGTATAAACACCCAGATACAAATCTCAAAGGTGCTATTTAAATACCCATTTTTGAATGCTTTTACTCCAAGTAAAACAGGAAATAGGGACCTGTAGTTTTGAGTGCAGGGCTGCCCTCAGAGAAGAATTTCCCCAGGGCTAGGGGGAATTAAAATTACTGAACAAGACAGTCTTCCTGCAAACGCAGCAATGCCATTACATGTGTGCAAATTGCTTTCCCATGACAGGAAGCTTTTCAAAACTTTGAGGGTTTTCCTTTTTTTTTTTGTACTGAAACAAAAAAGAGTGATTTCAATTCTTTTTTTTCTTCCAAGCACTCAGCACTTCAGAGAGGCTTAGCGATGTTTGAACAGGTTTTTTAGATTATGACTCTGCAGTTAACTCATTCAGTAGATTTTCATGCCCTGCCAGGTAGCCCTTGACAGATGACCATTAAATTAACACAGTTTGGAAGTATTTTATGTGTACTTAAGTGTATTTTACTTGATGTGTAACTTTTTTGTATGCTGGCATACCTGTGCACCTAATTTCTATATAACACATAATCATTATGTGTGAATGCAAGTTATTTTATAGGAACTGACATTTCTTCCCAGGTGTCCACATTTCTATTAAAGGTGCTCATAATACAGAGATTGCTTATTTTTCTTACTATATTTTGAAAGAGGGGAACAATCAGTTCAGTGATTTTTCCAGAGTCCCAGGGTTTTTTTTTTTTTTTTTGCCAGAAAACTCTAATTAAATAAATACCAGGGAGGTTTAGAGGCTTGTAACTCAAATGTGGCTTTGTATTTTACTGAAGTTTTTTTAACCTCTTGTCCCTGAATTTGGGGTTCTTGGACAGCTGTGACACAGGCGAGTTACTTAGAGTGCTTGGGATTAAGGGTTGAAGTATTAGTCCTTCAATCTGTGGGTTTTAAACCAGCAGTAAAAGCATATTCTCTGCAAAATTGTCCATGCACAGATTTCTATAAATTTCTCAGGTATCTCTGACCTACCTTTTGGGAACTCAGGAAGATGATGTGGGGAATATGCCTTATTTTCTTATGTAATTTGGTCTGCAAGATCACTGTTTTAAGCTCAGTGTTTTAAATTCAGGTACACCAACACTCATCTGTATTCACAACTTTGACTTCTTAAGACTGAATCTGCACTGGCAATATAATTGTTGTGTCAGAATAAACTTTCAACACAGCTGCTTAAGTATTCTAATGGTTACACAGTGTGCCATGAGGCTGAGATACAATGAAGGTTCTCTGCAGTATTTATTAATCCAGGCAATAAAAGGATGTCCAAATTTAAGAAGGACGAAGAGTCCATCTCTCCACATCATTCTGTAGCTATAGCTGCTTATTTGTCACCAGTGCAGTCTTCCCTTTTAATTGACCCAAGAGTGAGCACTGACACCTTTAGGAAAGGTGAGGGGCCAATGAAGCATGTAAACTGCTTAAGTGGAATTATTTGTCTTAATACCTGAACCTGGTGATTTTATCTTGACAGATGCAACTGTAGCATAACTGGCCATATCTAGCACGTTAGGAAAAGCTTCTCCCCTTTTTCTCTCCTCATCTCCCTCTCCTTCTCTCTCTCTCTCTCCCTCTTTCTCCCTCTCCCTCTCCCTGTTCATCTCCTTCTCCTTTTCTCCTTCTCCCCTTTCTCTTTTATCACTTATGCCCTTATGTCTTATTCTGGAATTATTGTGTCCTCTCAAGGGCCGGAGCTGCACTCCATTAAAACAAACAAACAGAAAAATAGCACCCAGCATCACTGTTCACTGAGCGTGTAATAGAATTAACTGAAAAGTAATTTGAAAGTGTGAAAAATGTGCATCCTGGAAAAGCAGCTTGTGTTTGTTTAATGCAGGGTCAGGCATGTGTCAGAAAGTACATAACAACCTGGTCAATGAAAGTTCTCTGTGAAAATCAATTGCAACATTGCTTTGACCAAGAGCTTCAGTTATTCAGGAAAAGAGTGATCTATAAATATGGACTAAAGGTGCTGCTGGTTTTCAAAGGTTGCCCATGCTGGCAGTATAGACAGGAAAAGAATGTGAGTTTAAAGACAACTTTCCAGCTTCCCTAAGTGTTCAGGGCATTTAACAGCAAATAACTGTTGCGCTCCTGGATCCGAGTATGCTGCGAAATTACTCCCTTCTGTGCATGCTGTTTCTGCAAAGGCATGTTTTTCTATTTCATGGAATTCATGGTCCTGGGGCATTGGTCTCCCCATGAGAGCCGAGCTGAGCATTTCATCCTCTTAAACCGGTAGATTTGTTGAGATTAATTTTCACTTTGCCATTTTAGATATATCAGAAACCAACAAAGTAGTGACACCTAATGCATGTATCTTGGTGGAGCTGGAAAGGTCCAATAAATTTTCTCAGATATTTGCCTAGGAAAGTGCTAAAATACATTTCCTATTTATTCACACATTTCTGACTTATTCTAGGCAAATCCTATGAGGAGCTTTAGAAGTCACTAATACGTTTTGATACAGTTTTCCTGCTCAATTAAATAATTTTCCTGTTGTAGAGGGAGGGAGAAAGAAGAGGGATTGACCAGCTTTGGCTGTGAAAAATGCAACCAAATATAAAGTTTTAATTATGTGAATTTTCTGTAACAAAGCTGATGTCATTGAGCAGATAAAACTTAACAGGGAAAAATTCCTGTTAAAAAAAATGAATGAGATCTGAGCCTGTGCAACCAAAAGTAGAGTTAAACCCACTGGAAAATACATCTGATAAAGACTAAACAATAGCTGCAGGATTTGACCTAATTTTTAGCTCGGATAATAAAGGGGTGGCTAAGACAAATTGCTTTGAGCCCCTGTGCATAGAGCAACCTCACTTCTCATTTGCACCACTTTGGTGTTGCTGTAGCTTCACTGACTGCATGGTGTTAACCCATGCTCTCCTTGAGAAAATATAGTAAAAATTCAAGCCCTAAATCTGTTCCCAGGTTTTGGATTTGTTGAACATCTATGAGAAAATGGAAGCTGCTTCTGTAATTTCTATTACCTGTTGTTTTTTTTGTGTAATGGGTGTGAATAGGTTTTTTTTTCTTTTCCTTTTTCATTATCTTAAAATCAGAATTTAAAAATCAAGGAAAAATATTTTTAAAAGCCCTGATGTAGAAAGGAACTGTGCTTGTTAATCCTTTTTATAATTTTGTACTAGTTTTCGATGTACTTATCTGAAAGCCTTTATTCTCCCAGATTTTTTTCCAAAGGCATGCAGTTAATATATGCATGTCAGATACTGTATACTGATAAATGCAGTACAGAAAAATGGATTGGTTCATCTAATGGTTTATCTCTGCTTACAAGGGATATGCCATTATGCAAAGAAGCAGATATGAAAAACAATCCCATATTCTTTACTGATACGTGGTTATCTCACCTTTTAGTGCTCCATGGCACATGGCTGCAATGCCTTTCTTCCCTCTCCTCACACACCTGATCCAAGCAGAGCTGTGAGGACACCTTCTGCAGCCACAAAAGCATTAGAGCCCTTTGCAATAGGTACAAAGTTAGGTGGATGTTGAGATAAGCAGAAGGAGCTAGAAAGGACAACACTTGAAAATTTTAATAGGAAGGTACATCCAGGATATCCAGTATTAAAAAAAAAGTATCATAAAAATGTGGTTTGTGTACTTTGGTAAGTGTGTATGAGAGTTAGCAGAGATAGGACCTTAATTCCTTCCTTCCTTGTGCACCATTTAAGTTGCTACTAATCAATATCTGCTGCTTGCAGTTAATAAAGGGATGACTGACGCACGTGGTCTTGAGCTGAGATTACTGAGGAACAGCAGATTACAGAAAGGGCAGCAGAGAGGTTAACTGTGCATTTAGCATATTCAATCCTACCTACCACTCTGCTCGTGCTCCTGATAGGCATGTTTCTGTACCACTTGCCAAGTTAACAGGCATGATCACTCCCAAATTTAAGAATGCAGTTGCAACAGTAATAAATACAAATTACGTTGCATTGTATTGAAGAGCCAAGACTCCGTAAATTAAGGTGGACTTGATGTTAGCATTGCTTAAAAAACAAAAGGAAACTCCTTTACTGAATTTACATTAATTTAATCCCTCTGTAGGAGCCTTGGGAATATCCTACCTACACTGTCATGCCTAAGAAATTATCATCTTTAAGAAGAGTCTGCTTAAGGCCATAGTGCTGACAGATCCAGACAGGAGGTTAACAAAACTTTGCTCATATTTTAATAATGACCAGACAGCTGTGCATTGGGTTAGTCCATCAGAAGAGCAACAGCAAATACCACTTATATAAACAGTTTTCAGTTTTAGTGTTTCAGGATCTTGTAAATTCAATTCTACATACAAATTGTAATGTACGTCTAATGTCTGTCTTTAGTACCTTTAGCACATCTGTCATGTAAAAAGTCACCTATTGAGGTTAGATAATTTGAATGTTACATTTAGATTTGAAAAACAAGAACTTAGGAGTCCATCTTCAAATAAAATAATGAATAGAATTAAGTTTATAAATTGTTTTTCAGATTAAGCTTACACCAAAATATTGAGCTATCAAGTAAAAATAGAAGAGGAGGAGAACTGTGTGATCAGTGTACATCTGGGAACCCATCTGCACAGTGAATTCTTAGTAAAGTTTGTTTGCTTGTATTTTTTTACAGTTGTTTCAATACCAAATATGTTGAGTGAGTCATTCTTTGTTATAAGCACAGCCCTCAAGGAAGCCGTGTTGCAAAAGAGTGTTTAGTCTTATGAGCACCTGGCTGAATTAGCTTTGAGCTGAAGAGAGGTGGGGGAAAGAATGGCTTTTTTGCAGATCTGTAGGCAGTGAGTCTCTAGAAAGTCATTGGGCTATAGTGTTATCTGCAGCTGGCTGAAGATGCCATTGACAGAATGAGAGCTAGCCAGTCTGCAGCTCCCATTTGTTCAGGCTGAAAATACAAAGGAAATAAAAGGGGAGAGAAGGTCCTGGGCTCATGCAGGAGTATCTTGCAGATTGTAGCCTGGCAAGCAAAGGGCGTTCCTCACCTCATTCTATAGCTCAGGTCAGTGAATAGAGCAGCCTGCATCCCTAAAACACAGTGTGCCCTTCCAAGAAGCTGCTGCTGTCCCCGTCAGCTGTTCGGCCCTGGAAGCTCACGTAGGGTGTCAGCCTTACTGCCTGGGCCACCAGAGGGCTACAGACAGGCTCAGCCCAAGCCACGAGCTGCCAGGCTTCCTTGGAAAGGTGGGAGTTCCACCATCCATGATGTTCCTCTCCAGACTGAGAAGGTGAGTGTGTCACTCCTGTGGTACTGCAACATTTGTCTTTAGGACTGGCCAAAGTGAGACAACCCCTCCAGAGAAGGAAAGAGTAGCACAGAGTTGTGTATTGAGCATTAAGACCGAATTTTGAGATGTTGACTTATTTCCTCAGTCCTCAGCTCCAGCTGCTGATGCTTGGGCCAGCTGAGAGTGCAGCCCTGTCCAGCTGCAGTCCCATTCCATGGGCAGCGATGCTCTGGAGGAGGGCAGGAGGCTTTGATCAATGCCCAGCATGCAGCTGATACAGCAGGGGACGTGGCAGGGCGAGACACCATACTTAGAAAAGCCCTTGATAGAGGTTGCAGAGGCATCCCCTGGGTTACAGACTGATGACACTCCTGTGACTGTCTCACTGGAAGTCTGGTTTGATCTGATTAATAACAGAACAGGAACCACATGAGAACAAAATGGAAAAAAGAGGTTTTTGTATGTAACCTTTCCATTGCTTACCCACCAGTGCGATTGATCCCTGTCCAAAGGTCATAGACTCAGCTGTGAAGAGAAAAGCAAGACCAAAGTATGCCTGACAGGGCACAATTTCTTACGTTTAGATTTGCAATTCAGTCTTTAATGGCTTTTTTGAAGCAAAAAGGTGCCTCTTAACTCTATCCACATTGTGGAAAGTGATGGAAGAGGAAGAGATGAGTTCTACAATACTAGTCATGTTTCTCGAACTAAGAATCAGTCGTCCAGGCTTGGGAATAAATGCACTGAGATGTATTTTCACAAGCATGTGGATTCTCTTTCACTTTGTAGAACATCAGTGGCATTTTACCACTATTTTCCCACAATTATTTTTCTGTTTGGGTGTTATTATTAGACCAGGTAAAATTAAAACAGAATTTAACCTTGCCTCTTAAGAACACGCTCAAGGGAAGGAGGTAGACTTGAAATTTTGGTTACATATTGTATATCAATCCTGTAATAGCAGCTAGAATTATACCAAGTCACATTCACTTTTTCTCTACTGTTTTAATTGTGTTTTTTGCTTATGACATGTTTGGTTTTATATGGATGGCTGTATATACTTGCCTATATAAAAGAAGCTATCTTCTATATGGAAATACATACTTTTTGTAGAGGTCTTTTAACATCCTTAAACCCTTGTTTCTCTGAAAGCACATACTGAACATATTTCTCTAAATGGCCATAGTTAATATGACAGTTGTGTAGAAAAAAAAAAAAAGTGTTTTTTTTTTTCTTGTGCTCTTAAAGCTTGCTCATATTTTAGATTGTTTGTTATAGGAGGAAAGTTGACATTGGTGTTACTAGAAAGAGCAGAGAGTCTTAAAGGTCTACCAAGGGCAGAAATCCATCTTTCCCTGACAGTAATGCCGCATTGTTCTGTTCATCTGGTTTGCATCTAATTCCTGGCTGACAAGTGTCCGTTTTTCATGCTCGTTCATTAGTCACCCTTGCATTAGCACAGCATTGAAGCGCCTGGTCTGCCTCTTATCACATTTCTCAGAAATGATAAAAGATATCCTTGTAGTTTTACCCACCCACACATCACAGTAAAACCCAGAACAACAAAGAGATAAAATATTTTTGAGTAAAAAAAAAAAATAATAGGGTCATTCTTCGCTTTTTCTTAGAAGCTGACAGGTAGAAAAGGAAGTGGGGAAATGACATGACTTCCTGTATAATCTATTACCTTTGGCATGCAAAAATGCAACTTCTGAGTGTTTTGTAAAATAAAAATGCATTAAACATATAATGAAGTAATTTAGCAGTGCATCAAAAATTAGATCTAATGCCCATTTGCCCCAAAAGCATAGCAATTCAGAAGTAAAGCTAACAACATGGTGTACACTGAGAATCTGATTTCTTATTACTTTATTTCAGTTTTATGCTTATGAAAATTCTCTCATTTCCATGCAGCTCTTATGCAGCCATATGTCCTTACCAGAGAGGGTTGTGCAGGAGTATTTCAGGCGTCTTGGAGGGAAGTCTCATCATAAGTATGCTGTAAATGTGCTGCAATATATGCCACAAGTGCCCCCTCTGAATTTACTGGGACTATGCTTTAGTAAGGAAAACAGTCTGGCTCAAGGTGGCAGACCAGAATTTTAATTGCTGTCTTTGGTTTCTTTTATGAAGACAGCCTTGAAGGGAAGGTAGAGGTGGGGTAAAGGGCCTGGTGAGGGTGCAGGCTGTCACCTGATCCTGACAGTGACATCTCTACCTGCAGCTGGGTGAGATCTGTCAGAGAGCTGGTGAAAGACAGGATGGGTCCTTCAGCACCAGTGTCCACCCCGGCCCGCTCCACTATGGAGAATATTACCTGCATAAGGGGAGGAAGAGTATTGCTAACACAGACAATATAGGATTATTCTACGTTACCAAACTAATAATGGAAAGAAAGTGCAGCTGCCTTTCTCTCATGTCCCCCCTATGGAAGGTGAGGGTAGAGAAGTGCTCTCCCAGCGCCTCAGTAACAGGGCTGCTGCCGACCCAAGGTTTTAATAATGCACACTGCCTCTTCACAGACAGAGAGGTCCTGATCCAAAATGGATCAAATATTTTATTGATTTGCTTTTCCAGGTGTATTTTCTGAAGATTGTTAAAGCTTCTTCTTTTTCTCTTTTTTTTAACTGGGATGTATTTTATTAGTCTCTTACCATTCTCTGGGAAAATGAATCCCTTCTGTCCTTGCTCACAAGCAATTGTGACTTATATGACACTTTGAGAAATTGAAAAGTGTTATTGAAAATACTCTGCTTGGGAAAGATCCAAAGTCCCTCAGTACATTAGCAAGCTCACCCACTCCCAGCTGACAGCGTGAGGTTTCCATGATGATTATAATTGTTAAATGGCAAAGGAAGCTGAGGATTGAAGAATTATAAAGATGTCATTGTTATCCCCAGAAATCATAGCAAGTGCCATAGAGAAAAAGCAGTCATTTCAAAACCTAGTGCGGTCCAAGTAGGGTGTTTCATGATAGTTACAGTAGGTGATGAAGATATTTGTCCAGGCCATCTGCTTCTTCATCAGTTAAAAACCCATCTTGCATGTGTCACAACCAGCCAACCTTATGCTTGGTTAGGTCAACTAATCATAAGTGCCCTCACTGTTGCCATCTGGAGCCATTTGTAGGTGACATGTCTGCAGTGGGAGGTAGTGGGATAAAGCTGTGAACACGTGGGAGGGAGCCAACAGGATATAAGAGCTCCCAGTCTTGTAAATACATGATTATGTACCTTCCCCCCTGCCAAATTAGTATAATTTACTCAATAGTATCTAATGGCTCCTTTGAGAACATTACTGCCTATTATGTCAAAGGCCCTACTTAGTGTATTTTTAGTTCGTGGATCATTGAAATGCTTGAATCCAACAGTGCCATTAGAGCATCCTCCCACAGCAAGGCCCTGTGGATGGGGGCAGCCAGGAGAGCCAGGGTCCCACAGAGTTCATCTCACCTGCAGCAGCACACTGCAGCTGTTCCAGGAAAAAGGGGCTGTTCATGCCCACCAATTCCAGCTGTTGATAAAGAGGTTAAAGTGGGACTTTTTTACTGTTATTAGACATTTCTAAATTAATGCTATTTTCTTTTGGTATGCACTAAAACTTGGCGATGTTTTTTAAAGGCAAGTGCTTTATGGGAGAGGTGATTAGTGTGCACGTGAGGCAATGCAGAACATCAGAGCTCTGTTAAATGTTTCAGGAAGGTAGGCAGGACAGTAAATCAACATGTCAAGAAAAATATTCAGATTATTACCTAATTTTCCTCAACTGTCTTCAGCCCTCTATATCTGAACACCTGAAAGCTATTATTAATATGCTATTTAATACTGTACTTATAAGCTTCTATTACTATGACAGTAACTTTCTCATTTTCCCTCAGCACTGATATTAGAGCACAATAATTGTCTGCATTGTGCACGTATGCATGCCTGCTAAATGCACTAAAGTGTACGTGATGTGGAGGTAATCCTTTTCTTCTGAAGATACCTGTGGACTACCAATAATATGGTCTTACAGGTACTGCTAGCTAACCCCAGCTGCTTGCTAATTTTAAGCAAACTGCATTATCCTGACATTATGTGTGCCCAGGACAGGGGATAGGTATCAAGCCCACAGGATGGGTGAGGAGCCTGGGCCAAAGGAAGAATGTAACTTCTCAAGAAACCTACCAGCTCCTGAAAGAGCTGCTCATTTCCGTGTTTAACGTGCAGAACTACAGCAAGGCAAAACTCAGCATATTTTCCTTGGAGTGGCTCCCACCCATGGGCACCTGGAGGGTTTAAGGTTTACTCAAACAGAGCCATAGAAGCCAAATATCTGCTGGGTAGCCTGTCAGAGAGGGTTGAATGAATCTGATGGTGCTGGAGCTGGCAATGCATTGGGAGCTGTGTACAGACATCAAACTTGCTGTGGTTGCTGTCACATCAACAAGCCTCACTGGCTTGGAATAACTCCAGTGTGACAGGGATGATGACAGGCACAGCCTGGCAAAACTTGGCATGTCATCCTAAGAAATGGTGATGTCCAGATTTTTGGTCCTCCTCTTTGCCCTAAGTTATCTGGTGTTTTAGGGTGAAGCCCCCTTCAGCAACAACTGTGGCTGGAATGGTGGGATTTGTAGTGAGGTAGCTGTGACATTGGGATGTGCTTCCTTTTGACAGAAGGTAACCCCAAACAAACAGAGAGCTGGAGAAAGAAATTTCTTACGTTTCTGCAGTAAGATGTACCAAAGCTTTTCTTTTGGTGCCTGAAACTGTGGCCATAAATCTTGTCCCATCCTTGGGGCTCTTAGTATCCCTGCCCTGTGTGCCAGGGGGAGCAGGAATGCTGCTGGTGGGAAAGCAGTGAAGTGTGGGGCTGCTTCTCTCATGCTGTGGTGAAGAGGAATGACTCAGATGCCCCAGTTTCACTGGGGAAGTGCTTGGATGACAGAAGTTTACCACAATAACAAGTTAAAATTATCATCTCCAGCTATGACAGAGCTTTTTCTCTGTTTTCCATCTCTGCATTTGCCTGCCCCAGGTTTTGCCTTTTGGTAGCACTGATGCATTTCCTTGTGGGGTCAGCTCTTAAACAGGTCTTGGAGATGAAAAATAACTCTTGGCATGGTTTATTTGTAAACTGGTTCAATTCAGTGATCTGTTTTCCAACCCAGTCACAGGTTATGTCTTCAAAATATGAAATACCTGGCTTTTAAATTGTTCCCATATGACTGCATCTTGTTGCCAATATGACACAAGTATTTGTGCAACCTCACCATGAGCTGATGTACAGAAATTGTTTGACTTCAGAACAAGAAGTAAAACAAAAATAATTGGGTTGTAAAGTTTTTGAAGTCAGGCCAGCTCTTTGATGTGACTGAGAGCATGGCTTCACATCCATCTGCAGAAGGAACCAGAAGCAGGGAGAAATATCCCCAGTAGCTACTGGGGCTGAATGCTCAGTTCTCCAAAGCCACGTTCTCCCTGGCATGGTGGAGAAGGTGCCAGTCCGTAGTAGAAACACAGAGATAGTGGTGAGGAGGGAACTTCTCAAGTCCATTTTGCCATCAGTGCAAAGACATTACAGAAGAGTACAAAAAACCAGACTTTGCAGCTGTCCAGTACAATGAACTGGTCCCATCTTTGGAGGTACATCTGATGCCCTGACAATCTGTCACATTTATGTGGTGCTGTGGAGGGATCCAAGCATGGTCCAGCTCCTCATACTGGCTTTTTATTGTCATTATTTTTATTATTACTATATTATTGTTAATAATAATAATAACTTAGTTCTACAGGGATAATGATAAGGTGTAGACAAATTACCTAAAGCTGTAAATTTAAGGCTTATCAGCCAAAAGTACATTAAATCACAGCATGAGCACTTTCATCAATTAGTTTAGGTAACTCAGTTTATATGCTGTAGTTTTACAGATTTATGAAATTTTCCGTAACTTTCTTTAGTACTTCACTGTTATAGTTTATCAAATGTAAATTATCTGGAGAAGGGACTTTTTTCACTTTTTGTTCTGTGTCTGGACATGACCTTCCACAGGAAGCCTTGGTTCCTCACTGGGTTCACATGCTGGACCACAATATAAGTTATAAATCCACTATGAAATCCTTGCTTAATGTTGGAATGAAAGGAAAACATGACACAGGCTTTTTTTAGTGTTTTATTTAACAAGGAGCAGAACTGCTGTTTTCTCTGTCTCTTGCATTTATCCAGTATGGCAATCAAATGTAATTTAAATGACTGGCTGATAATGATGTTAATGATTTTATTTTCTTCTCCCTTCTCAGATCTCCGGAAAACTTTTGAGCAGGAGCCCTTGGGGAAAGAAGTGTCCCTGGAGCAAGAGGTCCTGCTCCAGTGCCGTCCCCCTGAAGGCATCCCAGTAGCTGAGGTGAGTAACAGCAGCAGTGTCTGGCACTGGGACACCCTAAGTAAGGCCTGACGGGCGGCTAATGGTGCAGTGACTTACAGCAGGGCATGATGAATGGGTGGTAATGGAGAGCTGACTGACTGCTGCTCAAAGACAAGATTGATTGGGATCTGATTAATGACTTTGGGTTGTGGTGCCTCGCTGGGCAGAGCTGCAGGTGGTTTTGTTTCAGTTTTTTCTTCCCTTTGAAAAATCACAACTATATCTGGCATCCAGAGGACACGTAGCTGTGTGAACTTATTAATACCAGCCTGCTATCTTTCCTTTTGCTTTAAAAAAAAAAAATAATTCACATATTCTGAGGGGAACCTTTCAGACATAGTATAAAGATGTTTTAATTTTTAGTTTGCCAGATTATATTTCACTCACATGTGTATGCACTACCCTGCCAACTTGGCATGAGAGGATGTACCATGATACAATACAGGCTCCCAGGTAAAGCAGCACAAGGTCTGGGAAAGTAGAGGATGTATCTGCCTAATAAGCCATTTTCAGAGACTTAGCTATTTTTCTTACTGGCTTTTAAGCAAACCCAGAGTGAGTAGCCTGCCCTTTAGCAGGATCTGTGCTTGACAAGAGCAGTGAGCAGCAGCTTCCCTAAGAGCAGCAGTGCCTCCAGCTTCAGACTCACAGCTCATGGAAGGGGGGTCTCTGAGTCACAGGGGAGCCTCTGAAATCCTAAATCCACTGTGGCTGTTAAGAGAAAAATTGATTGCTAATGACGGTAATTCCCCTATCTGAATTCTCTTCGGTTTTCCTCTACCACGCACAGAAGAAACTGTTGCCAATTTGCATTAGGATAAGTCAGACTGTCATGGCTAAGTAGCAAAGTGGTTGTCACTCAGTGCTGATAGCTGCTTTCTCAGGAGATGAATCTTAAAGTGTTACCTCCCCATCTAACCCAAGTTCAGATTTAATCAGAATTGCAGAAATGTGTCTACAAATATCAGAAAGAATAATTAGTACAGAAGATTTTTCCCATTTTCTTGTTCCATAGACTGTTTTCTTTCCCCGTTAAGATCTCCGAAACTGTAAAGAGTGTTTAGATCTGCCGAGCCAGCTTGCTGACAACTGTAATATTAATCAGTTGGGTTTCATCAGAAAATTAGCAGCAGGTTTTTATTTTCCTTTCTGATGTTTCTTTGCATCAAATCAACTTCTTGTTGTACCGTGACAGGAGTTTTTGCACTGGGATATGTTTTTCAGGCAGTGCAGAGTAGTACTGGGGAACTTCATTACCTTTGCTAGAAACAGAGATTAACGCTGACGGGCAGGTTCCTTTTTATGCAGTGTTAAAAGCACCTCTGGAATTTCAGCAGCCGGTCCGATTGTTCCCTCAGAAAGGTCTGTTATACCCAGTCGCGTGGCTGAGACCCAAACAGCATAATTTAACATGATTTGTGGAAAGTGATCTCTGAAAAAATCCTCTGTGAGCTGCTGCCATAACTGTTGTGCTTTTTCCTGCCTTCCAGTATCCTGCTCACTCTGTCAATAGCTCTTCATGATGGTGCATTGACTAGCTCTGAATCTTATTTTTACTGTGGTCAGGGCAGACACCAATTAACACTTGTCAGGCTCAGAAATCTTATACTCTCTATCTGACATTCAAAAGAGCCATTCTCAGTGTGGGTTTTTTTCCTCTTCTGACTTTTGAAGTCAGAAAGAGATCAAACACCCAGATTGGACAGCCGCCTAATACAGCATCTTTGTAGATTCTTTCCAACACTATTAAAAGAACAAAGACCTGAACACTAATGAATATGAATACCCTAATGTGACACTTTATTACAGCCACTTGCTGAAGCTAGTAAGATAAATTAAAAAAAAAAAAAAAAAAAAAAAGGAAAGATGAAAGATAACTTAGTGGGTTGAAGGATTACATGATTATTTTAATTTAAAGATGAATAAGTTCTTTGTTTAAGACTTGGTTTATTTGTTTGGAGAAGTTTCTGATATGGTGGTACAGGTAAGTATAAGAAGGGCTTGGGAGAAGGCAGGCAGCAGACTGAGGCTGTTTTCCATCTTGTTGAAAGACTGCTTTGATTCCAAGTAGAGTAAGCTAATGCATATGCTGCAGCTGTGAGCAGCATTTCCAAATGCTTTGGTGAGCATGTGCCTCAGACTCTTCACATTCTGGAAACTGTGTTTTGTTTAGGTCTTTTTTTTACTTACTGGCTTCTGAAGGAGGCACTGGATTTAGCACCAAAACCGATGAAGAAAAGCTTACACTGTGAAACTGTACAAAATACACCTTCAGTGGCACAGTGCTGGAGTCCAGGGTCCCAACATCTTTTGCTTGCTTTTTCTCTTTGATTCTATTCTCCCCCTTCGTTCTCTGTTGGGTGTTTAGTTTGTTTTTCTCTTTTTTTTTCTTGGTATTTCAAAGTGGTGAGAACAAGCATGCTCAGGGATAAATTCTGTCCTCTTTTCAATATCTAGGGAATTCAGTCTTATCATTCCCAGCATATTTAATTGCAATTAACTGTGTCAAGCTCTTATGGATCAATGCTAGAGCAGATCTTAGGACCTCTGAAAAGCTGACCCACACAGCAGCATACAGCTTCTCCAGAGGGCAAGAAGGACAAAGACAGAGAAAAGCAGGCAAAGCTTTTAAAGCAACACTTACCAGTCCCTCAGATGCACTAGTACATGACAAGCATTAAAGCAGGCTCAGGTTATGGATGTAGGGGAAAAAAAAAAAAAAAAAAAAAAAAAAACCCAAAATCCAAANATCCAAACAGATGTATTAAAATACACCAGCCTGAGGTCAAATCAAAGTACATCTCCTTGTTCACTTGGGACAAAGTAAGGAAATGAGGATTTCCATGGTTTCTGGGAAAACCAGATCAGCTTCTCTGCCATCATACATCCCTGCCCACCAGCCCTGACTGGCAAGGGTGTCAGCTGCACCATGGCCTCCCTCCCCACTCCCAGGTTTATAGCCAATATCAAGCTGAACAAACCTACAGGTTCTGAACCACCCAGGTAAATGTTTGGGCTGTTCCAATGCATGGCCCAGGCAAGCAGCAGAAGGACCAGCACAGGTGCTGTTACACTGAGGTTTCCACACATAGCTGAGGGGGGAAGGAGCAAACTCCCATATTCCCACTGTGACAAAAAGAGAAAAAAAATGAGTGGACATAAAAGCAAACAGCACCCTGCCCAAGCTCTGTGCTTCTTTGCCTTCTGCTTTTCCTCAGTGAGGAGAAGTAGGATAAGGTGGTGAGATCAACAGTCTGACCTACCAGCCTCATGCTCAGTGGAAATCAGACAGTTGCAGCTCCCCAGCATGAACAGAAACATCCATTTCAATTCCACTCTGCTCTCTGTGTGAGATTTTTTAAACCTAACCTGAGAAGGCAGGAAGGATCCCATTCTGTGACGCTCCAACAGTAATGGCTGGGTTGTTAGCAATTAACCCCTTAGCTCATTTAACTTGTTCTTTGAAAGATGCCGGCATCGTATTGCACATGATAAAATATAGTTAGAGACACTGAGTCACATCAAATTACCTCATTTGGGTAGGTTATAGATCAAAACACAAATGAGATGTAAGATTGGTTAATATGCCATAAGCTGTCAGATGAATTTTTGCATTGAAATGTATGATTTGTGGTGCCTGTAATAGGGGGGTAATTACTTCTTTAATTTTAATTGAGGTGTTTCATAGAGTAATTTAATTGCAGAACAGGGTGTAGTGTACAGTTTGGTGACCCAGATGGGTTTAAAACTGAATGTGATATTTATCCACATTCATGGCTTTAATTAGGAACTAGAGCAAGGGGAAAAGGATCACTGAGTCAAGAGGTAGAGGAGGGTGTTTCGCCGAGTCAAGATGACTGTGGCGCAAACTTTATTCAGCTGCTCTTGCACATGCAAAGGCTGGTGGAAGCTAGGGACTTCTCCAAATAGGCAGCTCCATCTAATTGATTATTAATATGACTGCTGTTTGTGTTGTTTCCTGATAGCCTCTTATGTTTTGCAGCAGTTATCCCTTAATTGGGAGTTCATGTGTGTGCATTTGCATGCAGTTGTGTGTCACTGAGACAGTGTTTTATATTCACAGCAGGAAAGTGAGCTCTAAGAGAGACAAGTAGAGGAGTTTGTGGCCACAAATGCTAATTGCTGAGAAGTGACACTGTCCTTTGCATTGCCTTGTGACATACAGCAGAACTGCCTTTGGGTGTCAGTGGGAGGAAGAGTTGGGAGAGGGAGGCAGGTTTGTGTGCAGAAGGAGCACAGCCCAAAATAAATGAAGGCTGCTTATCTTTTGCTGTGGAGAGCCAGTGGGTAAGGTCTGGCCATGAAGGCCTGTCCTTCTCCAAAAGTACAGGATAAAGCACTCGGCAGCTGTCAGCATCTGGTCCTGTACATTTCTGTCCCTTTTTACATACTTTTTACCCCCCAGCCTACTGGTGGATGGTTGAGTCACTCTTGCAAAGCATGAGACAGGTTATTACAACCTCTTGCTTGAAGGACAGGTTTTCCTTTGGGGTTGTGCTTTCCTGGGAAGTATGCTGACTATTAGATTATTAGATGGCCTTGTTTTTGCATTTCCTACCAGTTTGCTTCCACAGTGCATAAACCCATGCCAAAGTGCACAGGTCTTCTTGTACAACTGCTTTTTTTGAGACCTGAATTTTCTATGGGATCTACCCCTGTATTTTTTCTTTCTAATGCAGTTCAATTGTTGCCAATGTAAGTGAGTGCAGAGCATGCTCCAAAGTGAATCCAGTTGCTTTATGATTCAGTTCAGGCAAGGATAATCTGTGGGACTGGAGAACAGTCAGACTTCTAGTTCCTCCATGAAATACTACAATTTTCTACAAGAGCACTGATACAAACCCTGCTAGCTTATCCTCAAAAGCTTGCTTTCTGTGACAAAGACAACTCTGGGTTTCTGGTTTAGCTAACACAACCTCCCTGTCCACATGCCCACATGGTGCCAAAAGTGCCAGTCAGCATGTGAGCTATGGGCTTCCAGTTCAAGCTCCTCTTTTAGGCGGGAAAAGAAGCCCAACAGCTTCTGATGGCCACATAGCAGATGCCATGGTTTTCATTTAAAAATGCCATGATCTTTGCTTCAATTTGAGACTCTATGGAATAAAGTTCTCCATCTGCTGCTACCAGTCCACCTGAGAAGTTTATTCTGAGGCTTAACTTCCTAGTTGGGCATAAAACAAAGCTGTAATGGAGCTCGAGACATTCAGCATCTGAACATACACACTGCAAGCAGAAAGCTGGATATATGTGTAATTAAGGAAGTGTTTCCACAGCAGGAACAACAATTCTCCTTACTGGCAGCAGAAGCACAATGAGAACAACTGAACAAAATGCCATGCTGGTTTGCATTTGCTGTCTCATTCTCAGTATGTTTTGCAGCCTCTCATGGCTGTAATTTCAGTCTCTTTAGAGATCAATTCTTTTTCCTTTTGTTTTCAGTCTTAAATGTGTATGAAATATCTTTCCAGTAATTAGTATGTAGAGAACAGCATCCTCTTCAGCAGACAGTTGCTGGGATGAAACCAGTTCCAAAATCAAATAACATTCTTCAAAGAGGCACTCAGGTCTCAAGGTACCTAAAATTGCTGCTGGCTCATATGAAAACTGCTAGTTTTCTCAGTCTCACTTAGACATCTTGTCCTGTGTCCAAATCAGTACTTAGTTAGTTTCACAAGTGTTTTATGACTGGAATGTGTGTTGTTTGCCCTTACTGTCAGTATGGGTTGGTGTGTGCTACAACTCAGGTGAAGCCGGGGAGCCGGATTTCCCTGTGGCTGTTGGAGGTGGTGCCAGCTCAGCAGGGACTGCTGCAAGGCAAGCAGTGCCACTGGGACCAGGTGGCACAGCTGCAGAGAACACCAGCCACCATCCAGCATGGATGGGGAACCAGATGGAAAACAATCCTGCTGTGTCAACCAGGCGTGGGGAAGGCATGGGTGCAATGTTCTCGCCTTCCAAAATTACAAATTACATTTCATCAAGGCAAGTCTCTTGCTGCTACCAGATGTTTGTGTCTTGTTTCTTGTGGAAAATTGCACTGGCAGGCTTTGCCTGTGTCTAGAGGGTAGAAGACTTCCTGTTTTCAGCAGGTGCTCCTCGCTCTGAAGATGGCTCTGGGGCAGGTTGGTGCAGGGGAGGCAATGAGCGACCAGGATCCAGAAGTCAGATGCTGCTGACTTTGCTCTTGAGATTGTCAGACATGTAGGGAACAGCTCTTATGATCAAGAGGGCAGCATCTAGATTAGATGATACTCCTTTTCCATCCTTGTGTTTCTTTCGGAGCAGATGTGTTTCTGCTCTACCAGTTTCTAAAACAGTCACGCATACGCGAGTGTGCCAGGTGATTTAATTGCCTAGGAATGCTGGTAACTTGGTATGGCTAAATTTGTATCAGCAATTATCTTCTGTAATAGGTTTTCCTGCATGTGTAATCGCTTGTGTGATTTGTGTTCCCTGTGTTCATTTAGTCTGCACAGAAGCCTGGCCTGCAAGTCTCAGTGTCTGTGTGTGCTGCTGCTAGAAACACCCTGTGGCAGCACAGGTCTGGTTGCAGCTCCCAGGTAGAGCTGAGGTGGTTATTGCAGTTTTCTGCTCTTGCTGATGGTCTTGCTTTTCATGTTGGGTGGCATGTGGCTGCTTCCTTCTGTTAATTAGAACAAATGTGCCAATTATGTTAATGTATCTCCCGATACCAATCAGTGAATGGTTAGAGACAACACATCTGCCTCTCACCACAGAGCAAGATGACAGGAAAGACACTACAAGATATGTTGTTCTAAATTACAGCCACCTTGGATCGTGCCTTCCCCCGCCAGCCGCAGGGACAGCTCAGTCTGCTGCAGGCTCGCTTGCCAGCCCATTAGCAGCCCTGGACGTGCAGCTCCAGTGCAGCTGGCAGGAGCCATGTGCCTCATGGCTCTGCAAGTTTCATCCAGAGTGCTAAGGAGCTCTGACCAAAAGGTAGCTGGCTCCAGGTGTGCTCCAACTTCTCATTATCTGCAGATTCTGTTGGTCAGGTTTTCATTTACCACTCTCACACCTCAGCTGAGTGGCCTTCTCTTGCTAGTCAGTTTGCAAACATAACAAAAATACCTTCTTGAGTAGAAAACTAACAAGAAGAAAAGGGATTCTGTGTCTGCTTTCTTCCAAGGGTTCAGTATATGAGAAAAAACTTGTATGTTGTTGTAATTTTCCATAGCTATCATCCGCCAGAGGGTACACTTACCCCATCCTTCATGGCATAATTGTTGCCAATTAAATGGTCGCTGTTATGATAAGGAAAAACTGATCCCATGCTTTTTCTACATATATGCATGACCATCAGTACATTTATCAATACAGCTGGAGGGATGTGCCTGATTTAACTGAATACATAAGGCTAGGTACATGTTTAAGAATTGTTCTGATTATAGCCAGTAAATATACATCCTTGATATTTAGGCAAAAGCAAAAATCTACTCTAGAACATCTCCAGAGAGGTGAAAAATGAAGGCATGAGGGTGTGATTTGGTATGACCTTGAAGTCAGGCTTTTGTACACTTGGAGTACCCATGGATATCTTGCTGCTCTTCTGTCCACTCACCTGCAGGAGTACAGGTCTCAGGCACAGAAGTGTCCAGTGCCTTAGCTGCCAGTAACTATTATTTAGACTGCAGAATTAAATTCAGGATAAGTTTCTTCACTGACTGGATTAACAGCCTATTTCAGCAAGGGGGCTGCACCTTGGGGAATGACATGGCATCAAAAGAGATCGTTGCTTTTAACTTCTGTGATAACAGTATGCATACTTGTCACTCATAAATCACACTGTCTTGTTCTGCTTGCTTCTCTTTTGTATTTGACACCTGATCTCTTCCTACTTATGTGACAGAACAACCCTACTCCCACCTACTCTGGTTACCTCAAAAAAATATAATCTGAGCTTTGGAGGCACTGAGCACTGCAGTCACCTGCACCATAAAAGTGGGTCCAACAGTAATTGAAATAAGTACCACTCACAGTGTGTTTAATTAGTCCCCATTTCTACAAGAGCTGAGGGAGAAAACACAACCACTAGAGGGATGTTCTCTTTTTTGTGTTGCTCTGCTGATGGCTAAAATATATGTGAAAGGAGACTCCCACTGCTTGTCAAGTCATCCATCAGTTCCTTCCTTCATATTTGACATTAGAGCCTACAACTTTAACAGACACCATGAAACCCTGGATGCCAGAAGACTGAATTAGATATATTAAAGAGATACCTTGTAAAGGAGATGGTATTTAGGCATGCACACACAGTACTGATGTACTGGCAGAAAAAAAAGACATCCTGTTGTTCTTCAGACTTTTACTGTTAGCAAATTCTGTGAGACATTAGGTGAAGAAGATCTTTTTCCTAAGAGATTTGGTGTAGAGCCAGAGTCAATATACTGAATTATACAGAGCCATTTTCTTTTAGTTTTTTGTTTTGTATTGTTTTATATTGGCAACTTCTCTTTTCATCTTATCTGTGGTGGTTTTGAGGGATGATAGGGAATTCAATGCTTACAACTTTAATTTTGTCTACTCATTTGAGACCCAGACTGAATATGTATGTACGTTTTTGCAGAGAGAGAAAATGTTGCAGAGTAGTAGAAAAAAGAACCATGTGCTTGGGCCTTCAGGGTGCCAAAGGCTGCTAGAGGATATTCTAGGATGGGCATACAATAAATATTTTTAACTGAACCTTAGACCTGTAGTCCCGTCCCTACTGGTGTCCTAGTGTCTTCAATGTTCAGAGAAGAGGAAGAATACAGGCAGATTTGAAGGTGGAATGTACACAGCTCTGGCAGTGTGTGTAGCATCTTTTAGAGCCCTGGAATAACCATCCCAGAAATAGTGACATTGAAACCAAAGAAATACATATTCTTTTTGTGTGAGAGGCAGCTGTTAAATGGCAGCCTACCACTGATGGAAATAAGCTCCTGGCTTGTTTTTCAGTCTAGAATGCATGAAGACTCAGCCTGCAGGTGAGGAAGGAGCTAAATACTGCCATTGACTGAACAGGAATCTGTCTGTCTTGATTATACCTGAAACCTATTAGGATTCAAGAAAGGCGGAAAAACAAGTTTAGTCATTCTGTCAAAGAAAAACAGGTTATTGACTAAGAGCTTGTATCTTCTGTGGTGAAACATGATTGTGATAGTGGCAGAAATACAGCCTCCAAAGTTTTATGCCTTTTTCCTCATCCCCTGTTCCTTGCAGACACGTGTATTCATTTCCCTTCTTACATCACTGGCTTTAAGCTCTGTAGTATCAACTGCTGTGAGGCTGCCACATCCCACAGCGATCTGCTGTGAAAGAGAGGGGTTTAAATCAAGCTTCCTTGGAGCAGTGGCTCTCATACACTAAGGTGTAAATCTTTGGAAGCAGCTCCTACCTTAAGTGTATCCACCCAAACTGGAGCAGGGTAGCTGGAGCTGGAGGTGGGGAATGGGTGGTGGGCACCTATAATCCAATCTCCCATCTGTCAGCACTCGTCTTGCAGCATGGACTGGCCTTGTCTGGGGGTGAATTGAGCCCTCTCTGTTGAACACCAGGAGAAGTCTTTTTTTTTTTCTCGCCGTGGTTTAGGGCAGTCTGTACAGCTGTCTCAGGTGGCTTTTGGGGTATGTCAACACTTGGGTAATTCCTCAAATGCCTTTAGAAAAGTGGGGTTTGTGAGAAAAGGACTTGGCAGCTAGCACCTCACAAGCCCATTGGGTTGATTGTGGTTATGTTTTTCTTCCTTTAATTAAATCCTGGACACAGGCTGAAGTGATCCAGTGACATGAAGGTCCAGCTTTAATCCATCCAGGGCCCCAGTCCTGTCCTTCAGAGCCCTCAGTTCAAATGAAAATGAGCTACTAGATTTGCAGCCAAATTATATTAGAGTGGCTCACAGCAGTCAGCTGGGATATAACAGGGTGTTTTCTTAGAAAGGCAATAAAGAGAATATTGTCTAGATTAAAAACCACATCTGAAAATATTTTTCTATGCAACCAAGGAAATTATGCTTTATTAAAGTAAAATATAGCTTACACAAATAAAGAGGAAAAATAAGCACTGATGTCCTTGTGATTTCCTATTTCCGTGGTAACTGGGTTTATTTTGTTTCATTCTCATTGAAGCAAGACAATGTGCATGTGGGTGCAAGTGTACTTAAAAATATTGGGTTTGTGATTTGTTAGTGCGACCCACTCCGGTATAGAACCCCATGGTTTTAGACCCAGGGCAGATGCATACAAGGTTACTGCATTATTAACTGCCTAATTAGGCAAGATATGGAAACAGTGGGTGAGATCTGTGCTGCTTTAGGGTTTCTGATGTTGTAGGAGAATTTTATGTTTGCAGATATGCTCCTAAGGTACCACCCTTTCCTTTTGCCTTGCCTCTGACTCTGGAAGCACAGATCAGCTTTTCTCTGTACAGTACCTGACAGCCTTTGAAAATGCATTGGTATTTTCAAGGCAAGGCAAGACAGCTGTTGTGTGGATGTGTGGGATGAAAGGGAACTTGAAAGAAAGGGTAGGCATGGAGAGGGTTCTCCTGTGCTTCTTCCCTGGTGTTTTATTTCAGTTGGTGATGTGCATCGGGTGAGTCCTTCATCATGTGCCTTGGCTTGTAGTGTTTTCTGGGATGAGCAATGCAATCACAGATACTGTCTGTCCATATTGGTGTGACTTGGTGCTGACTCACTGCCTCTCCTCTGGCCCTTTGAAACCCCAAGGTGGAGTGGCTGAAGAATGAAGAGGTGATTGATCCCGTGGAAGACCGAAACTTTTACATCACCATTGATCACAACCTGATCATCAAGCAAGCCCGGCTTTCTGACACAGCCAATTACACCTGTGTTGCAAAAAACATTGTGGCCAAAAGGAAAAGCACCACAGCAACTGTGATAGTCTATGGTGAGTGATGCCTTGCACTGTTTCACGTAGATGGACACACACTCAGAGCAGGAGGTGGGGCAGAAGGGGGATGCACAATGCCTGTGTGCAATTCTGGCTGTGGTCGGTGTCCAGGCTGGGCCACCTGTGCTGCCTGGTCACTTGCAGGGACTGCAGTCAGGGGGCACTGCTGAAATCCCTCAGAAGTCTGATGGCTTGGCTTATTGGTGACAGGCAGTGGTGTTAAAGGAGGAACAGCCCCCTACACAAACAACCTAACTGGAGAGAAGGCAGCTGTTCTCCTTGCTGTAACACACACTGCCTGCATACAGCAGGGAGCCGTCCTCCAGCAGGAGTGTCCAAGGCATGGCTTGCTACCAACACAGTTATTGTTCTCAGTGACCCTTTTCAGAAATAAGAGTGAAACCCATAGGGAGTTTGTGTTTCCAGAGACTGTTAGGAGTGTCAGAGCTCATCAGTATCCACCACCTTCTTATATCTCTTTAAATAAGCTTATTTTTGGTGCCTACTTCCAAAACATACTCTCATCAAGAGCAAAGTAGCAAAGTGTTCTGAGGCTGCAGTTCATAGGCACACAACCTAGCTTAAAATTAAACATCAAGGGAATATAAAGCATAGGATAACATTATTCTGTGTCAACATCCACAGTCCTGATGTGACTGAGGCTGGTTGTGCTTTGGCTGAGAAAGGATGAGATGCCTTCCTAGGGTCTCTTCCAGCCTGTCTTGCACTGCAGCTCTGCCCTACCAGTCCAAGCCTTTGCCCCTGCATAGTTACTGGCCCAAATGCATTCCAGGTGGGGGTATCCACCAGAACAAAACCTGCTCTGATTATGTGCCAGCTGACTGAACTGGTGTTTCTTACAATCAGCTTAATTATAGGATAGACAAGTAGGAAAAAATCCCTATGATTATCCCTAATATTCATTTCATATTCAGGGTAGCAGTTAGATTTAATTGTAAGCAGTTGCTTCTCTGAAGTTACAATGAGGGCTTTTTACTTCAGTTTTTATAGAAAACTGACTGAATTGAGTTGCTTAACAGTGCTTTTGATATTGAGGGATGGACCATGCAAGAGCACCATGTTTTGTAACTGAGATGAATGCAGAAACATAAAGATGTAGGCATACTACAACCCTTCCTCATACACATACAGAAATCTTTTCAAAAGTGTATTCAAGAGACATGTGTAGGGAGCAGGCATTTTTATGGGTTTTGCTGCCAGAGCTGCTTAAGGGTTGTGTCATATCACAAACATTTGGGTTTCAGGAATCCAAGCAGTTAGTATGTTATTACCCATACCTGACAATGACATTATTCTGTAGAGCAGCACACTTCCTTCTTCATCCCTCCATCTATCCCAGAAACTGTAAGTGGTGAAAAGAAGAGTCAGAATAAATATCTTCCCAAAGTCCAACAGAAAGAAATGCATTTAATGTTAGCTCATTCTGAACAGCTTAAATATCTATTAGGTCAGTGCTGGGACATTCATATATCACCAGCTATGTCCACAGAGGGATGATTGAAGTTGTCCTGACATCCTGAAGTCACCTTCTTGAAAGAAAGGAAAAGAAAATTCTCCATAGCTAATCAAAGCATGGGGGTCTCTCAGCATGCATAGGTGATGGGTGCATCTGAGCATGAGTGAAAGTGCAGGTTATCTCCCTTTGGGAAACAGTGCAGCTTTCAGAGCACAGGCTTCTGGCTGCTGGAACTCTCTGTACCCACAGGGATTTCAGTCATACACACTCCACCAGACTCTTAAGGCTAGCTCAGGTTGGTTTTCAGGATAAAGCAGGTCACCTGCCAACCCTAATAGTCATCAAGTGGTGTTTTTCATTCAGCATCAGCATGTCTTCAGCTTGCACAATGACTTCTGGCACACACTTGGTGTGCTGGAGATGTGGACTTGTGCCTGTTCAGAGTTGCTTCTCGTGCCATCTCTTGTGGCCACTGTTCGAGTCCGCATGACACAGAGCCAGGAGCTCCTTGGGGCGGCCCAAGCTGGGCTGCTCATGTCATCGTGCTCTCTCTCTGTCACTTTGCAGTGAATGGAGGCTGGTCCACCTGGACAGAGTGGTCTGTGTGTAACAGCCGCTGCGGGAGAGGCTTCCAGAAGCGCACGAGGACCTGCACCAACCCTGCCCCGCTCAACGGCGGCGCCTTCTGCGAGGGCCAGAGTGTCCAGAAAATAGCCTGCACCACTCTGTGTCCAGGTTCAGTATGAGCAGCACACATAAATACTTTGTCTGTCATCAGTCGTTTCAGGAGAGCCCTATTAGTTGCAAAAGCCTCCTTCTCATTATTAATAAATCCAACGTTTCAGGGAATTAAAATGCAATTTTATTGCATAAGTAGATAAAATAGTGAGTACATGTTATCAAGTGGCACGGGTTCCAGCCCTTCTTTTGCACAATGTGGTCTCATCTCTTATAATTCAGGGGATTTGGGGAACATTCAGAGCTTCAAAATGTGGGATATAAAGGTTGAAAGCTCTGGAAAAGAATTGGGATTTGAATACAGAAGGAAAGTGTGATGTAAATATATTTGCAATGTCTGTTCAGTCCAGCTGTCTCAGCAAGTAAAGCATCTGGGATGTGGATATTAAATTTGAGGCAGATGTTTACCTGACATATACAATTGTCAAATACAAAGGCATTTTTATTGGAAAGATATGTGTATCCATACTTTTAGAAGTTATTTAAATGTAAACTTCTGAAAAATACAAAATTGTGTCGGGACATGCAATGTAGGTGGTGACTTCTCTGTCATAAAATTCTGCCATCTGTTCTACTGTCCAGTGCTCGCCTACTACTGACCCACTCAAATCGATGTCAGTGAGGCTATCTTCAGCTTGTGAAGTTTGGCAATCCATCTCTGTCACTGGAACAATTTTATATTTTGCTCTTCCGCTGTTAAGTTTAGTACTTTTAAAAATAATTTGCAGGATTTGGAAAGGCGCTAAACACATTCCTGGTTCTGCTCATGTGAAATAGATTGGTGCCTCTAGATATTTCTTTTGATAGAGAATATTTAACGTTAAATATATTCCTATTAAAGAAGAATTTCTGGAAAATTCTAACCTCTGTGTTAAAACCTGCCACCCTCCCACCAAAAAATTTATTCACAAATTCCTGACTTGTTGCTTGTACAATTTGAGCACAGATAAAACTGGTTAGATGTTTATATAAAGGGGAAGAAAGACCAGAAATGGGGCCGGGGCAGAGAGAAAGGAGATGTAGGGGTGAATGTACATTTACAGGGCAGAAGTAGAAGGGCAGGCTGATGTTCCTTCTGCCTTTCCAGGAACGGCTGTGAATTGCAGACTGGCTTGTGCTGAAACATGCATTGCTCTCTCTTGGTCTCACTTTTGTGTACTCCCTAACAAGCTGTGTCCTTTCCTTGTCTCAGTGGATGGCAAGTGGACATCCTGGAGTAAGTGGTCCACCTGTGGCACGGAGTGCACCCACTGGCGCCGGAGAGAGTGCACGGCCCCAGCTCCCAAGAATGGGGGGAAGGACTGCGAGGGGCTGGTGCTGCAGTCCAAGAACTGCACGGATGGGCTCTGCATGCAGGGTAAGTGCTCTCTCCAGGATCTGGGATGTATGTGGCAAACCCTGAAATAGCTGCAGATCAGCATCAATGACCTAAATTCACGGAACCATTTGTAGGAGAAATGAGTTAATCCAATTCTCAACCAGTCTGGACACCCCACTCTTCTTGCCTGGAATATGAAACAGTGAAGAATTAGAAAGAGTCATAACAGAGCTTTCTCCAGCTGGCCCACCCTACCAAACAGCCCTTCTCTTATACTGGCTCAGCATCTGTCCAGAGAAGCTTGGCAGTGGCTCTTACAGCACTGCAAATGGAAAAATAGAGCATTTAGGGCAAAGCCAGCATTTTCAAAAGAGTAAACTTGGCCAAGCAGATCAGCTTCTGGCTTCTTACTGTCAGGAATGGTGAGTGCATGTGTTTCTATTTATAATAGTTATGCTCATTTTTGAATTTTGAGTGCCCTGTGGTAGGAAGAGGTACACTGTAAGTGGTGATGTAAGCTTCATATCTGGTCACCAGCATGCTGCAGCCTCGTGAAGATCAGCTCTAGCACTGAAGTCTATTCCACCTGTGCCTATTCACACTGTAGTCCTGCCTTCCTGACTAATAGAGAGACAAGCAAAGAAAAGCAGGTTTTAACTGTAATTGTGACATACATTGATGAAAGATTAGTCAGCTCTACATTCCATCTCAAAAATGAGGTTTTCTCTGGTCTATTGGTGCATCAAAACTCCCTTTCACATTTCATTGGTACAATGATCTGAGCCAAAATCCTCTCATACACCTCTTTCGTATTCCTTCATCCCATCTCTCTGCAGTACTTCTCTGTCAAGCCTCAGCTCTGTTGTCCAAAGAGTTGTGGCTGTTCTCATCCAGCACCTCTGTGTCCAGATGATAAAATGCTTTGAGTTCTATCATAAAAAAGGAGTAAAGAATTTTTATTTTCTGAGGGAGGTTACTTTTGACTGAAATAGTCATGATGACAGTAAATGACACTACCAGCTAATAAATTGGTCTGCTCTTTGAATAAGTGCTATATAGGATAGCTACTATGTTGGTAGTGATCTCTGAGCTACCCTATGGCACAGCATGATCATTTACTTTGAGATTCACAAATATCTTTCTCAGTGTGGCTCACACAGGTATTTCCCATCATGTCAAAAGCTATTAGTCAATGTCAGCGGTCTATAAAGCTGTAATCCCTCACAACACTTGTTTTTATGGTGAAATTGAAAAGGTAAAATTCAGAACTCCTCTCTTTTTCCTTTCTAAGGATAGGGGGAAAAAAAACCAGCCATGTCTTACTATATAACACCTTGGTGACTTTTATTGTAGGGAAGCTAATGCAGGCCTAGTTCCAGAAGTGTTAATAAGTCATTATGGCAAATTAGGAGGAAAAGATGCGTTTCCCCACACAGAGGAGCTCTTCACTATCAGGTTATATTTAGACAGGTGTATGTCATCTTTGTGTATGTGCATAAAGAGAGCTATATAAGCAGAGATGTTGTGGAAAACTAGATATAATAGTACAGCAGAATAAAAGCCCTGTAGGGATCTCATTTATCTGTTGATGGTATATTGCATTTTATTTGTGAAAGTGGATGCTGAGTATAAAGCAGAGGTCTTCAGCAGGAGAGAGGGTGAAACTGTTGTGAATTCTATTCTGCTCCATATATATGTATATAAAAAATGGTAATGAAAAATATGCAGTCACATAATGACCTGCTTATCTCCAGGGGCTGTGATAATCCTTCAGTGCTGGAATTTAATGGCAGAGTTTTAATGGTGTCTTTATACTCACAGGGTTTCATATTCCTGTAAAACTTCCAGTCCTGCTCCCTGATCCATCACTGCTGAGAAGATTGATTTGCTGTACTTCATGGCAGTGTACCTGCTGCTCTCTCTCTCTCTCTCTCTCTTTCCCTCTCTTTTTCTTTATTTCTCTTTCTCAGTTTATGCAAAATCAATCCGAACACTTACATTTTTGCCCATGTGGATTTAGATTCATAGAGAATCTGCCTGCTGAGCCAGGAAGACACACAGCACTTCTCTCATTCCTAAAACAACATGCCTCTTTCCACATTATTTGAGGCTTTGGGGGTCTGGCCTGGAACTGACAATTATCCTAGCCTGGACACCTATAGATTCACAACAGTCTTTTCCAGTGGCTTCATGCCACTGTGTCTGGTATGACACATGTCGGGTGGAGGAAGCTGCAGCCACCTGTTCTCTGCAGCCATAGCCCTCTGGGAGATTTGTTGGCCAGCTGCTCACCTGCACCATAGTCAAATCCTGTTCCTAGGTGCCCTGGTGCTGCCTCCTTACTGTCAGTCTTTAGTGAGAGCTTGAAGGTTGACACCATGGGTGTAGTTGAGGTCAAAGAATCAGTAGACAGACCCTCTTGCCTGGAGTCACTAGCCTGTTGCTCTGACAAAAACTTACTTGTAAATATATATCTCTATATAGCTGCATGTAAAAGATATCCTGGAAAATGTTGGATTGAATGAGTCTAATTTACAAGCCCTTTCTCTTCCAGTCTATTATTCCCTTCAGTAGCATCAGCTGGATAAATCAATAAGCTCTTTCATCAGACTGCCCCTGCTCCAGCAAGGAGCACAAGCCTCCACCACTATCTATTTCTGTGGGGATAAAAACAGTGGAGCTTTCTCCATCCCTTGTAATTACAGTATTTTACACCCAAAGCCGTAGTTTGTGCTTACCACTAACTGTGGCATTTCTCATGCAACTCTGTTGTTGCATTTATTCAGACTAATCATCTTGCTGGTACACACATACTCTCCCATATCCAGTAGTTAGTGTTTTTCTGTTAACATGAAGGGATGAAGAGTCATTAAACTAGAGAGCCCGCAGAGAGCCAGCAGGCTGAATTGAAGAGGAAAAGCAGATGGAGTGAAAATTTAGGGCAGTCATTGCTATTTTAAGTTTTCAAGTACACAATATTGTCTAGCAGTTCCCATTATAACAATTTCATAATTCCCATAATAGCATTAATACAATCTTCTGGAACAAAATCTGCTGTAGGTGTAAGAATTGGCTGGTTACCACCCACACTAGTTGCATTATTGCCTCCATAGTTGCATTATTTCCCATTTGATGTATGAGTACTGTGGTAAATACTTCAGTGCAAGGAACAACACTTCTAAAGGCACGCACTGCATCTCACAGGAGATTGCTGTAAACTGAAGTACTGCAATTAGCCCTTCACTCGTACCACCTAATGACTTTGGTGGGTGTTCTGTGTTGTGCTTAAGAAAGCAAAGAACTCTCCTGCTGTCTCAAACTTCAGTATAAGTAGTTTACTTCACTAGGTCACAAACATTTTTAAAGCAACATACAAGGAGAAGTGTTTTGCTAGACTCAGTCTGGAATGAGTGTGAGATGGCTTGTGTGGTACAAAAAAGATACTTCTGCTTTGCATTATGTGTAAAATTCTACTGATAGTCAGGAAGAGGTGGACAACCTATGAGGAGAGTTAGCTGTGCTGTGTGGTTATGTTGAAGGCTTATTACCTGAGTTGTGACATGCAGCTGCCATGCTCACAGTAAGTCACCTAAATCCTTTCTATTGAGGATCTGAAGTGACAGTGTTCAGATCTGTATTGTCCCTGTCTTGAATGAATTAAGTTCAGCAAGTCCATAGGCATGAGGTTGGTGCCTGCTGGTCTTTTAGGCTTTTCTGAAATCATGCCTGGGATGTGCCGGGTTGGCACCAGCACAGGCAGAGAGAGACAACCAGTGCCCCTTTTTCTGCTCACTCTTGGCTTTAGTTGACCACTGTGGCTTTTCATAAAAAGCAGGCTAAGTTGTGCTTTAATTTTTTTTTCAAAACACAAAGCTAACTGTCTTACAGCAATAGGCAAGATAATACAGAAGCACGTTGTTGCTTGAGGACTATGGGTTATATAGTTACACAAATAGTTCTGTTGCTCTGTGAAGTAAAATTGCTTACTTTATACAGTCTCACAATATGGAATAAAAATCTATCACTGAATAGGGTCAAAAGAAAATTTCCACCTTGAATCATTGTCAAGTGTCATCAGATCCAATATCAACTTTCCTTTTGTTTCTTGAGCATGAAAAGACTGACATGTGCTACTGTCATTTAAAAAAAATGGAAGAAAAGATTCAAACTATCTTCACCTGTTGCTACAGACAGTGCTCTGGACTAACTCTCAGGTCATGGACTAACTCTCAGGTCACAGACAACCTTATCTACCTTGTACCTTAACTAGTTGGAAATTCAAATAGCAGATGCACCCATACCATGGTGAAGATGTTATTACCAGACTAGTAATTTCATTGCTTCTTAGAAAAGGCTGCCTTCTAGTCAAGCAGGAATTGATGTGACATGGTGACAGCAAATCTGTACTTACTGAGTGCTCTGAAATCCTCTTCTGAAAGGCAGTATGAAGTTCTTAATGTTCCCTCTTGCAATGATAGTGCCTAAGCTAGTGAAAAAGATGCATTTTATCCTGCTTGGGCATGAAATGGCAGGCTGCTGCCCTTTTTCAGTCTTGTCTCTCTCTGTTTATACACAGGTCCTGAGTAGAAAGCCAGGCTACCCTGATACTAGCCTCTCTTTCTTCCCAAAACATACATATTCTGCACATATCCTGCTTGGTTAATGTAACATGTCAGAACCTCTGATGGAATAAGTATTCATTTCCCTTTTTGGCTTGATTTGAAAGCAGGCATTCAGGGAAGAATTACAGGGCAGAACAGTGTGATGAGGACCACAGGTCCACCAGAGCAGATCAGTGTGCAAAGAGCAGGGGAATGTTTTTCAGACTCCAGAAGGTAAGCAGAACTCTCTCAAGGGAGACTGCAACAGAAGCCTGTGTGTGCAGAGGAATGAAATAAAACCTTTTATTAAGAGCATGTGGGTCAAGAAACATCTAATACATTCAGTCTGTCAGCATAATGATTCAGCCACCTGGCCTGTTTTGGCCTAGCAGGGGAGGTGCATTCATTTGAAGAAGGCCTCTCATCTGTTCCTAGAGGAAGTTTTCCATAGTATTGTTATTTGATATGAGTAAAGGGATGTGTTTTTCCGTTTTCTACCCAGCTACTACGTAATGGTGTGGTAGCTAAGGGAGTTTATGCACACATCAGAGTTATGACTCATCTTTATTTTATTGTAGCTACATGAAAAATCCCCAGCTGAGAAGCATATACGCTCTGATGGGTCCTGTGCAACTGAGACCTCTTGTCTAGAAAACCAACTGCTTGAAGCAGATAAAAGTATTGGGAGAAAATAGAAGTCCAGAGCCACAGGCAGAACCCAGGGCACTGAAATCCCTATGCCTTAACCCCAATCAGTTCAGAAAGAGCCACCTCCACATTAATTTTAAAGAAAGTAAGTTCTGTAAGATCTCTAGGCTCTTTTCAAAAATCTGCACTAATTAAAAAAATATTATAGCCATGCTGAGAGGAGAAAAAAGACAACCTTATCTACCTATACTTTTCATTCTTCTTTATTCTCCTAGGTTTTCATTTATTCTTTCCTATTCCTTTACACATTAAAAAACTCAAAAAGTTATTCAGATAGATGAAAGAACAATTCAAATCTTATGAGGGCTTATTGATTTGATTGTAGAAGAAAACCACCCCATACAGTGACAGTAATGTACGTTTATATTTTCCTTGTCATATACAAAGGTGGGTATATTTTATGATTTTTGCTTTCCTGTCAGGGTGTCTGGCAGGGCAGTTACATGAGCATCTGAAGGCTCATCAAGGAGTAAGTGAAATAATCAGAAGTAAAACTCAGTGCTCTCTATTTCTAAATTTGGACTAACAAAATTATTGGCAGTATGCTTAGATGAAAATTCATTTTGGGTAAGGAAGTTTCTGGAGTTTGGGAGACAAACTTCGAGCTTATCAGCTGAGTTGCTTCTGGAGTCTGTGGGATTTTTGAGGTTATAAACTGTGGGATACAAGTTACCTTAGGTGTGAGCTTTTAAACCTGCCAAAGATTTTTTTACGTGTTCCATGTGGATAATGTGGATTTCCATGACCCTTTTTGTCCAGAAATCTTAACAGTTTTGATCCCCTCTCCTTGACCAGCTTCCAATTGTCCATTCCTTCATCTAGCTGTTTGCCCTATATCGTCTCTCCAGTGGTGCCCCTTGTCCTCATTTCAGTGCTCTTGTCCCACCACAAAAAGGGAACCCCAGGAAGTCTATTTAGCATTCAGTCATTGTAAGAGTGGAATTTGAAAATGCACAATCTAGTGAATTGCAATGCTAGACTTGTGTTTACTTTTGCTGTCAAACATGCATAAAAAACCCAAAGCTGAGGTTCTACCAAAGACTGACATAAGATTTAAGCAAAAGGTCAAAGTCCTTAACTGCAAAAGACTGCATAATGTCAAACTTGGTTATTCTAATCCACATCAAATTTTTGCAACAAGTTATCCTTCTCTTCCATCTTCCCTTATTCCTATATAGATGTCATGCATGTTTAAATTCAGGCAAGACCTTTCTATCAATGTTAACAAAATGTCAGGATCTAATTTGAAATGAAAACATAATTGCAGTCTTAATTATAGCATATCATGAACTCCTGTTCAAGGAGAGAACAAGAGAATGTCCCCATTTAACTCACCCACTCAGGAAAGATCTGAGATAATACCCAAGTAAATAATCAGTCACAAAACCTCAAGCTCCCTGTTTATTAGCCCACCCTGAATATGCCAATAATTAGTCCTTCAGAAGGAAAATAAATTGCTGTGCATTATCTTTGGGATGCCAGATATCATATCTGACCTTCAGCATCATTACTACAGACATGAAGGTCTTTCTTTAGAATAGAAAATGTTGGAAGAAGTTGGGCACATTCTGTCTGAAATATTTCTACTGTGCCAGGGACTCTGTTGTTGGTTTGGTTTTTTGTTTGGTTGGTTTTGGGGCTTTTTTTATTTTAACCACCACTAGTAAGGTATAACATATCGCATCTTCTTGGTTTTTTGATACATTTCCTGGCAAATAGCAAGGGAGAGAAACAATTAACAGCAGTTAGAATTCAAATAGTATTGTTTATTCTTTTCCTATGGTAAATATGCATTAGCAACATGAACATGAAGTGAACATAAGTGAACGTGAAGCCTTGACACTAAACAGTCAGAATATGGGGTTTACTCTCAGATTGCTCTTGTACCATTAACTCTGCCCCTTGTAGAAAAGAAAATAGTGGAAATACGGGCAGCCTCTGGACTTGCACAAAGCAATTTCACACTCCCGAATGTCAAATTAAATCTCTTGAATTCCTTCTCATAAGCTGGGATTGTGTGATTGCTTGTCCATCATAGATGGAAACCTAGATGGACTTAGGTGGAAGCCAATAGCATTGCAATGCATCTGAATTAATATTTTGAAAGCCCTTTAAACTCTTGCCTGAAAGCTTTGAGGCTTTGCACGCTGTAGTGGTCATCTAGAATTTCCTTTAAAAGTAGTGAAGAAACTCAAGCAAGCAGTTGATAGCTGTAGGAATGATGGTGAGTGAGGTAAGGCAGAAGGAAACAGGACTGGTAATGCAAGATCACAGCCACAGTCACAGCACTGCAAACACTGCAGGGAGATAGAAATTTTTTTGTTCTTTGTCTCGAAGCCCTCTCTGTATAATGGAATTTAGAATGTAGAATTGATGAATGTCTCTTCCCATGAGTGCAAGAAAGCCTGAAATTGGGCTGACATTGAATTGAGAATGGCATTTTACAGAGAAAGGGAGATAGGCTGAATTTCTAGAACTTAGAATTTGGAAACAGCTATATATACTTGGTAAGGTTGAGGATTTTTTTACCTTTTGAGATCCATGGAACTAGAAATTAACAACAAGAAAAGAAGTTACTGGGGTTCTTAAACCAATTTTATTCAAACTTTTCAGGATGATTTCTGAAAGTGAGACTCATTCTAGAAAATTAGAGTAAAAATCCAAAGATTTTAAACTAAATTCTGAGCTACTGGAGCTGGCCCAATGAGGAGGGTAATATGACTTAATGCTGAAAGAAGACCTCATCTTGGGAATTAGCAACAGAAGCAATTGGGTGCATGTTTTTTTGGTCTGGTATGAAAAATAATTACCAGCTTGCTGGCTTTGAGTTATCAGATACTGGAATTTGTCTGATGTATATCACAGCAAAACAAAGGTTTACTGAGCTGTTTCAGTAAATACATGTCATGTTTTGTATACACCACACAACTACTTCAAATCACCTAAGAACTGCTTCCTTCAAATGTTAAGCTTCCACATGTAAGAATTAGTCTCTTTTTATCTGTTTCCTGAGAAAGGAAGGCAGCAGTTGAATGTGTGGCACCTTTTTTTCCTCAGAGGTGATTTCAAGGGCATTGATTTTGGAGCCAAAAGGGGGAAAAGTGCTGTTACAATATACTCTGCTCAACCTGTTGAGTTCTTTGCAACAGGATGTTCTTGAGGCATGTCATGTGGCTAGGCTTTCAGCAGGACCGTGGAATTACTTGACCTCAGCTCTTTTTTAAACTACTACAGAGATGGTAAAGAGAGCTTATAGATTAGAAGCAAGTGGTGCCAGACTAAAGTATGATTCGTTGAAGAAACTAGCAGTTATGGTGTGCTTCATGCAATCTTCCCTTTATTAAATGGAAGTGCAGGTCTCCAGTTCACACTGATATTGATACAGTCTCAAACTATGTATCATTAACTGTGACCTCAGCAGCTAATGCTATAAAACTATTTCTTTGCAGAATAATTGTAAATATTATCGTAAATGTGACCCAAACTGTATAAGCCCTAGTAAACAAGGGGACAGAAAGACCACCGTCAGCTACTTCACCTGTCTCAGATAGTTGCTGCAAAGAGGGAAAATAGACAGGAAAAATATAAATTGAAAACTAGGTATTTTTCTTTCTCTCATATGCAAATATTTTAATTTTTGCAAGCAGCAGAGTAAAATATTTTCATATGATCAATTCACTCTAAAATTGATATCCATTAATACAAATTCAGCATGACTAGAAAGCTAGCAAAACCAATTAAGGACTTAAAAGGGGAGCTAGTTACAAAGTTCCCTCTGCATGAAGCCATGACCTAGTGTTTTATACCGCAAGGATAAAAGTTCTCTTTAAAATATGCCAGTTCACAGGCCAAGGCAGTATATTCCCACGACTTTCTAGGTAAAATCAAACAAAGGATTTCATAATGCCCATGGTCCTGATACTGAGTTCCCGGGCCGAGCACCGTGTGTGTATATATGCCCATGAATATGCTGAGGAGTAGGTTCTTTCCCAGTGGAAGAAGAAGAGCCTGGAAAAGTTGTTTTGGTGACTCTTTGATGACAGTCACATGCAGATATGCTGAGGGCCATTCAGTGACACAGAGCAGCTGCTGTGTCTCCCGGGGCCTCTGGCACAAATGTGTTCCCAAGAGGTCAGAAGAAGGCATGTGGGAGCAGAATGATCAGGCTAGACTTCCAGTNTTTGGTGACTCTTTGGTGACAGTCACATGCAGATATGCTGAGGGCCATTCAGTGACACAGAGCAGCCGCTGTGTCTCCCAGGGCCTCTGGCACAAATGTGTTCCCAAGAGGTCAGAACAAGGCATGTGGGAGCAGAATGATCAGGCTAGACTTCCAGTGTTTGGGGATCATCTGCCTTCACAAACTGCACCAAACTAATTAAATGAGCTTCACAATCTATTCAGTTAAATGGTCACAATTTCCCAAATCAGTGCCAAGGGTGACTGATGCTTAAATTGAGTTAAAGTAAATTGATAAAAAGCCTGCTGTAGTCTTTTCTGTATGTCAGCATTGGATTGGTTAATTTTTCAAGTACAATCTGACATATTCACCCTTCTTCACTTTTCCCAGTGTGTTGCATCATTATAAAGGTGATTAAATTGCTCTTCTCATGCTTTCTAGAAACAAAATAGGCAATGTCTACTTAAAGCACCTTTTTAATGATACATTTGCATTTGTACAAAGGATTTGTGCCAGTGTAATTAATTGAATTTTAAAAAGCCCCACCTTTGACCTTTGATAGAAACACTTCCACAGGAACAAAAAATATATTTGCAAACCTAAATTTGGATATAAAGTAGAATACATGGAGAAACATTAACTTATCTAAAGGCTTTTTTACTGAATGCCTTTACCATGCAATGACTGGTTCAATTTCTTTGCGTTAACCTGCGCCTTCCACTGATTCTCCAGGTTCGACATAGGGCGATCTTTGTACAATGAGGGAAACATATACCCATTTTGGTAAGCCTTTGAGAACCTCAAACAGCAGGCACTGTGCAGGCATAAAGTATGATTATTGCTGCTTTACTCATTCAACAGTAAGTTACACAACAAAACAGCAAAAGTGCTCTTGAAAATATGTATTTCCCAGCAAGCTTAAGGACGAAGCTTAAATTACTTTTCTCAAAGTAGCTCACTGTGAAACCAGCTGTTCAAGGTATGAGTCAGCAGCCTTCTTAGAGTCAAAGCCTCCAGCACCTTTCTAAATTCACACTCATTAAAAGTGTTCATCACCCTGGTAGAAGTCCCTTAGGTATTTGCCAAGCAGTGCTGTTAATACAAGGAGGAAGAAAAAAAAAACAACATGGAAAATATCTCTCTTCACTGCAATTACTTTGAAGAGAGGAGGGAAGACATTCTTCATTATTTCAGTTACTAATCCCAGCAGGTTTGTGTCATTATCTGATGAAAATGTCCTTTTTCCTTTGTTTGAGGGCATAGTCAGAGGGACCAGTGTGACAGCCAACTTCCTATAGAAAACCCTGTTCTCCTGTGCTGGGATCATGGCAATAAGGCTTCTCCTTGCCCCTGCAATGCCCACTCCCTTTTGGAAGAGTGACAAAGGTGTGCTTAAAACTAATTTTGTTGTAAAACGTGCTGCCCAAATGGCAGAAACAGCCTGTAGTATCCTTGACTCTTCCTCCTGTTTCAATAGATGCACCTTTGAATACGTGCACAAAACATTTCTGTGGAGGAAATTGGTGTCACTCGTATGTCGCTGCAGGGATGGTGACCGTAGTTAGCAGTAAGAGAATCTCTGGAGGCCTTTAAGCCACGAGTACGTATTTGTGACTAACAAATACGTACTCCTGGAGAGGTTGCAATGGGGTAAATTTCTTTTAGAGTATTTCAGGACAGCACTAGTTTACTTTGCTGAAAAAGCTTGAATCTGGATTTCCATTTTCCTGTGAGGAAAGAACTCTTTCATTAACATCACAGCTGATCCAGGTGGTGCCATCTTTTGTGCCTGTTGAGTGGCAGTTGCTGGGCCGCTTCAGATGTGGCAAGAATGATAAAACTGACCACCTCAGATGCAGTGTGAGGAGACAGGAATAGCTTCTTCAGCTCTGCACAGGTGGGTGATGCAGAGCCAGGGGGATGTGGGCTGCTCGTTCCAGCTCCCCCAAAAACCTGCTGGGGCACATGACGTGCAAGGAGACATCCTCAGCTTTCCCGGTGGATTTGAGTACAAGGCAGAAAATCACTCAGAAATGCATCCAGCCTAAACTCCACTTTGTCCCTGGGCCTTTTAGTTCCTTCTGCCTGCCTCTTGGTCTCTCCAGAGACATCTTGCCAAAGGAAATATTTGGCGTAAGGCTATGGCTGAAATTTTGGTTTACCAAGTTATGGGCCTTAGCACTCCTCTGGGAAGTAATTGGGAATAACAAGGGTAGTATAAATTCATGACTTGCTGAGCACTCACTCAGACCTGCAGAAGTTACTCACAGACCTTTCATGGCCAAAATTTCAAGTACACTGGTAGAAAGAGAAGGCAGCTACTGACAAAAGATTGAATATGCATATTGAGAGTACACACAGATGCACTTGCCTCAAAGAACCAAGGAAAAGAATTTAAGTACATAATATTTCTAAAAACAATTGTATGGCTGGAATCCTTGCTGTGAAGTAAAGCTTTAACTAGAGATTTCAGCCAGTATATTTTGTCCCATTATGTCCCAGAAAAAAACACTACCATCAAAAATCATGTTTTGCTCTGCTATTTCAGGTTAGGTAGTGAGTTCACAGGATTTATGTGTGAACTAAGCAGCTCCAGTGTGCTGTGCTGTAGGGACTGCAGAAGGAATAGACAAAGGAAATNCTTGCTGAGCACTCACTCAAACCTGCAGAAGTTACTCACCAGACTTTTCATGGCCAACATCTCAAGTACACTGATAGAAAGAGAAGGCAGCTACTGACAAAAGATTGAATATGCATGTTGAGAGTACACACAGGTGAACTTGCCTCAAAGAACTAAGGAAAAGAATTTAAGTACATAATATTTCTAAAAACAATTTTATGGCTGGAATCCGAATCCTTGATGTGAAGTAAAGCTTTAAATAGAGATTTCAGGCAGTATATTTTGTCCCATTATGTCCCAGAAAAAAACACTACCATCAAAAATCATGTTTTGCTCTGCTATTTCAGGTTAGGTAGTGAGTTCACAGGATTTATGTGTGAACTAAGCAGCTCCAGTGTGCTGTGCTGTAGGGACTGCAGAAGGAATAGACAAAGGAAATTATATCTCTTCTTTATCCATCCCAAAATAAAGCTGTAAATTGTGTTATGATTTTGTCGATGTATGATGGTTGCAAAAATTTCAGATAAATAATATTCTGACCCTAGGGGCCTTATTGATTTTGTAATGATTTCAAAGAGAAACCACTCAGTTTACTATTTGCTGACAAATTCTTTGCTCCATAAAGAATTCCTATTGCACATTCATTAAGGACAGTATAAAATAATTCCAAGGAAATACAGCGAGAAGGCTTTGTGCATAGGCTGCTCCAAGAATCAGTATTTAACCTCTGACCAGTGACAACAGGTCTCCTTTAGCTCTATTAGATCAACAGCAAGCTATTATAATTAAATATAAAAACTGTTTAGAGCCTCACCGAACATGTCCTGGGAATTAAAGCATATGGCAGGGATAAGGATAAAAAGACTTTCCATATGCTAATGACCCTAGATGTCTGAAATAAATTAGATCCATTACAGTTTATGCTCAATAAAAGAAAGACTTTAAGCACTCCAAAGTTAGTGACTCGAGACCGATTTTGGCTTAGAAATTCAATCTGCCTGCTTATTAATTCTTAGTAAGGCTCTGGAGGAGACAGGGGATGCAAAATTATAATTCTGTGCTGTATCAGAATTTTAAAGTGCCATCAGTTTCTTTTCCTTTTTTTAATTTTAATTAAACTATTTTTCATGCTTCATTTTTTTGTTCTTATCATTTGATTTTGTTCCCATTTTTGTTTAATATCTTTCTTTTTAAGGTTTCATTTATCCTATTTCAACTGAGCAGAGAACCCAGAATGAATATGGATTTTCTTGTAAGTTTAATGTTTGATTTTATGTTCCTGGATGCTAATTTGATGGTGTTCCTTGGGTCAGGCTTTACTGTTAGGCAAGCTCAGTGTGACTAGGCAAAAAAAGGGACCTATTCAGCAGGGTAAGTGACATTCTGCTTGCTTGACAGCAGGCACAGTGCTTTGCAGCAGACACAGAATTATAAGGGCCCTTGTGCACAAGGGACATGGGAGATGCTGCCTCAGAGACAAACTGGAGAGAATGAGCCATCTTCTCATTAAAATTCCCTTAGCAATTGGAAGGAGTGTGGTGGAAGGGTAACTTTTCTTTGAGCTGGAACTCAAGAGTTCTGCTTCCTGAACTGCTGGGTTAAAAATGGGATGTTTCAAGGTTGGTAAATTGAAGGTCTGGTAGCCCGGAGCTGTCAGAGATTGATCAGTCCCTTTCTGCATCTGCCAGCTCTCACTTCTGCTGCTGGGGGCCAGCTTGGCTTAAATGGATAAAAAAGATAAAATAAAAGTGGTTTCACACATTTCAAACTAACAAAAATGGGGTACTAAAAGAGTCTGATTTGTTTTTGCACTTCCTTTTTTCATTAGGCTATTTCTGAAAATGGGATTCTTCACTGTGTAGAAATACATCAATTTTTGAACACATTCAGACCTTTTGGGAAAAAAATGTCTGGTGGATAATGATGCTAGAGATTAGCTTGGAATTGGTGCTGAAGATGTGGTATAAACTAGTAGAAATATCATAGCCATTTCCTGACAAGACAGCTCTAATAAATTTTGGTTCCTTTTGGTAAATTACCACATTTTTTCTTGTTCTTGCTTCAGCTTTTATCTTAATATGTATGTGTTAATGCCACTGATGAGAATTCAATGTTTGATCCTCTGCTTTACTAATTTACTAGCTTATATTTTTAAAGGCAAATGGATGGAAGGACATAATGAGAGATTACAGTTTAAAAAAGAAACAACAAACCAACCAAAGATATGTCCTGATATTCCAGGTATTCCATAGAAAATGGAAATTTTGGGTTCTTTCACTTCTTTTAAAGTAAAAATAAGGCTTCTGAAGTTTAAAAACCCACGTGTTTTTGGTGTTAGATGAACTTCTAAATACCATTATTATCACATTATGTCACTAAGATATACTTATCTCATTTCATAGGGTGAATTTAGTTCATGAGACTAAGTCTATAACATTTTGCCTAGTAGTTCACAGCCTGAGTATTAGATAGATGAACAAGTGGATAGAGAAAGAGTTAGAACACAAGTTAGAGAGAAATCAAGGATTGTTTCCTATCAAAAGGGCATAGACCTGCTCAGTGGTATTGGAAATGGATTTTAAATAAGCCTATAAAAAAGGCAGTAAATATCTGCAGGAAAGGAGAATAATAAGAACATGTTTTCTTGAAAGTCCCTGTGAAGAGGACATTTCTTGAAGGTTCCTGGCCTCTCTCCCTGCAGCTGCTCCTGACTCGGATGACGTTGCTCTCTACGTGGGGATCGTCATTGCGGTGATCGTGTGCCTGGCTATTTCCGTGGCCGTGGCCCTGTTTGTCTATCGCAAGAACCACCAGGACTTTGAGTCAGATATCATTGACTCCTCGGCACTAAATGGGGGATTTCAGCCTGTCAACATCAAGGCTGCAAGGCAAGGTTAGTTGGCCTTTCATTCCATTTTGACCCATTCAAGGAAGTGCTCTCAGGTTATGGTCTCGCGGGCTGCATGAATGGTATCACTGGATGCCTGTTGACATTTGATAAAGGGGAGAAAGATCATGTTCATTTGTTTCTGATTCTCAAGTGCTCAAAACCCATGGCAGCATTTGTCAGCTGTGCTCAAGAGTATAAAGCAGGTGAATTTAACTTCTGAAGAGAGAACATGAATGTGAGAGTGAAACTCAGACACTTTTATGGAAATACAGGTCCAGCTCAAGTTGAAATCAAAGGCAAAGCTCTGACAGAAACAATGGAGGCAGGATGAATCACAGAAGTGATACTACAGTAATTCTATCACATCTCCCTCCTCTTTATTTCACTAACAGCTTTTTTTTCCTATGCCCTGTCTCCACAGGTATAAATAGTAGTTTGAGAAGTACTGTGCTTTTAACAGAAAATGTAGAAGAAGTTGTAGTAGAATATCATTTAATAATGAATATTTTTATCACTGATGCATAACAGCTTGATTTTTTTCATCACTTCACTGGCCAGGAAAAATTGCTCTAAAGGTAGTACTGCCTTTATCAAGACACTTATTTAGGCTGAAGAGTGTTTTTTCCCAATATCTACACCAGAAGAATAAATCAAAGTAAGAGTTAAGATGACAAGAGGTTTGTCACATGTAAGATTAGCAGACGTGTTTTCTTTGCTGCAGAAACTTTTAAAACAAATCTTAGAAAAGTGTGGTGCAGGTACTAATCCCCCACTGCAGGGAGTCATGGGCATGATGACTTCATAGGCTTGTTGTGTCTTTTATTTCAGGAATGTTGTCATTAGGTGAGTTAGATTAATTGGTTAATGATTGTCACATAGCTTTTAGGGAGGGGTTCTTCATTAAAACTAGATCTACTGAGCAATGAAAACATCTTGCCCTGAAGCTAACCATGTCATATTTGAAATCTGAGTGCAGCCTGGAAAAAGAACCCCAGTAAAAACTCTTCAGAGCAGAAACATGCTGTAATTTTGTATGGCAATTGGATTCCAAAGCAGCTGGGGCAATATGAGCCCTGGGAGTTTGCTGGAGAGATTCATGGAAATGGAGATGAAGGTTCAGGGACTGTGTATCTGAGCAGTTGGAATGAAAAGCAAAATGCAGAATGCAAACCCATATTGTTGCTCAAATAAAGTCATCAGAACAGAGAAATAATATGATTCTTCCATCTCATCTCCCCTGCAGACCTCCTGGCAGTGCCACCAGACCTCACTTCTGCTGCAGCCATGTACAGGGGTCCTGTGTACGCCCTTCATGATGTCTCTGATAAAATCCCAATGACCAACTCTCCGATCCTGGACCCCCTCCCAAACTTGAAGATCAAGGTTTATAACACCTCTGGTGCAGTCACTCCCCAGGATGACCTCTCTGACTTCTCCTCTAAGCTGTCCCCACAGATTACACAGTCTCTGCTTGAGAATGAGACCCTGAACATGAAGAACCAGAGCCTTGCTCGGCAGACTGACCCATCGTGCACTGCATTTGGGACCTTCAACTCCTTAGGAGGTCACCTAGTGATTCCCAATTCAGGTAAGTGCCAGCCATGCTGGCTTAAATTTGCAATTGTTTTGTGGTTTAAGTGGTGTTAGCTTGCTTTTATGTGGGGACAGAAAGTCTATACATGGAACTCTGCCTTTTCTTTGATCTAAACAAATAGATGGTTTTTACCCCCTCCCCTTCATTTGCATCTACCAAAGTACTTCAAATATTTTCTACCCAAAGTCCTAGCCACCTTTTAGCACTACAGACTTGAGGAAGACTTGAGCCTCTCACTACAAGAGCACGAGTCTTAGGAGTAGCATCTAAGGAAGCTGGGATTGTGTAGCCTGGAAAAAAAGGAGGCAGAGAGAGGACCTTATTCCTTTCTACAACTGCCTGAAAGGAGGCTGCAGCAAGGTGGGAGTTGGTCCCAAGGCATACTTAGGTATGTGATCTAGTGGTGGACATTGTGGTGTTAGGTTAATGATTGGACTCAATGATCTTAGAGGTTTGCTGGATCGTTTCTTTTTTGTTGATGTTATGGAGAAAGCAAAATGCCTAGCTTGCCCAGGACCTGGGTGGTCTGGTCCTTCTAGGATGCAGTCTCACACATGAAGCAGCCAGAGGTGGAGCCATAGCCCTGCTCTTCTAACAGGAAGCAAAAATATCTATTAAATTTAAGTGAAAGCTGAACTACTTCAATAAATCTGGTGCTGACTGATGAGCAGTGCTGAAAATTTGTGCTATACAGTCTTGAATTTCACATTTTTCAAAGTAGCAGCTGAAGATAGATATTGATATTCAGTTTTCATATGCCACAGTGGTGCACATTATCAGCTAAGTCTATTAGTCAGTTAATTCACGTATATTAATATCAATTTGTAAAGAAAACATTTGATGCTGTAATCCCTTCAAAAGTGTTAAAGTAATGATTTTGTAAAATAAAATAATCTGTCTGATGCTACCTTGTATGCCTCTGTGCTGCTTCTAGGTGTATGTCCTCCTTAAGATATGATGGAGGCCCTTCGTTTGCAGTACAAGCAAGCATGCAGTGTAGGTTAGGTTGTAACAGGCCTGTTGTAGGTTAGGTTGTAACTAGCCTACAACACAAGTGCCAGAAGGCATTTGTGGAAAATGCTTTCCTAGCTACCCTTCTTCAAAGCTAGGTGTGGGACTGAGGCCCTGCACACCAACACACAGGAGGTCTTCAGTGTAACCAAACCCTGTAAGCTACAGAAAAGAGGCAGGGCCATGCAAGGTGTCTAGAAAGTCTCTCTAGTGTCGACATGTATATGTAAATAACCTTTCTCTAGGTTTGTTTTCAGCTCTGTGGTAATAACTGTGTGCAAATCCTTGCCACTGATTTCCAGCTAATCCACATCTACAAACAGATCTGGCTGAGATGTGTCCAGCAGAGTGAAATAGCCATTTTGTGGGCTGTGTTTGTTGTGTAGAGACAAGACATCTCTTAAATGGAAGTAATGTAAGAGCAGTGTTTTTTAATCAAGCGTGCAGCAAATCATTACTGGAAATGACACTGAGCATATTTGCCCACTTTTCTTCAAGGTTGGATACCCCAGTTTTGAGCCGCTTTAGTGGACTAGGCACATGCAAAAACCAAGAAGCCCAGTTTTGTCTCCCTGGCAGTCTAGGAGCTGAGTGCATTAAAAGACAGGATGCCAGACACAGAATCCATCTTTCAGGAAACAACTAGTTCTTGTTGCTTTCTGGGACAGTGCTCCACTGCTTTTCTTTCCTGATCTTAATTAAGTAAGAATTGCATAGAGGGAGATGTCCCATTACAGCTATTGGAAATTTTAGTCAGAGTTGTTTGTTTTTCCATCATTTTATATGGTAAGCAACAGCATAACCATCTGTCTGCTCTTTAAATAAAATGAAAGGGAAGAAAATCCTCTTCTCCATTCCCATATTTCAGCACAGAGGAATAAGGACAGGCAGCTGGACACTGGAAACACCAGGGCTACAGTAAATGCTTTTTTCTCTCATCACACTGAGGTCATTTGCAGTCTGTTGGTGAGCTTGGCTGAAAATCTGGCATTGCAGCCTTCATCTTCTGCCTCTCCTGTCACTCCTCTTCACAGACCCACTCCCCTCTTTTTTCTCCATTTTATCTTTTGTGTCTCTTCTGTTCTGCAGGAGTAAGCTTGCTGATCCCAGCAGGAGCTGTTCCACAAGGGAGAGTCTATGAAATGTATCTGACAGTTCACAGGAAGGAGAACATGAGGTAAAAAACTGCCTTTATTTCCTTGTGTGTTAATAGAGGGGGAAAATGTAGTAACTAAGGCCATGTGGTAATAATGCTTATGCAAAGCCTACTGCATTGAAGCTATTTGCTGACTTGGAGGTGAACACAAGCAAAGCCAAGATAAACTTTTTCAGAAAACCTCCTCAGACATTTGCTTTTCTAACTAAGTGTTGCACTCTGCAGCAAGCCCTCAGGCCAGGGGGATGCTGAACTGTAGAGGAGCAAGGAAAATGGGCCAGCATGAGTTTGTGCAGAAGAGAAGGTAGGAAGTAACCTCTTGATAAAGACCTGTGCTGCAAAGGGGAAGGAAGCAGAGGAGAAAGGTGATAAATCAGCTCAGTGGAGAGATAGGTACCTGAGCATCTGAGTTGGAAAATCTCCTCTCCTGTTAGAGTGAAGGTGAATTTCTCTTTTACACTTCATGGGCTTGGCTAGTCCATGCAGTGAAGAGGATGGAGCCACAGCTTTTGGTTCTCCACTTCCTTGCTACTTAGCCCCAGACACTACACACTGAGGGCACCCAGAGCTAATGCTGGGATGACCACTGTTGTTGTCTCCTGTTACCTGAATGTGTGGCCAATTCATATTCTGGACCTTAATGTATACTGGCCTGGGATCTGGAAGCCTTGAAATTTTAAAAAATTGTTTACAAAAAGGCCATTTAGAAAACCCTAATGAAGACAAAGGTGAGATCTTAGGCTGAAGAATGGACTTATGTGCACAAAGGCAGAATGGCAAATGTGAAGCTAAGGCAGTCATTACACGGTACTTTGCCTCTTTCTCCTCCTCATAGCTAGATATGTTTTTTGGCTCAGCCTCTTAATAGCTTTTATTATGTGCTAAGCCACAGCTGTTTATACACTGCGTGATATTGAATACTATTCTTTAGCTTGGTAGTCTTTCACCCAAGCTAAAATAATCTGCTTAAAGAAAAACTAAGTAATCCTTCCACCCACCCTTTTGCATACATTATTCATCAGCTGCTCTTTGAAAATAGCTAATTGCAGGGACAGAAAAATGTCTCTGTTCATAGCTAGTATTGATTATATTCCTGTTACTTTTGGCTGTATTTTAAAGATGCTTACAAACAGTATTGAACAAAGACTCTTTCCTGAAGAAGGGGAAAAAAAATCAGATGGCATCCCCTGTTATTAAGCTTGCTTCTAAATCTCCCTTTCCAAAATACCTAATTCTTTAAAAAATTTTTTAATTCCTAGAAGGTGCTGTATGTGCAATTATTTTCTTTCCAGACAGTTATGGAGGGAATTCCTGTTACTTTATTCATGCAGCTGTGGACAACTAATGTCACATACTTGCCTAATTTATTTTCTTCAAGGATCATAAAACTGCCTCTGCATGGTTTGTGATAGCTGTAACTCAGCAAGTCACACAGAGTGATAGAAGGATAGGTTAACCTGTGTTGGGAAAAGCATGGCTGGAGATGTGCTGCCTGCCAAACTGAGCAAGTATGCCAAAGGACACCTGCAGAAGTAAACAGAATGGTGTGAATCCTTGCTTACAATGAGGATTTTAGGAGTGATTTCTTTCCCTAGGAGAGGAGAGAAGAGCAGTCTGCCTTGGGGCAGCAGGGTTCATCATATTGTGGTGGCAGGCACTTTCTGGGTCCACGGAGTCCAGCCACTTATTTGATTTGTGGGAGTTTTTCAGAAAGCACACCAGTCCCTTCATACTCTTGGAAAGCAGCTTCTTCTGGGACATTTCAGATGGAACTCATTGGGTGTTGTCTAGACCACTCAGAACTGAATATTCACCTGCCCCTTTTCCCCAGGTGCCAAGGAGCAGAAGGGGATGAGTGGCACCCAGCTTTAGTGGTCTGCTGCAGGACTGGTTACCAGACACTTCACTGCCATAGCAGAGCTGCAGCTCCATCAAAGCTGCTTTTTCTGACTGCATGGGCCACAGATGTTGCTTCATATAACTGGAGTCATATGGGTGCCAGAAGTTGCTGTGAGGTGTAATTATTTTTTAAATCAGCTACTGCACTCTTCGAGCACTCTAGCCAAGAGTGATAGTCCCCAGTAAGAACTAGCTGCAGATTTGCACTCATGGCCAGGCAGTAACTGCAGTGTGTTCAACAAACCCTGTGAGACCCTATATTTATTTTCATGAGCACTGTGCAAATGTGTATGGGTTGAAAAGACCTGTTATGTGTTGGTATTGTTTGGAAGGAAACACACAGGAAATTATAAAATGTGTGTTACAATCAGAAATGAGAATCTTGTCCTTGATATTACAACAACCACTGAGGCAAGAATGTGGTCTCCACAGTGCTACTCTTAATAGAACCAGAACAGCAACAGAGAGGGTCATCACCACAGCTCGCATACCTCCAGCAGCTTAAGATCTAGCTCACACTTTGCTTGTAGAAATACGAAACTACTTCTGAACAGTCAAGCTGAAGCCGAAAGTATGTTATCTCTCAGAATCCTGCAAACTCCCCTTTTCTTTTCCTTCCTTTGTTTTCATAATGCATTTCCCCAGTTAGTCTCTGAGAGCTATAGAACAGAAATCTGAAAGACTTCACAACCCAGTAATATCACTCTTTGTGTTGCCTTGCAGATTGGTTAGGAGAGCTTTCTAAGACAGTCTATTTATTCCATTTCATATCCATCAAAGCATGTGAGAATATAAAGGTCACCCTAAAAGCATTATCCTTCTGCAGTGAATTGGGGTTCTGATAGCTTGCAGTAAACACCACTTGGAGGCAGTTGTTTTCTCTAAGTGTGTCAGCGTACTCGTGGCACGGTGAGGCTTCTCTTTTACTGGACTGATGCTCCAGGAGAGTGTTATTCCTGCTCCTGTCCTGCAAGCTCACCCTCATTCTTCCTGTCATTTGGGGCAGGATGGATGGCAGGCAGCTCCCAGGCTCTGATCCCTGGCTGGTGTGTTGACCTCAGGAAAATATTTAAGTGCTTTATGAAGCAACTACAGTGGGGAAAATTATATCTGGGTGTGTGTTTGTACACATATATATATGTGTATATGTTTTTATATGTATGTGTAACTGAAAAAATGACAACCCTATGAGAATATTTCACAGCTATCAGACAGGTTTCTGTCTTGAAGCTCAGTGTCTTTTTCAGTGGTAAGCAGATGCTCTCTCCCTTAGTCTGGGGAAGTGTGACCAACTTTGAGATTTGCAGGGAGTCCCTTCTTCAGTAGTGGTTTGATCTGTAAAAGCAGCACATTTTGTTGACCAGTACCTGTTGACCAGCCTGTTCTTGTGAGCATCTCTGTGAGCCTGAGTCTTACAGATTAAGTAATTTATTCAATTAATCTGTAATTTAATCCTAAGAATTAAGTAGCATGAGTATAAACCTCCAACCTCCAGGATTTGCTTGATTGCCTCAGGTTAAAAAGCAAATCTTGCTGTGAGCTAAATTAGTAGAGCTGTGTTTCCTTCAGAAACATCTGGCAGTGGTCAGTGCTGGATGGGGTCTGGGTCTTGATGGACCACTGGTTTTATCTTGTATGGCAGTTCCCGTGTTCCTGTGTGAACCCCTGCAGAGCTCGCACAGCTTTAGGTGGAGCTACTCTTGCATACTCTAATCAGAGGCAGGAACTGCACAAAACAGATACAGTTCTGTGAAGGACACTCCTGTGTAATCCATCACACAGGAGGTGTTCCAAATGAGAGTGGAGGTCGCTGTGCCTACAATATTTGACAACCCTGAAGGACAGAGCAAGCAACACTCCTGAAGGTCTTGATAGAAGACACACATAAATGTGCAAATTTCAAATTAGCTACGTTAAAAGAGAAAAGGGTCAGGTGAGCCTTGCCAGGATTTGTATCAATGGCTTCAAAATGTATGCACAGACTAATATAAAGTCAAGCATCTGATCAGTGAGTGTGATCCAAGGAGCAATGTTGCCTTTTTTACCAGTAAACCTTAAGCTTAGTGATGTGAAATAAAAGAAATTGAACTCTTCCACATCTCATTTCTCTACCTTCCTTCTTTATCTCAGTTGCATAAACAAAATTACTTTGCAAATCCAGAAGACAATTTCATGAAGTGCCAGTCACTATAATTGAAAAATCCAACATGAAAAAGACCAGAGCATCAGCAAAAGGGGAGGGCAAATTTTTCAGAGTATTTTTCTTCTAAAGATAGACTGTCAGAAGAACCAGGGTCTGTCTAGAATATTAAGTCTGAAACTTAAGAAAAACACATATTAAAAAATAAAACCCCAGCAATAAAAGAAATAAAATACCTTCCCTCTAACTTTTGGCTAAGCTCTGTAGAAGGGTTGCCATCCGTTGCTATGCAATAGCCATTCCTCTCTCCCTGCTGTGTCCTGTGCTTCCTGAGCTGCTGGAATTGCCTGGAGCACAGTGGCAGGGAGCACAGTGTAGTCCCACTGAGGAGCAGAGATTTATCTAGTTGTGCTCACATCTGCTGTCTGACAGCTACCTTAATGAATATGGCCTGGCTTATTACAGGGAGACAGTTTCAAATGAGTAATCCCATTAAAAACACAAATTTGATTGTGAAGGGACCAGATATGGTGAATAAATGTTTGATTTTAAATATAAGTTGGCTGTTCTCGATAATTTCTGAGGGATGGGAAAACATCTACAAATATCTGAAGATATTTCAGTTACTGTTAGTTACTGTTAGTGCCTTTTGCTAGAAATGCTAAGCAGTGAGTTGAATTTTAATCTCAGGTCTTTGTAAAACAAAAGCATCTCTTTGTTTTTGGAGTTATACAGCTGAGCGCCCAGTCTCCTCTTGTAAGTTATCCCGAGACTGCTGCAAGCTTAAAGTGAAGCCCATATTGATGGGGTTTTTGTAGGGGGTTGGGTTTGGGGTTCTTTTTTGAGTAACAGCCTAAAAGATGGCCCACAGTTTTGATCATGTCTGCTCATAGGTTTAACTCCCTTGCTCTATAAGCTCCCCTTTGTCTCTGTTTGTGCTGGATCTCCTGCAATCTCTAACTGTTGAATCTCAATGTTGGTCACAACACGTGCTCCTCTAGGCTGGGATCCTGGCTTTGCTGGTGCTGCATCACCTCTTTCAGGAGAAGGAATAAAATTACCTTTAATGAGTGACTACACAGTAACTTTTCTTCAGGGGAATTTGTTGTTTACTAATTCCATGAATTAGTTGGTTTATGCTTTGAAGAAGAACAATTAATATCCCTTGTATAATGTATCTTGTCTACGGCATCTGTTTCTGTTCTCATTAGCTACAGTAAGGCATAATCCTTTTGTTTTAAAATGGAAATTGAAAACAGTGAGAAGCGAGACAAGATCTGTCGAGAGATTTTTGTTCCTTTTTCTTGTCACTTGTCATAGGGCACCTCTCTTCTTTGTGTGCCACTGCATTTTTAGCCTCATTCCTCTGGGTTTCAGGTGTTTATTTCTAGATCTCATGGTGGTCCCTAAACACCCTGCTATCTCCAGTCATGTTAGAGCTGGAGACGAAAGGGAATATCACCGCGATGTGCTCTGACATGCCTCGTCCCATACAACACCAGAAATCAGATTTGGTTTTTGTCACTGTGTCGCGTTACATGTTGATGCCTGCTGTGTTGCAGCAAGCGCACCTGAAATGTTGTTCACTTTTATTGCTTTCTTTGTTACCAAGTAACTCTTTGGAACTTGTTTTGCTCCAGCCTGAGCTACTGTACAATTAACAAGATTTTGTTTGCTGCTCATGTTTTCACCCTCTCTAGAATCCTGCCAACGTTTTCTGGCTTTTACTGTTACTTGCTAATTCCTTGTTAATTGTTACCTGTAAATGTAATGGTTGTGTTTTCCATGCAGTTTGTAGAAATCCTGACCTCACAGTAGTCAGGGAGAGGTTTAGCATAGACTTTAACAGAGCTGGCATTTCACCTCAACAGTGACAGTGACGCACTTCACACCACTGGAGAACTTCTCTGCAACTCATTAGGTCTTGGTTTTTAATGGTTTAACCGTATGAGGTGAATGTTGGAGAGTCACTAGGACCAGCAGGTGTTCAGTAATTTTGTGGTGCCAGTCTCTCATATGTGCCTCTCATATGAGTTTGGGATTGTAAAGTCAAGCACCCCCACAAATGGCCCGTATTTCTGCTCTTCACTGATCAGGCTGTTCTGTATCATAAACACCCAGGTCAGGACCATGCATATTTCATCCACTTGGCAATAAACCTCCAAGTCTGGTGACAAAGATGCTGTTTATGAACATGAGAAAAAATATTAACATGTCCTTTGTATGCCTAAATCCATATCCCATCACAGTTGCTCATTCTGGAGTCTGCAACACATGCTGACTTTCTGTTCTGCATAATTTTTTTATACTTCTGCTAATTATCTAAAACTATTGCAGCACAGAATCATGCCCTCCATCTGAGTCCTAAAGTCTGACAGTTAAAAAGATTTTGGCACAAAGCAGTGACTAAACTTAACTTTACTTGGAGACAACTACAGACTGTATGATTTATCATTATTTTAATGACCTCTTGGGTTTTTTTGACTGCAGGCATCAGTGATTGTCAAGTTTAACTCACTTTTCACCTAAAAGGGACTGTATTACTTTTTTTAAGGCAATTGTGATATATTGACTCCTGCATTCTTTCTGGCTACATGCTTTGTAATTCAGTCCAAAAATTTTTGATACCTTTTCTTTCTTTTGTTTTTCATTGGTCAGTACTTTTAGATGAAGTTTGGTTAACTAGATGATTAAGTCTATAGCTGGTCATATCTGTAGCTTTCCATAAAAATTTTGTAATTTTGAGAGATTTTTCTCATAAGATAGTGTATTTCTTGAAACTTCTTGACTTAGACCATAGGAGAGTGTTCAAATATCCAGTAATTTCCAAGGCTGATGACCATTTAAAACCACTGACACACTGAGTGTTTTTTAGGCTTCTTGTTGCTTCTTATGAAGAAAAAAACCCCAACAAACAATGTAAATGAGTCAGAAAAAGAAGGAATGTTTTAGTGAAAAACTGTCCAATGGTTTATTCAGTCTGGTCTTGCAAAAAAGTGATACCTCATCTTCTTAATCTGAATCCTATGATTCCCTACAGTATGCAAGAGGAGTTGGACTAGGTACTCTATCTGCTAGTGTTTCATTTATTTTGTGTACTGTTTGTTAGGCTAAAATAACTGGCACAATACGTGATAGCTGTCCAGATTGTTACACTTTACACCTTTTTTGAAAGACATCTATATCACAGCTGTTTGTTTCCAGTCCATGGATTTTCAGAAACAATTGCTAAGTCATTTAGTAAACTCATCAGTTAATTTCCACAGATGCATATCATCTGGATTTACTGATTTTCATAGATACAAATTTTTTAGTGCTAGACCCTTTTTTTCTCTCAAATGTTACAAAAACCTCCACAACATTTGTAGCAGCAAGGGATAATTTTCAAAAGTGCCTTCAGCCCATTTTGAAAAAGGATTTTTCAAATCTTTGTCTTTAATTTTCTGTGAGATTAATGAGATAGGCAGGGAGAATTAAGGTGGACAAAATTAGATTAGTCTTATATACATATATTCACAATAGCCAGAGTAGGTGTGATAAATTTGATATCAAAATAGCTTCTGTCCTGATTTGGCCTCCTTGAAAATGTTATCTAAGGTTACCTGCTCTGCTCTGCATTGGTGTGGCCTCACCTTGAATATTGTGTGCAGTTTTGGCACCACAATACAGGAAAGACATTAAACTATTAGAGAGCCTCCCAAGGAGGGCAACGAAGATGGTGAAGGGCCTTGAAGGGAAGCCATGTGAAAAGCAGATGAGGTCACTTGGTCTGTTCAGCCTGGAGAAGAGGAGACTGAGGGGAGACCTCATTGCAGTTACGACTTCCCTGTGAGGGGAAGAGAAGGGGCAGGCACTGATCTCTTCTCTCTGGTGACCAGTGACAGCATGTGAGAGAATGGCCTGAAGCTGTGTCAGGGGAGGTTTAGGTTGGATATCAGGAAAAGGTTCTTCACATGGAGGGTGGTTGGGCACTGGGCTCCCCAGGGACATGGTCACAGCACCAGCCTGGCAGAATTCAAGATGTGTTTGGAAAATGCTCTCAGGCACATGGTGTGACTCTTGGGGATGGCCCTGTGCAGGGCCAGGAGTTGGACTCAGTGATCCTTCTGGGTCCTTTTCAGTTCAGGATATTCTATGATTCTGTGATTACAGCTACTTTTTTTTCTCTTGGAAAAGGCAAAGACTTGTAGAAAAAAACAGCAGTGTTGTCTCAACTAATTTCTCTAAGACTGATGCAGATGTACTTTTATTTGTAAATGCAGCACGAGGTTGAACCCTTAGCTACAGCAGAGCATTGTTAAGGGTTTTAAGTGCAGATCACATTGAACACTTTTAATCTCCCGCTTGCTGGTTTCTGGATCATGAATTTGTCCTCTATTATTTAGGGAGGCGGTTGATGAGGCACATTCAGCTGTATTTGTCATACACCAGATGTCAGGATAGTTAAAGTCACTCATGCTTCCTCTTGTTTTGAGCCCCTCAGCGGTTGGTCTGGGATGGTTTGCACTTGCACACATGTGCACACACACACATGCACACACTATCATTTTCAAACAACAGTGTATGTTGTGTATCCTAAATGTTCATATAATTTCCCATAACACCCATTCCTATTGCCTGGCAGCAAGCACACTGGATAATACCTGTGTTTTTAGCTGAGCAGCTCGGGATAATCACTAGAAATCTTGAGCTTTGAAACCCTTGCACTATTCCTTACCATCTCTTCATCCTTTCTTTCTCACCAGCAGTGACACTTGCTCCCTGAGTATTTGCAATAGCCGTTCTAGCAGATCTGAATGCCTTTTAAGTGAAATGGAGTATCAGTGGGTTTGATGGTGACTCAGAATTCAAACTGCACATCTCAGATGTGCTGTGTACCACTTTCAGACATGCTTACTAGTTCAGTGTCTTCCTCTCTTCTTCAGTTTTCTCTGTCCTGACAGTAAATACTTCTCACAGGCGGTGCCTACAAGAGCCATCGTTCATTTTTTTGTGTTACTGAACAACTGCCAAATGCAGCAGTGACCACATTTTGGCAGTGGGTGAAATGAAGCCTCTGCATACCATCTGCAAGGATCCTTCAAAGTGGAGGATGCTCAGCAAATGTGGCCTATAATTTGCTGACACCTAAACCTGCATTTTGACACGAGAGATATTTGGCACAAGAACAAACAAAAAAAAGGAAATATATATAGATTTGGAAAAAATAAAGGGAAAACCAAACCCACCTATTTTGCTTGCACAATCATTTTTATTTTAAGAGAACGATTTGTTAATTTTACACATCCAAATGTGCAAAATTTTGTCTTTATCAACTCACTAAATGTATCCATCTTTCTGTCTCCTCAGGCCACCTGTAGAAGACAGCCAAACCCTTCTGACACCAGTGGTGAGCTGTGGCCCACCAGGAGCCCTGCTAACCCGGCCCATCATTTTAACCATGCACCACTGCGCAGAGCCAAACACAGAGGACTGGCAGATCCAGCTGAAGCACCAGGCTGCCCAGGGACCATGGGAGGTGAGGCTCCAGAGCTCCAGCCTGTGTGCTGACTGCATGCAGGGCTCTCTGCTAGTCCTTTACTTGCTTTTCTGAACATGGGTGCCTGTATTTTGGAGTTTCCATGTGAGACACATGGCTGCTACAGGCAGGCAGGGGTGCCTTCCCCTACTAGATGTCTAAGCTGCCCAGTGCCTGTGCAGAGATCTGTCTTGAGGCACTTTGGCACCTCCTACTACCAGCAGTCTTCCATGGTGGGAGCCTGAGGTGGTTCCTTGCCAGTAGTATAGCAGGAGAATGTCCCAAAGCAGTGTGGCAAAAGGATCTTTCCACTGTAACTAGAGCATAAAGTGATGCTTTCATCAAGGCTGGGCCATCCTGACCGAGCCCTCCTCTCCAGCCCTGTGCTCCTAGGTCTCTGCTGCCACCAGTTTGGTCTCGTAATTAATTTGGCAAGGGCACTTTCTCCTACTGGTAAGTTTAATTAAGGTCAGGGTGGCTTCTGAAGGCAGTTGGGCTGACAGCAGCAAAAGTGCCATGTCCAGCATTGTCTTCAAAAGCCTCTTGTGTTTGTCCTCCTGCCTGTGGCACCAGCTCTTTCTCCTGCTGGGAGGCAGCAGGCAGCAAACCCAGCTCTGTCTTGCCAGCTAATCTGCACCCCACAGCCCGACTCGTGGCACCACACGTGTGTTCCTTATTTGTGTCCGTGTGGTACTGGCACCACTCCATTTTCCCCCCATCCTCCTCCTGCCCTTGCCAGAAGTTGCTCTGCCAGCCCTGCACACACACCCTGGTGTGTGTGCAGCATCCCTGGGGCCCCTGGCCATCTCCCAGAGATCTTCTTACTCCTGTCAGTTCTGGAGCAGCTCCTCCAAGCTGAGCCTCACACACCCATGTGTACACATTCATGCACACCCCTGAAGCATCCCTCGGGGCAGCACCTCCTGCCAGAGCCAGGTGCTGGCATGGCCATGGGGCAGCACCTTGCCCTCCAAAAAGATTGTGCCACTTCTGCAAACGTGGCAGGTTTGCCTTTCCTGAGACTAAGGGAGCCAAGCTCAATGCCTAATGCCAGCTGAACCCACTCTTCCCAGCTGCCAGATGTGTCCATTGTGCTCAGAGCTGCAGGCAGCAGGGGTGAAGTGGACAAGTCGTGCTGAGCATCGTGTGGCAGGCAGTGGCTTTGCAAGAGGCGGCTGTCACCCGCTGCTGACGTTTTGCTTCTGCTCCCTCTCAAAGCACCTTGTGTTGCGTGCAGGATATTACACGCAGGGTTGAATGGAGAAATTAGCAGGGGAGCTGTTTTTCTGTGTGCCCATGGTGGGGAGGTCATGTGCATTCAGGCAGTATTTTTTTTCCTCATTCTGCAGTCTCATCACGAAGGATTATTCTGAGGAAGCAGCAGGTGATATTTCATATAGATGTGGTATTTGGCCGTCGCAGAGGTTACTTCCCTTCCTTGAGTTTTTATAACTCCTTATTGTGATGCTTAGGAAATGAAGGGCAGTTATTTACTCAGTATGCCTGAGACTACTGATGCTAAATCATGGTCACCAAATGATTAGTTCTGCAATATCTCTTTCAATAAAATCTTGGTGATATTTTCATTATTTGCCTAACTCTGTCCAGAGCTTTAAAAGCAGGAGTGAGGACAAGGGGAGTTTATGACCTCCAACATCATCACCGGCACCCTGGAGAAATCTGCTCCCTGTGCCTACAAAGGAGAAAAGCTGGAAGCAGGACTTATATACCTTGGTTAATTTAAGGGGCAAACAGCAAGGACGTTTTCCATCATCCAGTCCTGAAAGGGGCATTGCTGCCTGAAAGAAGAGCAGCTCTGAGGGGTCACATGCTGTAACTTGACCTCTTTCTCTCATAGGATGTGGTGGTGGTCGGAGAGGAAAACTTCACCACCCCATGCTATATCCAGCTGGACCCAGAGGCCTGCCATATCCTGACAGAAACCCTCAGCACCTATGCCTTGGTGGGACAATCAATCACCAAGGCAGCAGCCAAACGTCTCAAACTGGCCATCTTCGGACCACTGTCCTGCTCCTCGCTGGAGTACAGCATCCGGGTCTACTGCCTCGATGACACGCAGGATGCTCTCAAGGTGGTTCTTGGTCTCTTGCTTGCTCTCCCTCTCCCTCCCCAGCTGTCACAGGGCTGCAGTCATAGCAGAGGCTGGACCCTCTGCTCCATGTATCCATGCTCCATGGGTTATTTTTCTGATTAGAAGAGCTTGACAGCAAGCTGCTGTTTTACAGTTTAACCCCCACATGCCATAAATCGTCCTTTGCACAGGGATCTCACACTATTTTCCACCAACCAGTCTTTTTTCCTTTGTTTACCTGTATCATATCTTCAATCCTAAGGTTTTTGCATTATTAAAAGACCATAAGGTGCACGGGGCTTCATTCGTTATTCATGTATTTTTAATGCTAAGTGCCAGCTCCCCAGAGATGGGGAAACATATAAATGCTTCTTTGTAAATAGTTGATAATGATAAAAGAAGTTTCTGGCCTGTTAATCACTGCCTGCTTTCATACTGCTTTATTACACCTCTCCACAGGCAGCTTTTTGTTTTGGGAATTCACAACTGGAATAAACCAAAGCTGCTGCTATCCCTAACTGGATAACCTTACTCTCCCTGTGTAATTCTGGCATGCACAGAAACACACACTCACTACATACAGATGAGCAGAGAGGTAACCAGACTTGCTATTTCTCTTTATAAATAACTATATTTATACAGACAGTATCTATAATAGATGCACTCATGAAATATGTAGCTCCAACTGCACAACAGAGTTTATTAAAAGGTGGGGTTTTTCCTTTAGTTGTAGTTAGTGCAACTTCGCTTCTTCACAGCAAAGTGATTTCAAAACCTGACTAAGCAGAATCATCCTGCTGCTCTACATGCTTTTGTTTCCCCAGGCCTAAGTGGGAATTGTTGGGATTTAAACCCAAATACACTGGCTGAGAGATGTTTGTGTTTTTCAGAACAGTGACCTCCATCACTGAGAGCAGCATGCTTGGTTGCCTTCCCTATATTATCTGATATTGCCTGCCTATGCTTTGCTGAGGGGATATTCTTTTATATGTAAGAAAGGCAACAAAGTATAAGCATTGAAGCAGGCACATGGTGTCATCAGCATGGTTTTTCCTCTGGGAGTTTGGCCTCTGTCACTGCATTGGTGTTACCAGCCTTTTAGAAACAGTTATTTTCCCTGGTCTGATTTCTCTTTTGTTTTTCCTATTAAAGAAATAAAAAAAAAATAAAAAAAGGGATCCTTCATAGCAATCAAGCTTCAAAGGTCCTGATGGTTTTATGCCTGTGCTGCTTTATACAATTTTCCATGGGTTTGACAAGGCCTGAGGTAATAATAAGTGAGTTGGAGGGGCCTTGGCCAGCCAGCTAATGCAGTCAGAGCAGAGGAATCTAATTAGGTATTACTCAGGAGCTGTTGGTCTGTTTCTAATAGACTGTAGGGAGAGTTGTGTGGTAAAGTTAATCCAATTCAGTGTGACAGCAGAAGAGATCAGGAAACGCACAGAGCCACACAAGAGGGCCATCCTTCACCTGAAAAGCTGCAGCCAACATTTGGGATTGGCAACAGGTCAGTCCTTGGGATCCTGCTATGGTTAAACCCCAAAGCGAGATTGCAATTTAGTGAGGAAAGGTGAGAGGAGGCCACCATCCCAATCAGTACCTACTGATTTTTTACATAAAGTTCCTGTATTTTAATTTTCTTCCTCTTTGGCATGTCTACCCCAAGACTGGCGCCCATGGGGTTCAAGACCCAGCTAGCTGATGGTTTGCAGGAGGATCAGCACGTGTACTTGCTGGTCACAGACTCTTGTGAATGCATGAGCTACACTTCTTTGGAAGTGTAAGGTCCGGGACAGGAGAAGCTCTAGGAAAAAGGAGCCCAGTAAACCAGCTGTAGATGAGTAAAATAGGCGTAGATGGAAGGGCTGACTATGGAGCAGTGTGTATCAGCAGGAGCATATGAACTGGTACATACAAACCAGTGTGTGCTAAACATCCCTGTGTGGCAGTGTTGTGTAGACTCAATCTGTGACTATTTAGATAGAAGAAAAAAAGGTTGGGGTATTTGGCATGTGCTTTCACAGCAGCTGGTACTGCAGCAGCCCCTGCCGTGCTGGGAGCACATCCTTGGCACTGCTGTTTTGCCAAAGGGAAGGCATTCACAGGGCAATTACCACTGAGTGTGGGGACAAGGCGTGCAGACAGGGCTGGGCCAGCAGATCCTCAGGTTACAGGTATTTCGGAGAGGAAAGAAAAATTGTAAGCAGCAGGTGAAGCACCAGCTGCAACACCTTGGTGTCTTGAGGCTGGCTGCTCTGGGCAAAGCTCAGCAAGGGTAGGGAAGAGCAATATTCTCATATTGCATTGTCTGAGCTTTGGAAGAGCCTTTGTAGGGGATTGTGTGTATTTTTTAATAGACAACCAAATGCATTCCGTTATTATTTACAACTAGGAATGAGTGTGCCATATGCTGAATGCTGTTTGAACAGCCACCAAAGGAAGACAAGTAGTTGCAGTATAAAGCACAGTGCAGTGTCTATCCAGCAGGCTTTTTCCCTCTCATCATGCAGAGCAAGCACTTGCAGCTGAGCTACCGGCACCCGCAGTACAGTAGGGAAGTGTAATGGTTTACCATCAATAAGGGCTCAGTTATTGTGGGAGCAGCTTAGTGAGGTTCCTGGTGGTCGTGGAGCAGCGTGGGCTCAGGGCTGATCACACATGCAGCATCCTCTGCCCCACAGGGTCCTGAGCCACCTGGATGGGATGCTCACAAAAATGCTTTTGTGAGCAAGGATGAGAGGAGTTGTGACCTTGAGCACTGGCCTCTTTTTTTGTGGTTAATTTTTGCACTTTGAAGGGGACGCCCAAGGGTGAAAAAAAAAAAAAAAAGGAAGAAAAAGATAAAAAGTAATAATATAACTATAAAGGAATCCATCTGCTTTGCCCTCTTTATTGACGTGTGGCTTTGAGATTGAGGTATGTGACCTGTGTGTGGCAGCATGGTGGGGACTGAGCAGCCAGACACAGGGAAACAGCAGCCTCTCACACTGGGGGCATGTGGAGGACTTCAGGCTGTATCAGGGTGACATCCTCCAACCTATCTCGCGCTGCAGAGTAGCTCTCTTCAAAAAAAATCACCCAAAAATGGGCACAACAGGCTTGTGATCTTTTCTCTGTTATTTAATGCTTATTTTTCCTTTTATTGAAGAAAGGCACAGCTTGGACTGAACACCCTTGTTTGCTTGTGCCTCTATAATGAGGAGGCCCAGGTTGCAGCTGTTATGGGCTCACAGGTAATGTAGTGATGCTTTACACAGTTCCCTCTCCTAGGAAAGAATTCCTGCCTTGCAGGGTGATGAGAGACAATGGGCAGGGTGACCACAGCCACCTCATCATGGGACAAGCAATATGCAGCTCAGGTTTTGGCTCAGGAGGACACAGAGGTGCCAGCCAGCAGGATAAGCACTGCTCTAAAAAAAATGCCGTATGGCAGGAACCAGCCAGTGTGTTTGAAGGGCTGTGCAAGTCATGGCTCCAAATTAATTCTGAATTAATTAGCTAAGTGGCATGGGAGAAGCACAGGCTGCTTGGAATCTTCCAGTCAGAGCATATGAAAGGGCTACAGTGGCCCAGGGTGGCTACCAAAAGTAGGATGTTGAAACTAGACACCCAGATCTGGTGGGTGGGATGGTGCAGCATCACACTGCAGTTTCCCCAACAGTAGTGTAGCTCCCAGAGCTGGAGCAGCACGGGCAGGAGCAGTTTCTCAGTGCCCATGCCCTGCATGCCTGAGAGGTGGCATCTGCAATTAGCTCACACAGTTCCACAAGTCATCTTCTGGACCTTCCAGAGAGGTAAGTGGAACATAATGAAGATCTATAGTAATCAGATAATTACTATTGATTGTTCTGTAGACATCTTGATGACGTAATTAGGTGGCACTGGAAAGAAGCTGGAACTGATTCTTTGGCATAACCTTAACTTGAAAGGTTTCCTGATTTTGTATCTTTTCCTCTAATGGCTAATAAAAGAACATTGTTTTAGCTTCAGGACCTGCCAGATGCTTTTCTTACATGCTTGCTACCTCCCTGAATGTGGTCAGGAGTAGCTTAGCTGAACTGGCGGCTCCTTTAGTTGGCCTGGGGCAGTATCCTGGTTTTGTGTGACCCTGTATTCCTTGAGCATCTCCACTGTGTGTGATTGTCTTTGGCCACATGAGACCGGTTGGTTGGTTGACTCTTTTAATTAAATGTGGCTGAGATTGGCTGTGTTGGTTTCTAATGGGGCTCATGGAGGTGCCTTTGTACTTGCTTCTTCCATCTGGTCTACAATTAGGCTCTTTGTAGGCAACATTCCACTGGGGTCTTATTAATTACAAGCTTATATTTAGCTTCATAAAATGACCAGACTCCTGGCTTGCTAGCTTTTAATCACATGATCAATATTTCAGTAGTTCTGAACCTGTGTATTCATAAGTACAAAATGCTCCATCACTGTGTCTTGCACTGTTCCCATGCCATCCTGCTGGACAGTATCTGTTATCTCCTGCTCTGCTCTGTCAAGGGGAACTTTGTCAGGAGGCCATGAGCTGACAGACCAGTGGTATGCACAGGTCCCATGTCAGCAGGACCTACACAAATAAGAATTTCCAAAAACAAGATACTAAAGCTACCATTAGATGTCCAGTTTGATGAGCAACGGATATCAATCTATTTCTGTGCTCAAACTTGGCCTGCATGCAAAGTCTTCACATTCCATCTAATAGCATAGAACTGAGCTTCTGCCTATAGGACATGTGAGAGAACACTGTGTCTCCCAGAGGAGATGTGCCTGCATCCCTGCTGGGCTGCTGCTGGATGAAGGAGGTGAGAGGGTTATAATCAGATCAGCTAATTCAGTTCCACTTCACAGGGACACACAGTTCTGTGCGATGCCTGTGTATTTTTTTAATCTGTACTACACAAGTTACAGCATCTACAACAGACAATCTTGATGACTCAGAAGACAAGTGTGCTGTCTTGATGAAACCTGACCACTTTTTTCTTTTTATCCCAATACTGCAGGAGGTTCTCCAGCTTGAGCAGCAGATGGGCGGACAGCTTTTGGAGGAGCCCAAAGCTTTGCATTTCAAGGGAAGCACCCACAACCTCCGCCTGTCCATTCATGACATTGCCCATTCTCTTTGGAAGAGCAAACTGCTGGCTAAATACCAGGTGAGCATAACAAAACATTCACATTGGATGCTAGCAGCGAGGCTTAAAAAATCACTGTCATGTGCAGGTGTGTTTAAAAAACACCAGGACCTAGGATATAGTTCCATGGACGTTTTTTTCCCCTGGACCATTTGCAGCCACATTAGCATGGAGCCTGCAGTCTCCAGTCATGTAGCATACATGCCTTGGTCCCACATCCCTCCCTGACCATACTTGTTTTGGTTTGTTCCTGCAGGAGATTCCCTTTTACCACATTTGGAGTGGATGTCAGAGGAACCTGCACTGCACCTTCACACTGGAAAGGTTCAGTCTCAACACCCAGGAGCTGGTGTGCAAACTGTGTGTGCGGCAGGTAGAAGGAGAAGGACAGATCTTCCAGCTCAACTGTTCTGTCTCAGAGGTAAATGACATTTGTGTGATTTTCTATCCAACTGCAGGAACATGGGAGGGCTAAAGAGGTATAACCTTTCCCATTGCTACCTCTTTAGTGCTTTCCAGTTTCCCCCTGACTGCTGGTATGGACATAAAGAATAGATTAAGTCCTTGTTTTGTATCTCCTTTGCATTCTTCTTTAGTTTCTCTCATCTGGAAGGAAGCATTCCTCCTTCAAAGGAGGGAAGAGAGCAGCTTTGGTCTCTCTGCTAGTGCTGCCTTCCTGTGTCTGTGTGGAGGAGCTCTTTGCCTACCACTCCCTAACACATCTCATGAAGCTCTCATGGTCCTGTTTGCTTGGCAGTCCACGAGACCCATCATGCCTGACAGTTCCCTGGAGAGAGAGAAAAAAGAATAGGAAAATGCCAGTGCTGTATGTTCCATGAGCCACTCCCCTCTGATCCCACATAGTAGCTGCTGTGCAATAGGGAGTATCAGACAATCTGGTTGCAGCAAACTTTCCTCCTCATATTTTGCTACTGCTACAACTCCTGTCTATTGTCTTTGGCAATTTTTCTTTTGCTGGCTGACATTTTCCAGTAGAAATCTTACCATAAGTTTGGGGACATCTTTGCCAATGCTATGTAGCACCTGGAGAATTTTTGCTCCTTGGGGCAGTCAAGTTTGGGGCTGAGGTGGAGCAACATTGGCATTGACTCCAGTGAATGTGCTGGTGACTTTTATCTCTGGTATCCTTGGCAGCTATGAGGAGCAGACTCTTGGGCAGCAATTACTGCTGGCTGGCTTGGGGAAGGGCTGCAAGAGCAAAGACAGAAGTTACTTGTGCTGTAGGCTCTGACAGTGAGCACCATTACCCATAACATCTGCTTGGTTAGTGGGTGTAAAGTTACAGATTCATCTGGGGACTACACAGCATTAAGGACAGATGGTAAAACAAGCATCATAAACAATTATTGTAATAAGTGCCGCATTGAGGTAATCACTAATTTAACCTCACAGAGAAGAGAAAGAACTGAAAGTAACTTTAATGAAATGCAAGTACACACTATAATCATCTTCAGCTGGTTGTGTGTAATAGGGCCTGGTAATAGATTCTGATGGAACAGGATAATATTCTTATCTTGTGGTGTGATCCTATCCATCAAGGATGAATAGAGAGAGTGAATAATACCACTGCGATCAAGGCTGCCTCCTGCAAAATTGCCCCTTGTGTTATTGACACCTTGTGATATTCCCAGACTCCAGCAAGGAACAAGAGGACCTTGGGCTGCTAAGAGCTGGAATATAGGGTCAACTAGGGAAAAATCTGTAACTCAGAGATTTGATGATAAGTCACCTGAAAGGTAATAACTGCAACTTGGAAAATTATGTATGCCTATAGAAGCGTGATAAATACATCAGACCAAGCATTTGGAAACCATAGCTGTGCTTCCTTACATTTTCTTCTGAGGTTAGGCTAGTGGTATCCAGATAGTGATTAGGCAGCTGTGCTGGCATCTTTATTGCTGGATCTGCCTCTCTGCCTCTGTCACCCTGCCATAAAAATTTAGTAACATAGTTTTCTGCATCGTCCCTTGATAGGCTTTCTTTTTAGTCCCCTGCAAAGGATGTAAAACTTCTGCAGATTAAACTGTCTTATACTGGCTTTATACAGTGTCTGCCACTGGGATTTCAAAAATACAAATGCAGCGAGTGCCAAAACACGAGCATTTGCAAAGCAGGAGGAAAATTGTGATAAAGGTCTCCCATGATTCATTTTTGAAGCCCTGTTTTTATCTTGTGCTGTTGATACTCACACAAAAGAGACACAGGGCAATGTCACAGATACCTGGGCCCCTTCTGCAGCAATCCTGAAGCCCCTGGGGCTGCAGGCCACCTTGAGAGCCAGGGCAGAACTTGCATTCTTTGGCCCAGAATATAAAGGAAAGGTTAGCTGTCTGCAATGCCACTGTCACCACCCTACTGCCTCTTCTGACCTCCCAGTGCAGGTGAGCCTGCAGGCAGCAGCAGTGTCAGGCACATCATTTTCCTGGCTCCTGGGCAGTGCCTGCTGCCAGGTTGTTGGGCACTGGAGTTGGGACAGGCAGTCTGTGACACAGGGCCTTGGAACCCAAGTGCAGATGCCATAATCATCATGTTAATTGAGGACATTACAGTGTGGTGTAAACTTTTCTTGGTTAGAAATTCCACTGATTGCCTAAAATACCATGTCTTAAAAAACAAAAGAATGCAAAAAAAAAAATAAAAATCGTATTTATACAGTGGAAGAGAATTAATTGGTGTAGATAAAAGAGTGGAGCAGAAAGGTTTGATTCTATTCATTGTTCATGGACACTCTGAATACATTTTTAGGGGGTAAACAGAGATTGCACAGGACTGTGAGCATCTCCAGCAAATCCTTGGTGAGGCTTGTGATTGCAGTTTAAGCCGGGAGCTGCCTGGCTTTAAGACAGTTTCAGGTATTACAGCTCCTTCCCAGCAGCCAGTTCGACATAAAGCAAAAAAACAGTTCACAGAGGAGAAAACAAATCAGCATTTAATGACAAGTCTTTAGCACAAGTGTTTCTAGGCTGTGATCTGGCAGAGGAGGAAGAGGAGGAGAAAGGAGGAGCTCCCCCATTTCTACCAGAAAAGAAGACCAAATTGACTGAGAAGCATGAACCAGCCATGTTTGATGCTTTTCCATCATGGTCCCTTCAGGATCTTGCTGTTCCTAAACAAACCTGACCATCCAAATTGACCAGATACCATTGTCTTACCAGCTACCAAGCCTGTGGGCACTAAATCCATCCAGGCCAAGGAGAAGACAAAATCCTCGTCCAGAAGAGCCAACTGCTGTTATTCCCAGTGGTGTTAGCAGCACTGTCATGGGGACCCTTCCAGCAGGGAGGACCACATCAAAGAGCATCAACACCACACATGTAGGGGACAAGCTGGCTTTGGAGTTGACTTTTCCCTTGAAACACTTACTGCCACACTGCCTTTGAACACAGCATGTGTCTTGGGGAGAGGGGGCGATGACTGTCCCCATGTCCCCCACCCCCTGCCCTGAGCACATGCTCTCCATCTATTTCCAGAGTCAAAGCTGCATAAAGATAAGGGCTCAGCTTGTGCCTGGGGTGGTATTGACTGTCTGTCGGTGGTCTGCACAGCATCAGAGGCTTCAGAGAGCTTGGGTGCTGCCAGAGAGATGTCAGTGGTGTGAGCCTGGTGCTGGGCTTGGGAAGATGCTGGGAAATAGGTCTTGTCAGCCAGGCCGGGAAAGGCCAGTTCTGCTCTACTAGTTGCAGCTTGCTCTGAAATGTGTCTAAGTGCCTGATCTTTCATTTTTTTCCAGTAAGTGATTAATTAAGCTGGCTCTTTTGTCCAACTACGGTAATATTCACCTTCAAAAATAAAGAGGAGGGGAAAAAATCTTTTGTCTACCCAAAGCTGATTATATATATTTCTATTTTCCAGTGGACTAAAATGTTTATGTTAGCATTTACTAGATTAGCAGAGGGCTGCAAGTAAAAGCACTGAGTCTCAGAGGATGTAGCTCTACAATTTTCTCTTGACTCAGTAACAAAACCAATGGGTTGTTCAGGTTTTTTTCTGCCTTTCCAATCCCAGGAACCTACTGGCATTGATTATCCTCCCATGGACTCAGCAGGCACCATCACCACCATCGTAGGGCCCAGCGCTTTCAGCATCCCCCTCCCGATAAGGCAGAAGCTGTGCAGCAGCCTGGATGCTCCCCAGACCAGAGGCCACGACTGGCGGATGCTGGCCCACAAGCTGAAACTGGACAGGTGAGCAGGGAAGCTCCTGGGGAGGGCGGTATGTGCAGAAACATCCTGGTGAAAGTCCCACTGAAAGCAGAGGTACAGACGGGTCAGGCTGTGGCTGCACAGGGGATGAGCACCTTGGCAGCACCAGCACCAGGGATGGGTTGAAATCATATGAATTCAGGTAGTTTCCATGCAGCTCAAAACAACCAAGTTTCCTCTTGGTTCATTGCAGGTACTTAAATTATTTTGCTACGAAATCAAGTCCCACTGGGGTGATCCTGGATCTCTGGGAAGCCCAAAATTTCCCAGATGGCAACCTGAGCATGCTGGCGGCAGTTCTTGAAGAAATGGGAAGATACGAAACGGTTGTTTCTTTGGCAGCAGAAGGAAATTACTAATGCAGCCTTGGCAGGACCAGGAAGGACAGATGCAGGGAGTGGTAATGCCCTGTTTTTGCAAACAAGAATTGAAATGAAAACCCAGACCAATGAGTTACACAAGAGACATTTCAGCAAAGAAAGCAAGCAAACGAACAAACAAAAAAAAAACCAGCCCAGACCTTCACACATGCTCTCCTTGTACATTATCACAGGATCAGAAAGAGATCATGCAAAGTTGTACCTTGAAAATATAAATCAACCTAATGTTCCTCTCGGCTTGGCTGTACACTGTTTGGTACAGGTTTTTACAGTTTCCTAGGAAACGCTTTTTATTGCTATCCAGATATATGGATAAACTTTCTTAACAATCCCAGTTTCTATGGATGTTGTTTACATCAAGTTCTGGACAGGGGTAAGGAGACTGTCCATGGATCTTTATATTTTTTGTTTAAAGCCATTCTAGACAAGGCTATGGACAGTTGGTTGTGGCTATTTCAGCTGATTGGTTTCTGGTGAATTCAGATTTTGGCTACAATTCTGCACATTGGTTGTCTCACAATGATCCTCCTGCCATTGTTCTGTTTCCTGGACCTACTTGTAAAAAAAAATAATCAAACAAACAAACAAAAAAAGACAAACCAAGAATATCAGGATGTGCATCTGGAAAGCAGGTACTCTGGCTGATAAGCAGGAACACACAAAATGTTCCCTTCCTTTCCCAAGACAGTCCCACTGAGCCTGTGTGGAGAATAGCTCTATGTCAGTGGGGAATGAAGGATCTGAGTTAATTTTCAATTCACACCCTTTCCACCCCTTTGCTATATGAGGGGCCAGATAGGCAATTCAGAGTGGTTGGAGGGGAGGGGGAGAAACCCAGAAAAAAATAAAAAAGAGGAGTTGCTATGATAGTTATTTACTGATTAGTATCTAGTGCAAAGATTATAATGACTATTGTTATTACTATTATTACTTTATTTCTAATATTGTCAGCAGCAGAATTAATAATTTTGGGTTTTATGGAACCTGTTGTCCCCTCCCTGAAGGTCTTTTAAGAAGTGTCCCTCTCTATGCCGTCTGTCCTTCCCTTTGTCATCGTACTCCTCCTCCAAATTCCTCTGCCAGCCCACACAGGCTGCTCACCTCGTGATAGCATTTCTATGTGCTCCATGCCCTGTGCTAAGGCAGCATGAACTGGTGACAGTGCTGATCTTCACCCACCAAGTGTCTGACTCTAGCATGTTTTGCACCACCCTGGTGCCTCCAGGTTGCTCCAAGAAGCAATCTTCTTCTGAGGTGGCTGTGAACAGGAGATGGCCTCCCAGTCCAAATAAACAAAGACCAGTGGTTCCTGACCACAGGTGCAAGCATGTGGAGGCACTGATATCCATCCACCACCTGATTTGTGCATCCAAGGTGGGCCTCCATAGTTTTTGCTTTGTTTTGTAGCATTCTAAGAGCCAGCAGCTCCTCTTAGTTCTCCACAGAGCTGTGGGTCTCCATGAAACCCACCAGCTCTAGTGATGTTTGTCATGGCCAGGGATGCCAGCCCTGCCCAACCCTCTGCTGGGTCATTTCTGTGTGAGATGCACTTGGTGGATCTCCACGGATATTCCCAGGCGTTGCTGCAGCCAGGGAACCCTGTGTTGTGTGGGCCAGTGTAAGGCAGTGGAGAGGTGAAGTTGAAATCCCGTTTGCTGCCTTTGCTGCTCCCACCACCGCTGCCTGTGCGGGGCACTGCAGTCCTCGATGGCTGGCCAGGGAACACTTGTCCCTCCACAGCCCTCACAAAACAGGTGAGATTTGCAAAAGGAGCAAACCAGAAATGGTTGTCACTGCAAACATACTTTGTTCTGCTCAGTGAAAATTCTGACTCTTTGGTACATGACAGCGCATAGGATCGCAGTAGTTTTACTGCCTGGCTTGGCTGTCCTGTATTCCTTTATGTCTGGCACAGAAAGTCTTTCTGCCCCAACCAGTCCACGCCAGGTTTCCAGCCAGGCCCTGCTGTTGTACACACATGCATGCCCCTGCCCACGTATGCGTTACCATTCCATATGCTTCCTGAGACTGGAATTAGCTTTAGTGGCTTTGGTTTAGCTTTCCCCAAGGCTTTCCACAGTGCACCTTTTAAGGTAACTGGAAATGTCATTGGTCAAAATGAAAAGAAAATTTAATCTGACCTCTTTTTCCATTTGATATTTCTGTAGGCTTGGCACTTTTTGCATATAATTTCTCAGCTCCCTGACCAGTGAGTAAAGGTGTGATTGACCACCAGGCAGCAAGCACAAAAAATTCCCTTCCTTGTAAGAAGCAACTGGGCAGTTTGCAAACCAGCACTTCAGTCAAAACTGGAGACCAAAGGACATGCATTGTAACTTTCAACACCTGTGTGTTTTGCTTGTGTAAGCCCCACCTTCTCTTAATGTGGAGATGCCACAGGCATCCTTTCAACAAACAACTGTCTTCTTTTTCACCTTGGGGACCTGGTGCAGCCCATGGCAATGCTAATGGAAATTTTGCTTCCAGCTTCAGGAGGCTTGGACTGGGGCTTCCAGCTCTGACCCCACCCCACATCTTCTACTCACCTTAGAGCACTAAAATGGCTCTTAAAGATAGGTCTCAGCTTTTCTCCCTCCCATGCCATCTCTAGGTGTAACCAGTTGTGTTTAGTTTGTGCTTCTTCACCTTTCCCATGTGTCTTTCCTTGACTCCTTCCAAGGCGGGTGCAGGAGTTGAACTATCCTGCGACCCTTTGGCCTTTTCAGCTCAGACTGTGTTGGCTGATCCCCAGGCTCGCTGGTGCTCCTCAGCTCTTTCTAGGTGGGCAGCATGTGCACCCTTCTCACTGGGATCAGGCCACAAAGTGTCTCTTAGTTATCTGTGTTGCTGTGAGGTGATGCTCCTTTGGCCACCTCTCTGACCTGTGTTCTGGTGCCTTCTGAAAGAGAAACAACTTGCAGATAAATAACTTTCTCACAGTGTTCTGGGGCATTTTCCTGTCACAGCATCACAGTAAAGGGGATTTATTGCATGGAAAAATGCACTCTGATTAAGAGAAGCATCCACAGAGGTGGCTGGAGGTCAAGAATGCAGCCCTTCATCACTGAACATTACTAGGGCAGCAGCATGACTGTCACTGGATGGTGAAGCTCCTCTTCTTCCATCCTGACTGCTCAGAAACCACTGGCAATCCCCTGCTGCAATCACGGGCTGGATGGTTTCTCCAGGACTGGCTCCATAGGCTTTTGCGGGCTCCCAGCACAGCCCCTTGGGCTGCTTCAGCCCTGACAGGGCAGGGAGAAGCAGGGGAAGGTTTCTCCACAGAGCCACAGCCTCTCCCAGCAGCTCTGCACCATTCTTTGCCACTGCTGCTAACATCGGCTCCCACCTCTCCTCACCTCACACTTCCCTGCATTAATTTTGCTCAGTTTTTTTCTTTTTTTCTGGGGGGAGTGGCAGTGGCAGGGCATGCACTGTGGGAGAGGACTCTGGCTGGTGGTATTCACCACAGCATCCCCATCCTGCTGCCCCAAGGAGAGAGGGTGGGAAGCAAGGGCAGCCAGATCGGCTCAGGATATTATTTTTGGTGGGAGAAAACCCATCAGCAGTTCCTCCGCCTGGATTGCATGGACACAGTGCCATCTCGTGGGGCTGAGCCCCGGCTCCACCATGTTGCTGCTGCCACGGCAACGTCGCATGGAGCGGGGGGAAAGGCTTCCTGTGGGGTGGCTCTGACAAAGATGTTTGGCAGGCAGAACTGTTAAAAGTCGTTGTAAGATTTTATAATATCTACTGACTTCAAGGAAAACCTTTAATTTCCGAGTAAAAAACATTTAGCGGAGGCAGTCCTTTTCACCTTATTTTTTTTCTTCAGTTCTTCTTGTGTTGTGTTCTTGTAAAGGTGACTGTCAGTGTATAGAGTAAGTTTGGGGTTTGGTTGGGTTCTTTTTTTTTTTTTTTTTTTAAATTTTTACTCAC